>OY540804.1:7025210-7591885 GCA_961205885.1 Ptychoptera albimana
TTTCAGCAATAATGTTTTTTTTTTTTTTTTTTTTGTTTTTGTTTAACCAGTAACACGGAAGTGCAAATAATTTTTTTTTTTTTTTTAACTTTTTTTGTAACAACATTGATAACACGCAATTTGACGCATATTACAAATACGAAATAACAAAACATAATTACATTATAATAATGAGGTCAAAATAAATAATCAAAAAAAAAAAAAAAAAAAAAAAAAAGACCCCCCCAAATACAGTTGAACTTTTAATAGGAGAGAAGATTATTTTTTTCTTTGAAAATTATTTCAACTTTGATTTTTTTGTTTTTTTTTTTTTTTTTGTTTTTATTAAATTTTAATCAAGGCGTCGCATAAAATTAATCAAGATTATAGGCCCTTAAGCATAAAAATTTATAATTTATTATCAATTTGTATGTAATATAACGGATGGCGGTATTATCAAAACATGTCATAAATTGACATAAATTAATTTATAAAGAGGTGTACGCTGATGAAATTTTTAATTTTTAATTTTT
Organism: Ptychoptera albimana; assembly: GCA_961205885.1. Classification (NCBI taxonomy): domain Eukaryota; kingdom Metazoa; phylum Arthropoda; class Insecta; order Diptera; family Ptychopteridae; genus Ptychoptera; species Ptychoptera albimana. The sequence continues at coordinate 7,025,723 of OY540804.1, forward strand.
AATTGAAATGAAATAAAAAAAAAAATCCTAAAATATAATTAGTAAATATTTAATGAAGAAGAAACCAAATCAAACATATAAATAATAATAATAATAATAATAAATATTGAAATAACAAAACGACAGTTAAGATGCCTAAAAAAGAAAGAAGTTTTTTTGTTGCGACGACACGGTGGGAAATTAGTATTCGCAATTTGTCGTTTCTCATTATGTTTGAAATGAGCGCGCGTTGTGTGTTTTGCACTGTATGACGTCAGTGCCGAATTTTATTATTATTTTTATTTTTTTTTTGTTTATATTTTTCTTACATTATAATCGGTGGACACGGTCGATCGAGCGTAATTTCGATTTGAATATAATAATAATAATAATAACAACAACAATAACGAAAACATTTCGTGCGACCATTTGGCTAAATAATATAACAAAAATGAAAAAAAAAGAAAAAAAGAAGAATGATTTGGTGCATGCAATGCGTCGTGCCATAAAGCTGAACATATCCGTTTTATGCTTTTGTTTTTTTAGTTTATATTTTATTATATTATATTTTGTTAACATTACAGTATGCTCGTGATCGTGACAACACGCTAGTAGATTTGGTTAACGCGCCACCGAAACGAAATGAATTGATTTGAAAATGTCGAAACTGATCAAGATCATGTCATCAGATTAGTATTTGCGTTTATCGCGATCTACATTTTTATTTGTACCAATAAATATGAATAATGTAAAGCCAGTGGATAAACTTTTAATTTAAATAGTTTGCAGATTTAATTTTCACATCCTTTGTCCGATCAATCAGTTTCAATTTGATCTTACATAATGATTTGAATAAATTTAAAGAAACTTACGATCATGATCATGAAATCAACTTTTTTATCTTCTTATTACCGACGATTGATATAATCGCGATCGCACGCGTTTTACATTTCACATTGCTTTAAATTTTAACTTGAATAACAAAACAAAATAAAAAAAAAAAAACTTTCTTCTACCTATTCTGCTGAATTTTTTTTTCCTCTTTGCGCTTTGTCGTTTGTTTTTATTTTTGTATTCACATAAATTTCTACGTAAAATATATTCATATATTTTCGCTTATCTTCGAAATTTCTCATTTGTACAGAATACTAACCTTTTTTTGTTCTTTAATATTTATCGATGCGCTAATGGAGTAATTTAGCAATGATCGTGTCTTAAAATATACGTACAAGTAGATAATATTTACAAACCATAAAAGTACAATTCGTAATGGTTTTGTGGCCTGAGAGATAAAAAAACGACGATCATATTATTGTGAAGAAGCGTATATTTGCAAACTATACCAAGCATCAATTATTCGCACTGTAATCGAACTAAATTTATGTAGTATTTTACATATATTCCTCGTTTTCTTATTACATTCATTTATTCATAAACATAATTTTTTTTTTTTTTTGTTGAAATATATTTCTCTCGTACGATTTTATTTGTAGATGGTTCACGTGTGCGATTCTTTTTTTGTTGTGTTGCGTATTTTCATTAACTGCAATAAATTATCTTCAACAGTCGACAAGCAATCAATAAATAAGTCAAATATAATTAAGCTTTTTTATTTTTTTTGCTGCTCTTGGTTTATTTATTTATTTTTTTTTTTTTTTATAAATAAATTAAAAATAAAAAAAAAAAAAAGAGATAAAATCATCTACATACGTTATTTAAGCTTCATAACGATAATTTAACAACTGAAAATAATAAAAAATTATTTGTTTGGAACAAAAAAAAAAAAATTACGTGAAACAAAAATTGACTTCATTAAAATGTTTTATCGCTAAGTAATTACTTTATATGAATTTTTGATTTATTTATTTTAGTGTTTTATGTAGTTTCAACTAAACCTTACTGTGCACACGAACGGTTTTTTGTACAAATAATTTTTAAAAGTTAAAACTTTTGTTTTGACATAAACAAGAAAAGGGCGGAAAGTTGATTAAAATAAAATAATTTTTTTTTTCTTCCATGGATATTCAGTTTATTATTAACAATGAATATATTAACAATTGATTATATATCTGTACCAATATGGTAGTAAATATAAAGGATTTTGTTAATTTAAAATCAACTGATTTTTATAGCCATTTATTGTCCAATTATATTCCTATTAAAATTGTAATTGAGTTTTTGCCTTTTTTTGCATTTTTTTCATTCATTCTTTCTCTCTCGTTGTCTGTTATTTATTAATAAACTATAACTACTGTATATATATATATATATAAACATAATAAAATGTACATAATTTAGCTGAACAGTAGTATATACTAACAATTTAATTAGTAATTAATAGTAATGAATGCCTTCGAAATAAATAAATTAAAAAAAAAAATGTATATAAACGAAGCATGATATTTAATTATGAATGAAATGAAATATAGTAAAAGTAAAACTGTTGCTCGTGCCTTTATGGTAAAATACGTTAATATAACTATTACGATTAATATTAAAATATTGATAATAAAAGTAATAGCCGTTGTTATTAATCATGGCATTTTATTATTATTTACCGACCTAGCACAGCATTTATTATTACGGCAGCGCATATATTATGTAAACGATCGTATGATCTTTGTCTTCCTTTATTATTTTTACAATTATCTATCTTGATCGCACAACGTGAGAGGGTTTCTTTCACTTCTATATTTAACAATTTATCGATTTATTAAGAATGTTAGTATAAAGTTGATATTCAGATAGGCAGGTGTTACTTTGTATATTATGATCGTGTTAAGATTCCATATACCGATAGAATGTTAAGATCATTAAACAATGAATATTTGAATAATAAAAATTAATTGACGTTATAGCAATAAAGCAACGCCTACACATACGAACAAAAGCTCCAAGCACATCTACTGTAGATAAATTCTTATTTGACTGAATATTAAAAAATTTTCTTTTATTTTTTAATTATTTATTTGCTTCATTAGTCATTTTGTGCGTTTTAATGTGTTTATCTTTGATTAATTAAATACCATCTAACCTTGCGGTTATTATCATGTTACACGCAAACAATAAAAAATCATATTTAATACGATAACTTCCCATATAACTTTGTGGTCGTTAATATCATACATTTTAGTCATTACATAAATTAATAACAAAAATATTATAAATATGTTCGTTATGGTAAAAACATATTATTTACAAAATTATTCATAATTTTTATATAATAGTAATAGTATGTTTGTATCAATGAAACATTTAATAAATAAATATTCAAAAATCGTATAATGTAAATAACTTTACAAACTTATCTTTGAATGATAATCAAAAAAAAAAAAAATATATTGTATCATATAAGAATGAAAACATATACAACAGCAACAAATAAACGGTTAATAAAGCAAAAGCACAACAGTGAACCGAAGACAGAGGTAAAGACAAAAACAACATTTAAACGTTGTTAATTAAGTGACAGATTGAATTATTACAACATTGTTCGATTCTTGTATTTTATTTTGTTATTGGAAGGAAAAAAAGAATAAAAAAAAAAAAAATAAAAATAATGAAATTGTTCGATGCTAAGTTATATCAATTAGATGGACGTGTGGCTTTTCCAAATTAACAATGACAGTGGCGACTTAAGTCGTTTTTTATTTTTTATTTTATTTTTTTTTTTGTTCTTGTTTCATTTCATGCTCCTGTTACAACACATTAAAACACATTGTATGTAAATCCACTTGAATTTAATGTTTTTACGTTAAAATGATAAAAGATTTTTATTGCAAATTAAACGAGATGAAAAATTCAAATTTAATTACAGCTAGAAATTTATTTATTTATTTTTTTTTTACTTTTACTAGAAAAACATGAAAAAAAAAAAAATCCTGATTGCAAATATAATTAATAATAAAAATGAAAAATGAAAAAAAAAAAAAAAAAAACAGTCAGAAAATTTGCTGTAATTTTGTAACCGAACATCATGGACTTTATTACCACATTAACATTTTTAACATCGCAAATATTTTATTTAATTGTGCCGGTTGGATATTTTTTAATTAATAAAAGAAAAAAAAAAAATTATTAATTGAAACTTTTATCCAAAAATTTTTTTTTCTTTTATTAACTTTGGAGACCAGTATCGAAGTTATTTATATACTGATAAAGTTGATAAAGCTTTCAAATATTATGATATTTTTTATTAGTGTTAACAAATTGAATTCATCACTGTGAAGATGAAAATAAGCTCGTTGTGAATAAAATAAATAAATAAAAATTAACGTCAATAAAACTGTAATAACTGTATTTGATCAATAAAAATAAGTTGTGTCAATATTTCTGCGTTATGCTCATTAAAAATGAATAAAATCGCAACATTGTCTGTATGTTTAATAACTAAAATTGAAATAATAAATATTTACAAACTGTTATAGTGTAAAAAATAATTTTTTATTTTACATTGACGACCTCTTTGTTCGCTTTTATGTGAAATTCATTAAAGGCCTTCCCAGTTACAAATAATATTATTCAACCCCCGTGAAGAATGCATTCAAGTAAATCCACACTGTTAAGACAATACGTGCTAGAATTTAATCTTTGTGGCTATTGTCCATGATTCCTTTTCTTATAATTATTCAAAAGGAGTCGTTTTGCTGTCTTGATTTTTCAATTTGACTGATTATAATGTAACAGCACAGTGCACCGAAAATATTTTCAACGCAATATTATAATTATTTTAGTGGATTAGTGGAACGTAGCATTTATAAAATATATATATAAAAAAAATCTCTGTTTGTTTGTTGTACACGATCGCGATATTCAGATGTGCTATCCTTCGATTGAACGATTTTGGCCCTCATAACAATGAAATAATAATAAAAGTTTTAACGAAAACCTCTCATAGTCTTATGAACACAAAATTGTAAAATTGTGCTTCGGAATTATTGCTTCATTTACCGGAACGCGACGGTATCAAGCACTTAGTTGCTTCTCTCTAATGCTTTTATTGCTTATTTTTTTTAACATCTGAAGAAATACAGAATAAAAATTCATGTAAAAATGTGTTTATTTATTTTTTTTTTTTTCGGTTTTGGTTTGATTTTGGTAACGCGCGACTAGTCGTGTGCGGTGTAAAGTATCCGAATGTAACCGAACGAATCCTCGCGTATCATAAACATGCAGCGCTACTAAATGTAACCAACGGAAAATAAATTTAGAGGGCGCGCGCCCGCGCGTGTATATATATTGCTTAGCGGATCACAAATCGGCACGGCTGCGAATCGAATTGGAAATTATGTGAATATTATTGTTATTTTTTTTTTTTTAATTCTTTTTCTTTTATGTTTACTTTGCATTAACAAAGAAATAGAAATTAAGGTAAAGCAAAATGACTACGACGACGACGACGACGACGACTCAGACGTTGATGATGACGACGTAGAAAGAATGAATACAAAGCTTAACGACTTTTTAGCCGATAGCAATGTTATTATTATTTTTTTTTTATATATAAATATATGTATATGTGCAAATTTTATACGATACGTATCGTTTACGTTCTGTATGTTGTTTGCAGTTCGGTCCATTTGAATAAGTTCGTCATGAATTCAACCAGAAATGGCTTTTTGAGTGCGCGTGGAGCAGTCGTGCAATGAAAACGATTAGGGCGATCTATATACACACCCAGCAAATTTAGATTCGACAAGAGCATCCATTGAGATATTCCACTATATTGCATGCATATTAGAAAATTGATCCACTGAAATTATGCTTACAAACTAAGTGATCGACACATGGCAGATTGAGGATCAAGTAATGCATGCGCTATACCTGATAACCTCAGGCTAAGCGCGTGCTATAATTAAGCGATAATTTTGCACATATACAAGAATGCATAAAAAGTTAATCTTTATAATCACCGATGGTCCATCTGGATTCGTTTTTATCTTATCCCATTAATGCCATCTACTGTAATTACGATCACATCTCTGTTTATAAGATAGAATTTCATATAATTCATGGTTTAATATTGTTTTTCAACAATTCTTGAAATCGTGAACAAAAGAAAAAAAAAAAAAAACCAACAATGATGCGAAGACATGACTTTTTAATTTTTATATTATACAATGAATTATCGTGATCGCGATCATAAAAATTTTACCATTTCATTAAACACATCCAGTAAGCATTTCACATGATCGATCAATGTTTGCAATAATCGATCAATGTTTATTCAACTATTTATATATAAGGCAAAGGCGCACACGTTTCTTCTTATGTCTTGTCAGTTCTATCATTTCGATCAGTACGTATTGTATGGATCATTGGATACATTGCATTTAGTAATGTGGTCACATACACACGATTTTAAAGTTAAAAATTTTTTTTTTTTTTCATTTAAACAAGTCCATTTAGAGGAAAAATCGCAAGGCACCGTCACGGCTCGTGCAATCAATATGTTCATGTGGATCGAAAGAGATGGAATTTCTTCTTTAATTCCTTAACTTTATTGACGCATTGAATTTTATCGTTTAAAAACTATATACACGGTGCATAAAAAATTCATTGGTGCCATGCACTTACGTTTTCAATTGTTTTACTTTTATGTCTGCTTTGAGTTAGTCATGTGCTGCATTGCTACCAAATATAGCATTCACGACAGCCTCGTGACCGACGTTTGTAATTGATGGCAAAAGTAAAATAAATAAATAAATAAATAAACAAACGTAATAAAGAAAAAGAAAATTTTGTATTGTGATTTAATGTTTATTAAAAAAATTATTATTTTGCGTTAAGACCAAAAAAAAAAAAAAAAATTATATTCCGCCTGGCTATTTGTTATAATTTAACGCGTGGCGTATTTCTACCTTTCGATATACGTTTTAAACACATATTTAACCATTAAGAATGTTAAATTAATGTAAAAGAGTAAGAAAATACATTTTTTTTTCTATATCGTTAATATATAAATAAATAAAAAAAAAAAAAAAACTCACTCAATTAAGATTCTAATCTTAATTTTTTTTTTATTTTCATTTCTGATTTAGTGTAATAAAATTTTTTATTTTATTTTAAAATTTTTTTTTTTTTTGTTTTCTTATTACGAATAACAAAGAATGAACAAATTTCGATTAAAATCGAACAGAAGCACAATGTATAAAAGCAAATTAAGCTAAATTTTAAACAGTAATCCAATCTCAATCTCAGTTCAATCGAAACAAATCTTAAGCCCAATAAATATAAACGGAAAAACATCATTCGGCATTACTCGATTGCCCATTTGAAGAGATAATTACTTTTTCTTTTTTTTTTCTTTTTCTTTCGTTGACTGCTGTTTTTCTTATTATTATTATTATTATTATTATTATTATTATTATTACTCTTTACACAATATGAGAAGCCAGAAGAAAAACAAAAAGAAAGATCAATTGATGATGATGATGATGATGATGATGATAATAATAATGATCGCACCTTAATTCCCATTCATTCCTTTTATTTATTTACAAACTAAGCCGAAACAGAAACCCAATTAATTTTTGTATCTGCTGTTATGACTTTAATATAAATAACAAAACAGAGATATTGACCGACAAGGTGAGCTATTTTTATTGTTTATACACGAAATGCAACAGTAGCGTTAAAAAAGTGTTTATATATATTTTTTTTGTCGGCCCCAAATATAAAAATATTTTAATTAAAAAACCGAAAATTGAAAACCAAAGTGCTCGAAGGTAATTTTTTACTTTTTGTTACTTTATTATTTTCATACTTATTGTAATCCTTATCAAAATATAAATGTCAGCTTATTAATGAATGTAATTTGTCGTTGTAAAGTGGTGTTTTATTCTCACCTCAAAAATTAAATTTATTACAATAACCGCGAAATAATTAAACAGAAATTATTTAATTTATTGGGGCGTAGCAACACCCTTTTTATGATTGTATTTCGGGTTTTATTTATGTTTTTATTTTGCAATTTAAATAAGAAATAGATACAAAAAATTGAGAAAACTAAATAAATAAATTAAAATTGGCGCGTATTAATTAAAAGGAGCAATGGTCAATGGTCGATGGTGACTAATAATTAAGGTTTTTTTTACATATTTTTAAATGTTATTAATTCATAAATTTATTATCATCGTTATGCGTCAAATAAATAAGGAGTGGTGTGATTATAAATTCGTAAAAAAAAAAAGAAAAAAAAAAATTCAAATCTAAGCAACAGAAACTAAAACAAATTTTTTGTTCATCGCTTTTTTTTTTTTTTATTATTTAATAAAGTCAGACACGCGCAACAGATGACACGATAAAAAAAAATTCTGTTTCTTTTCTTGTTACTAGTTATGCATATACAGAAATGTAATTAAATAATTAAATAAAAAATGTGATTGCTTGGCGTTAGTTTTGTATACAAAAAAAAAAGAGAAAAAATTATTAAGCTAAACGCGTGTGCGCACAAACAGTATACGTACATAATTTTAATATTTAATCATAATCAAATAAATGTATTAAATGATGTATATATGAGTTTATTTAGTTTATTATACAAAGCTCAATTTTAATATATAAAGTGGGCGCAAGCAACTTTTTTTCAGAGATCATTAAAAAAAAAAAATATTTTTCAAGTGATGCCGCCACACCTGTGATGATTAGTTATGTAAATTATTATTTATAATAATTTAAATATCTTGTTTACTATATCATCACCGCCTTCACCCAACTAAATGCATATTTATAAAACATTTAACAAAAAAAAAAAAAAGAAGGAATTAATTCAGCGTGTTAACGATTTTTTTTTTTTTTTTTTACTAATTTCTGTATGCAAATTTAAAAAAAATTATAAACGATCAGTAATAATATGCCTGGTAGGTGAATTACACGGATTTTATAATAAAATATAGTTTTGTATTTTGTATAATTTTCTTTCTAAAAATAACAGTGATGTAATTTCTAAGTGGCAATATGTTTATATTAAATACGCGGGCAATGAGTAAAATATATTTTCAATTTTGTTATTCTTTTATAACTGCCCTAGTAACCCCTATAAGCAATTGTATTCACTCCATATTGGGAATTAAACATGAATTTTTTTTTTAAGACACAAATTAGTGTAAATCACTGCCATTAAAATTTCTCTTAAAATAAAAGGGAACATAATTAACTCGATCGTAATTATGTCAATTAGTACAGTTGTTAAAAAAGAAGATTTATAATAGTGGTAATTTTAGCACTAATTAAGCACAAATATAAAATTAATTTTTAATTAAAGAATAAATTCGATATAATTGATTAAAAAAACAATTTAAACTGGTTTAAGAAATTTATCCTTAGTGATCGATTGTAGTGTGTAATGAGAAATACGAGGTTAATTTTTGTTAAATGATTTCAAAGGTAATTTTTGCAACCACAAATTTTTTTTTCTTTTACTTTGTTATGTTTTAAACGAAAAAAAAAAAAAAAAAAAAAAAAAACAACGATAAGATAAGATAAGAAATTACAGGTAAATTCATTTATATAAAATAATTACGTCATTTTAGTGCTTCTTAGCTTCTTTTAACAAATTATATAAAATACTGACCTTTACTTACCTTAATTAAGGAAAATAATCATCCTTTTTATGTGTTTACTTACGAATGCCATTCTTTGAAAAAAAAAAATACTCTTCGTTGCATAAACAATAAAAAGAAAAGAAAAAAAAAAAAAATGTCAACATAACAAAACTATCATTAAGAAATAAATGCGAATGATGATGCAAAAGACATAAACATGCAACATAATTAAAGTCGATCAAAATTTTTCTTCGTTTTTTTTTTATTTATGTTTTATGTTTGTTCCTTCATTAACATTGATTAAATAAATTAAAAGCATCTTGGTTAATAATTGTACAAAGTGCACAGAAATTGTGCAATTAAAAATGAATTAATTTTGATAAAAACATAATTTAAATGCATTTTACATTAAGGCAAGGAGAGCTTTAAGGTTTTTATTTTTTTTTATTATTATTTTGTTAACAAATGTGTTATCTGGTGTTACTTTCGTATAAATATTTATATCCAGCTACTGTGGTGGTCTTATGCAGTGCAGTTCATCATCATCGTTTTTTTTTTTTTTTGTTAGGAAAATGTAAAGTGAATTAAGTTCTCGTGTACGATAATTACTTTAATGTGTAAATAACTTTCTTTTTATGTTTCGCATGTCATAAGTGAGCTCAAGTAAGATGTTTTGCCATTATTATTATTAAAGATAATCATTTCGTAAGAACAATAATCATTTTGTTGTAAATAAAATTAAATAATAATAATAATGTTTTTTAAAGGTTTGTGTTTTTTTATTTTTATGTTTACCGCCCCTAAAATTGTTCGTTTCACGTCTAATTTACACGTTTTACGGTCTTTTACACTACATTTTATATAATTGTTTAAAAATAATTACTGAATTTTTCATCACATTTTATAAAACTACTAGCAAATTATATCTATGAGTGTTAAAATGTATTATTGTTCCGTCACGTAATATTTAAACGAATGCATAATCCAAGAATAAATAGTTTTCGGTTACCAGAAAAGACAACAGCAAACATTTTATTTTGTTGACAATCATCAATTTGCCTTCTACACAAGGGGTGGTCGATAGTTGACGTGATTGGGCCTATGTATACTTTAATTAATGATAATTTTTCTGTTTTGTCGTACATACGGCTGTTGACCATTGGCCGCCCAAGAACATGACGATGTTTAAATGAATGAATAATGTTGTCACAAGTAGTTTGTCTTTTATGTTTAAACAAAAAAAAAAGAAAAAAATTTAAATAAACGACAATTTATTAGAAAATCTTTCGTCGTTTTTTTTTTAGAGGAGACTGACGAAAATGAAAAATTATAAATAACGAAAAAATGTCGCATAAAAATACAGAGAAATAATAATAATCACTGCTATCTCAGTTTATTTTTAAATAATAATTTATTTTCAATATTTATTCGACCACCAAAGATGTTTTGCGATGATGGTGGTAGAATAATATTTACTATAAATCTGTAGAATGTACAAACATTTTCGGGTTTGTTGCTAAAGAAAAGCTAAGGAAGATAAAAAAAATTTATTAAACTATATACGACTGATTATTAACTGAATTATGCCAAATTTGGTGTTGGTTGTAATTTTAAAAAATGTGCACATTGCCCTTATACATACATATTAAATAACAATTAATCATTTTATATACAAACACCATTCTTATCTGCTAAGTTTGTACATTTTTATTATCTCGTCGTTCAAATAAGTGCGAATATCTCGCCTTTTGACTACAATGTCGGTTACAACAAAACGTAAACGTTTTTAAAGGCAACACACAAGTCCTTTTAAGACCATATTATCTTCATTTTTTTTTTTTTTTTTTTTTACTTTTCTCTTTACCTTTTGTTAAAGCTTAGCTACTTGATTGCGTTAAAATTACTTAATTTGTTCTCATTTTTCATTTATGATGTTGTACGAGTTTGGTTCTTCGGTTTATTTGTTGTTACAAAAAAAAAAAAATAATAATAAAAAAACTAACAAAACTGCAAAAAGGAATATTTAATTTTATCGATAATTGTCGTTCATATATGACTTTTTGTGAATCTTTTTTTTTATGCAGAAGTACACGCGATGATTATAATATAAAAAAAAACACTGTGCCAGTGCCCTTCATAAATTATTATTTTAATATTTTTTTTTTTTTTTTTAAGACCATCATTTATCAAATTGAGTTAGTTTCAGTTATCTGTTTTTAGGGCTTAAAATCAAAATTATAATAATTAAATAAATTGTTTTTTTTTTTTTTTTTTTGTGTACAATTCAAGGCTAAATCAAGACATTTAATTTATAACAAAAAAAAAAAACGGGGGGAATTTTAAAGACAACAGATTAAGATTTTTTTGTTTTATTTAAAATAAATTCTATAACGGCGCCAAATTGACAAAATGAGTTGTTTTTTTTTTTTCTGGAATGTAAAGAAAAAAAAATGAAAATTAAAATTAATTAATTTCTTCAATTTGTCCGCCAGCATAATTTTTATTTTTTTTTTTTTTTTGTTTACCAATAAAAGGGTAAATGAACAGAAAATTCTTGTTACGTGATTTTTTTTTATTGTGTCTGGAAGTTTTTATGTATTATGAAATCTGATTTTTTTTTTTAGATTCATTGAAAATAATAAAGTTTAACCAACTATATAGATATAAGGTATGTTTAATTGTAATAAAAATATAAAAACTATTCTTAGATTACATAAATATCATAACTCATTCATAAAAATAATTATATATATATTTTTTTTGTTTATTTTTTTTTTTTTTTGTATAATTCATTTATGTAATTAGAGTGTTCGGGTTGTTATACTCTGACTGTGTCTGCAAATTGATATTTATGTTTAGCAGACAAAACAATATTTTTTTAATAGATTAGTTCCAACATATTTTCAACGGCTCTTAAAAAACAATAAAAAATCATAAAAAATTTAGTTATGTCAATTTATTAAGAAACAAACGTTTTTTTTTAATTTTTTCTTACGCTCTTTTGATTATTTATGACCATTAAAGTTGAAAATTGTACGTACATATATGCGTTATTAACAAACAATAATAATAATAATAATAAGGGTCAGTGTATAATAATAATAACAGCATTTAATAGTACCTAATAACCAGCTATGAAGATTTTTTCCATCATCTTCTTCTTCTTCATCTGATGTTTTTTTCTTTTTTTTTTTTTTTTTGTAGTTTTGTAAACAAATTGTCTACTCTCTACAATGGAGAATAATAAATAAATTAAATTATAATATGTGAAGAAGAAGAAAACAGTAAACAAAAAACATGTGTTCATATAATTTCCATTGTAGACCACACAGTAGTTGTTGGTTAGATGTAACTCTTGCGGCAAAGCTGTTGATTGCTGCAATTTTGTTATATTTTTGCTTATATTAAAAAAAAAAAAAAATCCTTAGAGCTTTTATCCTTTACAAAATAAAAAAAACTATTCAATTATTAATTTCTTCATTGATTTTTGTACACGTTCGTCCATACATTTTGATATTTTTATTTACGTTATATCATTTCATATTACAATAGCCGCAGGCTTAAGGACGATGCGACATCCCATAAATAAGCTGCGTCGTTTTTTTTTTTTTTTTTTTTTTTTAATTTTGCTTCCTCTGTTTTGATAATTCACTATATTCAATAATAATGCAGCGCACGCCTTAAATGTGACCACAATGAATTTGCTTTTATATTAATTTAGTTGTATGTCGTTTTCGGTTGTAAAGATGTTTTGCGTTTAAATCAAAAAAAGTAAAACGAAAAACTTTCAATTATGAAAATTTAGAGGTTCGTGTAGAAATTAATGTTATAAAAAGAAACATTTGGGTAAGTGTAAGGGACGTAACGAAATTATAACGTGGATTCTCGATTTATTATTATTTTATGGTAGCGTTTAAAACCGAGTATAAAGATTTTTAGCGTTTTCTGAGCAAACTCAAGCTAGGTGGTCTATGAACTAAATTAATATAAAAAAAAAGGAAAAAAAACGGCAATAGCTCGCCCAGGAACACAAATTAAATAAGACCCACCTAAAAACCATTCATCGTCCTTTTATTCTTTTGTATTTAATTATTTTTATTTTTCTTAATTTAATTTCTTTTGGCAATCATCGTTGACCGTCGTTGTGCTTCGTTGCGCTTGATCAATTTTGTGTGCTTTTTTTTTTTTTTTTTTCTTCTTCTCTTAATTCACGAAAGGGATTTGGGTTAATTTCTTGTTTTCGTTTTACAAAAAAAGTAAGAAGAATGTTAAATAAATAAACAATCTACAGTTTGGATTAAATTTATAAAAAAAAAAAAAAAAGTGGTCACACGCCCTTTAAACGGTAAAATGTTGATTTTGATTTGAATTATGACAAAAAGGACACAGGTACAGTAGTGTATCTCGTGCAGGTACACAATTTTAACGGTTATTGCGTTGTTATTTTCTGTTTTTTTGGTTTTTCTTCTGCCTTTCCTATATAGTAAGCCTCCAGAATAATTTATTAATCATTTAATAAAACAAAATAAAATTTGAAGGCGAAATTCTTTTTTTTTAATTTATTTTGTTTTGCATGCACGGCATCATCGTTGATTTCTTATTTTTTTGGTTTATGTGAAATCTTTACAAAACCGGCGCCGGATGTTTTGAAGGTAAATAATAATAAAAAAAAAAAAAAAGACGAATAGGGTGCCGCCTTATTCACTATTTTGTCTATTAAAAAATTTTTTTTTTTCTTACTCTTTTTTAGTTTAGTAATTTAATAAACGCTTGACAAACATTTTATAGCGAAAATAGAATTTTTGTTTTTTTTTTAACTGTCGGCTTATTTGGTTTTGCATAATGATGTAATTATCATGCGGCCAATAACAATTAAATTACATCAACGTAGAAAAAAAATTCATATTCGGTTAATAAATTCAACCAGACACATCACCTTTTTGAATAAATGCCGACAAGCAGCTAATTGTTAAAAAATAAACAAGTGGATGTCAAGTGTGATTTTTTAATGTTAAAATTTTTTTTTTTTTTTTTTTAAAGATATTACACCGTTGCGCTATAAAAGCCCACCTAATCGTGATGAGACGAGTGTAAACACTACTAGAGAATATTTTATGTTGTGCACGCAGCACAGTTTTTTTTTTAGTTTTTTTTGTGGGTTTCCAAGTGTTGAATTAATTTAGTCACCGATTTTAATTGCACAGTGTGACTTTTATTTATCCGTCTTCAACATCTCTTATAGTTGCTGAATCAACTGCGAAAAATAAAGCAAATCAAAATGATTGCACAAAGGAAAGCTAAGGCTAAAATCATATTACAAAATGGGTAGACAGGGTTTTTTTTTTTTTTTTTTTTTTTTTAAATTTTAATTTTATTTCATTAAAGTATATTTCTGCGTCTTTTATTTATTTTTTGATTACTTATGCGTCTTTTGTTGTATAGAAATATTTTTTTTTTAATTTTATTTTTAAACAATCTAAGCGTTTTATTTTTGTACGTTAATTTTAGCAAGACAGATTTATATTACGGGTTACGTAAGCTACTCAACATCATAAATTTTATTTTAACAAAAAACAAAAAAAAAAATATCAAAAATAGAAATGCATTAAAACGAAACCCACTGATTTTTCGTTTAAAAAGTGAATCAAACAAAACAAAGCATCAACGAAAGGATAACCAATAATGAAAAGAAGAAAAAAGAAAAAAAAAACAAATAAATTATTGCTTCGTTCATATATTTATAGCATCACGATATTGTTGTTCCTTTTTTTTTTTTGTTTATCATTTTACTGATCGGTAATTTGACACTAAATTGTAATGTCCCACAAAAACAAAAATCTTTTTTCTTTTTCTTTTTTATCAAGAAAAACAACCACAAAACTACCAGAACAAAAAATTCTTTGCTAATTAATTGTTTTTCTTGTGTGATAAAAGCCGTATTTTGTGTGTGTATGTGTGAGAGTTTTATTGTTATTTGTTAACTTTTCGAATTAATTTATGAAAATTTTTTTTGTTCTTTTTATTGGTTTAACTGTCCTCATTTTATCAACTTGAGTGATGGCTGTGTGCCATATAAAATACATTTTCTACGCATTCGTGTTTTGTGTTTATCATATTGTACCCATCAGATTATATTTTATTTTCCGTTTTTAATTTATTTCTACGATTTAAGACATAAAAAAAAAAAAAAACTTATTAAAATCCTTGGTGTAGAGAAATTGTATAACGCACAACAACAACAACAACATTTATCTAAATTTTTTCGTCCGTCAAATGTTGACCGGGTGCCGTCCATCATTAGTGTGTTGCCAACTTGTGTGGCCATCGCCTTCTTGTTCTTTTTAGTCATCATCAACATCAGCGTTTTTCTATATTTTTGTATCTTCAGCCTTTATGTCATGTTATTTTATTTTCATACAGAAAAAAAAAAAAAACAGAAAGAACAAAGCAGAGTAAAATTTGTCTATGTTCGTTGGTTTGATTTTATTTTTTATGTGGGACTTTTAAAGTATTTTTTATTCCTTGTTCAACTGAAATCGTGGGACTAAAAAATTAATTCTAAACAAGAGAAAAAGAAAAAGAGCAAGGGACTTTTTTTTTTTATTTTTCTTTTCCTTCATTTAATTTTATTATTCTTTAATTTGAAGTGGATGAGGACGACAAATTCTCAACGCAAGAATAATAAACGATGCACAGAGAGTGAAGATGATTCTTTAAGATTAAATTAAAGTTAAGCTAAGCTAAGTTAAGTAAATATAAGGGCGGGTCAAATGTGTATTTAAAAAGTTAATTATTTAAGTCGTTAAGTACTACGTGCTTAATGCGTTAAATTTGCAGCATTTAATCTGTGGATTTTTGTTCTTTTTTTTTTTTTTTTTAATTTTTTTTATGTTAACTAGGTAATTTCCTAATCAATAATTTTTTCTGGAAATTTTATTAAGCTCACCAAAGCAAAAAAAAAAAAAAAATTATCTAAAACGTAAGTTCCGCGGATTTTGTTTGCTCATCAATTTCACAACCAAAAAAAATTTGTTTTTTTTTTTTTTTTTTTTTCATAAATTTAATCATAAATTTTCTTGTATTCATTAAAAGTGTACGAGACATGCGTTGGCTTGTTATCATTGAAATAAAAAAAAATATAAAAAAAACTCTATTACTTTGTTATCTAAATTTGTTAAAGTGAAAATGTTTATCGCAACATGTGAAGTTTTGTTGTTGTTGTGCGTTATCTTGCACGCCTCATGTAATCAGTAACAAAAAAAAAAAAAAAAAAATCATAGAAAACCTATACGCCACTTGTTTGTTTGTTTATTTATTTATTTATTTATATTTTTCCAACAATGTTGTACAATGTTTTTCTTCTTCCTTTGATTTTATTTATGTTTCACTAGCAACACCGAACTAAATGACAAACTCGTGGTGTCGCAATTAAATTAAAACAGAAAAAATGTTTTTTTTTTTTTGTTTTTTTTTTATTTTATTTTTCCGCAACTTATCTATCTATGTGTATTTTATTTGTATGTAGCTGATTTATTAATTATTTATACGTTTTTTTTTTTTTTTTTTTTTCATATATTTTTATTCTTTATCAGAGAATCATTTATTGTTTTAATTACTTTGCTGTATACGAGTTTAAACATGCATTTGACATTTAACAATTTAATTGTATTTTCATTTGTATTTATTTTTAAAATTTACAGTAAGCACGCTAATTTTATTTATTTTATTTGGCGGCTAATTAACAATCAACAAAATAACGTCAAAGTTAATCAACAAATTGCTACCTTATCACATTTTTACTTTTTACTTTTAACAAGAAAATAAATTAACACGATAAACAACAATTTTACCTTCGTTGCTTATTCGTTGTTCATAGAATTTTTTTCTACATAAATTGTTTTTAATTGTTTTCGTTTAAAACAAAAAAAAAAAAAAAACAAAAAATACTTTAGACGGACAAAAACGAAGAACTGAAAAAAAATTTTTTTTTTTTTTTTTTGATTAATTTTGCTTACAAGCCGCATTTTATCGCAGTTTTTTTTTTTTTTTCGTTTTTTCAATACTTGTGTTTGTGCTGTCTGTGTTTTTTTTTTTTTTAAATAATTTTAATTATTTTATTGCTTAATGATTAAAAAAAATTCAAGTAAATGTTTTTTGTTTGTTTGTTTGAATCAAACTACTCGTGCGCAACGTCAATGTCAATTTCCGGTTATCGTGTTTGGTATGTTTTGCTGTTGTCATAAGATTCTGTTTTCTTTAACACTTTATTCCTATTATAATACTTAAGCACTTAAATACTAAATACAAAAAAAAAAATTAATAAAATTATCACATTCAAATTAATTTTTATTTTTCTGCTTTATCATCATCATCATACGTACGTTTTTCTGCTGTTTCTGTTGTTTATTTCTTGTCGTTTTTGTTATTGTTGCTGATTTTAATATTGTTGTTTTCGGTTAAAAAAAAGACGAAAACTTTATAAAAAGCAGAAATTATATTTTATTGTCGAATAATTAGGCTTCTTATAATTTTACTGCAAAGAATGCAATAAAAGCACAAAAAAATCGTTTAAAACGAAAACGGAGAGAGCAAATAAAAAAAAAATCAAAAAATTATGAAGATGCTGCACGTTTTTATGATTAAGGAAAGAAAATAAAAAATTAATTTTAATTTCTTCTTTTTTTTTCTTGCTTTCTCTCTCTCTCTCTTTTCATTTATTAAAATTAATTGGTATGTTTGTATAATTAATTATGTTGTTGCATCGCACGCGTAATTTTTTTTTTATTTATTTATTTCGTTTTTTTTTTTTACATTCATCTTAATGAAGTATTTTGTTGTTGCTGTTGTCGTTCTTTCATTTTTTTGGAACTTAAAAATATTTTTAACGGCATAAGTAATGTAAAGAAAACTTGTTAAATATTTTCCTTCCTTCTTATTATTTTTTTTTTTTTTTCAATCTGTTGCTTTATGCAATTAAATAATGATTTAAAGAAAGAAAAAAAAAAAAAATTATAACAGAAAATCTCATCTGCTGCTTCCGAATGAAAATATTTACATAAATTTTCGACTTTAAAAAAAAAAATGTTATAATTTATTTGATATTTATTACATTTTATGATTATGGTTAATCAAATTCAACCAATTAATGATATATAATTAAATTAATTTATTTTATTTTATTTTTTTTTTTTTTTTATGATTTTATATATACCATAAAATATATAAATTATTTTTAGATATTCATAATTTTTTTTATTATCAAATTCCATTTATGATTATTTGCGTTGAATTTACAAAAAAAAAAAAAAAAAAAAAAAAATTAATGCAATTAATATTTATAAACGTCGATAAACGTCTTAAAATAATTTTTTTTTATTATTAATCAATAATAAAGATTTTTAAAATGATGATGATAAACATTTTTTTTTTTTTTTTTTTTTTTACATTTTAATTACGCTACGTGATATAATTTTGTTTTGGTGATAATATTGTTAATTGGTGATTGCAGCAGTATTTATTACGGAAGGTATTTAATATCAACAACAAAAATACATTAAATAAAATTATTGTTATTTTTTTTTATGATTTATTGTACAACAGTAAAACAGGCGACATTAGTGTAAATTCCATCAAATTAAAATTCATACAGAAAACAATTCATGTACGTTTATTAACTTACTTAAATATACACACAAGTCACATATTGACCTAGTTTTTAACCCGTTCTGTTGTCTTTGTATTATTGGTGGGGCTTCATTGAGATTATTTTTGCGTTTTAAAGGTTTATTCAAAATTTTTACTGTCGTACTTGGGAGAAGTATTGAATTGTTTTAGTCTAACATACTGTCCTTATTCCCTCTATTCTCTTTACTAGATTAAAGAGAAAATTGAAAATCATAATGACTAAAACAAACAAGATTAAAGGAAAAGGACGCTTTAGCATACATACGAAAAATCCTGCATCATAAATATCCTTCGCATTCGTAAACTTGTCTGTAAAAAATAAATTAACAAAAGCACACAGAAACGTAAAATAAGGAAATAAGTATTATAATAAAAATCAATTAATATAATTAAATTAATTATCTTAACTGACTTGTTTCGCCCACTATTAAATAAATAGAATGAAACAACAACTTGTTGATGATTTTTATACAAAACTGACTATAATAATAATAATAACAATAATAATATTAATATTTAATAATAAGAATAATAATAAAGCCAACACACACCTGCCTGCTTATATATACATATGTGTAGTGGGCGTATAATATTCTTTTAATCATCTTGTCTTATTTATTTTTGTGCATTTTTTTTTTTCGTGTTTTCTTTTATTATTTGTCTTTAAATTATTCTACAAAATAATAATTCTGTTTTGCCGTAATACTAATTAATAATACGTGACGAATTATTATTATTCAATAAAAAATATATATATATTTTATTACCATATAATAATAATTATTATTATTATTATTATTATTTTTTAATAAACAGTACTTAAGCACCCACTTGTTGTTTTCTGATTGTTGCTTATTTTTATGCTTTGCATGCTTATTCTGTTATTGGTGATAAATTGTCGTTGATTTTGGTTGTGCTTACTTTAAAAACCTTGAACCACGTGAGCTTTACAAAATTTATTGCATACTATTAATAAAAGCTTAAATTAAATTACTTATGACAGAGCAAAACGATTGAATGATTCTGTTTTTTGGTTGTTTTTTACACTCACTTTTCTACACTCAATTCACGTGATTCAAATAATTTAGCATAAATAAAAAAATATATACAAAATAATAATAAGCTCACATGTTTTTGTATATTTCTGTATATATAAACAATTTATCTATAATAAAATAAAAATACATTTGTTGATTAAAGGTTACCCGTTTTATTTACGTATATATTTCTCGTTAAAAACATCAAAAAATTAATTTTATTATTTAAGAACAGAATAATACATGGAAAATGTTCACAAATCACAATAAATCAAGTTTTGTATATTAAAATAATATAATTTAAATACAAATAAAAAAAAAAAAAGAAAAGAAAAAGAAACGTTTTTGTCATTACGTGGCGGTGGCGCCTCATTATTAATTAAAAAAAAAAAAAACAGCAAAAAAATTAAATTCAAAATTTTTTCCGTTTTTTTTTTTTTTTTTGTGGATCGGTAAGAAAATAACAATTAAGTATAATTAACTTATCAGTACTTAGCTAATTAGTATTGTAAGTTGTATATGCTGAGTATATGAAAGTGCGTATTACATTCATTATCAACTAATTAAATTAAATATTGAACTTTGCACATAGTTTTAATAAGCGATTAATTAAATGATTTTATTTTTTTATTCAAATCTCATGTTTATCATGCATATTTAAGGTGTTAATTAATATAATTTTATTTTTTTTTCTTTGTTTTTCTGTTGTTGTTGTTGTTGTAAAATAGCGGAATCTATGTCATAGAAAAATGTAAATAAATACTTATCGCGAGACTGAGTAATTAATTTAAAAGCTCTCGACCATCACGAGTTTACACAAGTTTTTTTTCCATTCTTTTTTAAAATATATTTTTCATAAATCATTAAAATGATAATTAAAAATATAAATAAAAATTAATTTTTATTTTATTGTATCACGTGTACAGGCATTATTTATTTATTTATTTTTTTTTTTATTTCTCTTATTTTGTGATACCATTCATGTTATCACGAGATTATAAACAGGGGCATGGCGCATGCCACATTATATGACTTTTTATTTATAACAAAGTTTAGATAAATTTTTTGTTTTTTTTTTTTTTTTTTTAATTAATAATTTTAACAGCAAAATGATTTATTTATGTCAAATATTGTAGTTTTATTTATTAATAATAAATCAATATTAATATATTTTTGGGGGTTTAATTGACTGATTTTTTTTTTTTTTTTTTATTTTAATTTTTGTCATGATTATTGCTTAATTACAATTGATAACAAACAATATATATTTAAGAAAAAAAAAAAATTTAATTAATCATAATTAAATGACAAACATGATATTAAATGTGTATAAAAAAAAAAAAAAAAAAAAAACTTATTACTTTGTGTAATCGAGAAATTTTAATTTATTTTACTGGAAAAACAAAAAAAAAAAAAAAAACACTTAAATAATCAGTAGAAATATTTCACAGACAGATTTATGATAAGAGAAATGTAATCAATTATTAATTACGTTATTACTAGATTATTACAGTCAGTGAGTAAATAAATAATTCAAAATAGAAATCGAAAAAACAAAACCAATCTGACTGAAAACTATAAAAATCATTTCATTTAATTACAAATTAATTTAAAATAAAATAAAAAAGTGCTTAAACATGTGTATTTGGGATTATCATATATTTAATATGTGGCCTTGTCTAGCTACAATTCCGACATTATTATTATTATTATCAATTTTATTATGCTGTAATTTCAGTCATTAATCGTACCCCCACTTGATGCTGACTTTACTATGCGATTCGTGCGTTATTAAAAAAAAAAAATAAAAAAAAAATTTATTTATATAAATAAGAAACAAGGTTCAATCTGCCACAATCAGACATTCTCTTATCAATTTTTTATACACAAAAAAAAAAAAGAAAAAAAAGAAGAAAAAGATTGAAAAATGAAAAGAAAAAAAAACATTTTGACTAGATGTGATAACTACCGTGAAAGCTGTTAAATGTTTTTCTTAGCACAATACATGCATTGCGGATTTTTAAATGACTTTCATTTTGTTTGTGGAAAGCTTTACTTGTGCCTCCCACAAAATATTAACTCCTCGTGCCCGTGCATGCGATAGACAAAATCTAAAAATTAAGATAAAAATTTAATTTGTTTTTTTTTTTTTTTATTTCTCGTTCAATCAAATTATTTTTTTTTTTTATTTTCTTTAACTTTTTTATTTCTAATTAAATAATAATAATAATAATAATAATTATATAGATTTAAATTTAATTTCGCTAATTTATATAATTTTGAAATGATTGTAATAAAATTTTAATTATTTCGTAATAATTGTTTTGCTTTGCTCTTTTTTTTTTTTGCTTTTTGCATATTATATTTGTACGTCCGATTCCAAGTAATTTTATATTTATTAACAGCAGGCAGCATCCGGTTTTATGATTAGTTAATTTACTGACGGGAATTTTTTCTTTTTTTTCTTTTTTAATAATCTTGAGACGTTTTCTAAGCATTTTTCACTACTTGTCGCAGTTTATTAATGAAGTTTTTGCAATAATTGAGATCATTTAGGATTAATTTTATTATTTTTCCAGCTTTGATTAATGAGTGGTTAAAGAAAATTCTACAAAATCTTCTTAAGATCCTCAGACTTGTTAGAAGGATTTAATTTTTATTTAATTGTGTGGTGTATCACCAGGTGCTTTTATTGACACAAGTAAAATTAGTACAGTTATACACCCAGAAAGCAGATACAAGCGGATACAATTGAAAATTATCACAAGTATCACATCTCCATCGTATAAATTGGGTAATTACACGATATGTAATACACCCTTGTATTAACCAATTATGTTGTACTTTACTAAATTACTTTTAAAGAACAAAACACATTAGATCGCAAACATAAATTAAAGAAAAAAAAAATAAAAATACAAATTAACTTTAAACTATGTTAAAGGCATTAAATAATTATTTTATTTATTTCATTTGCAAATATAATAATAACTAACAATTATAAACAAAACAAAAAAAAAAAGGAGAAGAATAATTTTTGCGAATATAATATTATTGTTATTATCTTGGACGGGGTACGCCCGCAGCATTTTTACAAGCGAATCGAAATGTAAGACGTGCGTCATTTATCTCATTTTAATTTTTATTTTTTTTTATAATTCATTTATTAAATATGCAAAAAAAAAAAAAAAAAATAATAATAATAATAATGATGAGGCAGACAAAATGCATAAAAAAAGAAAAAGAAATATTTGTAGCACGTGTAATTGTTATCAATGCCATGCAAAAAAAAAAAAAAAAAAAAAAATCTGATGAAATATTTTCTGAAACGGCAAAAATGGAAAATTAAGAAAACAGCACATGACAGACAGCAGTTTTGTCTATACTTGAATCATATTTAACGTCTTTTACTTGAGACAATGATTATTTCTAAAAATATTTAACGAAACAAATTTTCTGGCCAACAAAATTTATTATTTTTCATATACATATTTCTGGCAACAAGTGCGAGAGAAATAAATAATTATTTTTATATTCAATTAAATAATAATTATAAAAAAATAAAAATAATAATAAATATAATAACATTGAATTTGTATTTATTTATTTTTAACTTTGCGCGCCCCGTTGACGCCAATGAATGTAATTATTGGTCAAGCAGAAACAATTTTTGTAATTTAAAGAAAAAAAGAAAAAAAAAAATTAAATTTTCTACTTATTCTCATGCAAAGAGAAACAAAATTAAAAAATTAAAAACAAAACATGACATTGTAATCACAGATGAAGAAGAAAAAAATTTCCGGATCTATCTTGTGTTGAAAGAAAATCAAAAATTTGCAAAGTGCGAAATATTTCGCTACGCAATTAGTAAAACCATTATTTTTCTTTTTTTTTTTTGTTAAAGTTATCACGGCTTTGACTTTTGTTGACAAGAAAAATAATTAAGATTTCTATTCCTTAATGCGATAATAAGCCGTAGATATTTTAAAGTTTAAACACTGGGTCCGCCAAAAACTGTTTATTTAATTTAATAGTAAAACCCAGTAAAACAGTTTTTTTTTTTAATTTTACTGTGCAAATACCAAAACCAACCGCAATATAATACACAACGCATAGATAATGAACTAACCGAACTGATATTATCAATAAAACAATTACATTTAACTGTAAACAATTGTTTACGTTAATTAAGTATAGAAAGAATTTTTTTTTATTATTATTATTTTATTTATTATTTTCCATGTATAAATGTGTCACCTTTTAAAAATTCAGACTAAATTTTATATAAATACAAAATGATGTAATCAATTTGCGCGTGTCTCTATGATTATTTCTATATTAAATAAAAAATAAAACGGCGTACAGAAAAAAAAAAAAAAATAAAATAAAAATAAAACCGATAAGAAAGTATATATTGCGCGTGCGTAATCTCGTGCTGACATAAAGCACTTAAATGCGCTTATATATCGTGTAGACGTAAAGAGTGAAAATTCCACTTTTTTTTTTTCTTTCTGGTGCTATAAGCATCAAGTAAGTACATCCGTTTGGGGTTTTTTTTTTGGTTTTTTCTTTTTAAATAATTAATTTAATTAATTTCTATTTTTTTTTTTTTGTAAAAATCACAAAACGGTTATTTTACTATCATCACACTCAACCTTTTTAAACATTGCGATAGTAGACAACACCAAATAAAAATAATACAAAAAAATAAATATAAAATGTCAGAATACATAATTGTTAATTTGTTGTTCGACTTTTATTTTATTTTGTCCCATTTAATTATTACGCTTAATTAAAAATACGACAAATACAAAAAAAAAATAAATAATTAAATAATATAAAATCACACGTCCCCATTAAGCGCAATATTGATAACCGACCAAGTACACAAGTATTTTTCGTTTTTTTTTTTACGTTTTTTATTAACGATAATTTGCTGGTTTTTTTTTTCGGTTAAATTGTTTTGATGGAACAAGGATTTTTTTTTTTAACATTTATCATCGTATATTCCAGCTAATTACAATAAGTAGCACACGTTACGTTTGGCGTTTTTTTTTTTTAAAAGTAAAAAACAAAAGATTAAAAGCAATAAGAATGGAATTGTTTAAGCGAAAAAAACACGCGCGCTATTTATTTGTTTACTAACTACGTGCGCAGAAGAATTTTTTTTTTTTTTTTAATTAATTAATTAATTAATGATTGAGCGCAGCATCTAGCGATTATTTATACATAAAAATCTCTTATCATTTATTCAATATTCGAATTTAATTTTGTACTCTTTGTTACCGGATTGTTAATGGAATTTCCAAAATTGAAAACATTCCTAATTAACACATATGTGTGACTGGGGACTACCCGTTCAAAAAAAAAAAAAAAAAGAAAAAAATATGTTTAATTTAATTTAATTTATTTTATTTTATTTTATTTTTTCTCTGTTAATTTTTCAACAAAGCAAACGCAAAATATTAGTAAAAAAAAAAAGTTTTTATTTTAATTTTATCGATAGAAAAATCGCATAAATTAACAAATTTGTTTATTCAATTAACAAATAATAATAATAATAATAATATTAATAATAATAAAAAAAAAATGTTTAAACTGTGTGATTTACGTCAAATACAGAATAATTAAGTTTTTTTTCATCATCTTCTCGTCTTTGTTTAAACAAAACTATTTATTATTATAATAATAATAATAATAAAAAAAAGGCACGAATAACTTGTGATTATTTTCGGTTTTCGTTTTTTTTTTTTAAATTACATTTGGGTTTCTTTTCCAATTATTTATTCAGGATTTTTTGATTAAATTTATACAAATCAATCATTGTGAAACGAGAGGTTATTACCAGTTTTATCGGTGTCGTGCCTGAAAGATGCTAGCGTAGTGTTATCGGAATGACTGGTTGATTAACGTGCAACTTAGTTATGTTGGAATTAGGTTTGTGCACGATGTGTTTTATATCGATTTTCGAAAAATTTATTTGTTTAAAAAAAGTTTGGTAATCTGTAAACGAAAATGATATTAGAAGGTCATGGTTTGGATAAACTCAGATGGTGGTTTCTAATTGAAGCAAATAGCGTTATGGGGGACTCTTGAAATATAAAACAAATTAAAGTAGCAGAAGAGTCTCTTGCTACCTAAATCTAAGAGTTAACCTCAACAAAAGCTCATTTTCTTTGGAAAATAACAAATTTTTTACACCTGAAAATAGAAAATCCCATTTTCTTCATTTACATAACGTCAGAACGCCAGAAGCCAAATGAAATGTAATTTCACAGTAATAAAATATAAATAACTCGGATGCATTGTAATAAAATTCATTATTAATACAAAAATAAAAATAATTAAAATAAATGTAATTAATTAATTTTATTACATTGAAAATTATAATTAAATAAGAAGTAGAAGAAAAGTGCGATAAAATTACATTTTTTTTTTATTTTTTTTTAATTAATTTCCGATTAAAATATAAAGAAATAAAAAATAAAGAAATAAAAAAAATATATAACGTGATTTCCTTTCATTAATAATTAAATAAAGAATATTTGTTGCATTTTCTGTTTGCTATATTTTATGAATGTACTGCGTCAGCCGCCTACTTCCACCCATCGTATATCATTTTCATAACAGCATACAAAAAAAAAAAAAAAAATTTTAATTTAAAAAAAAGTTGCGCCTAGAAAGGTAGAAAAACAATCAAGTCACGTGCCACATACAAAACATGACGACACAGCGTAAAATATAAAAAAAAAAAAAAAAATTTAAAAAAAAATTCTTTTACAAATCGAAAATAAACTTGTATTGAGGAAGAGCTGAGCAAATAATTTTGCGTCAACCGTGACAACAACAACAAAAAATATTTTCGCACTGTTTGCGCATTTATATGTTGCGCGTGTTTAATTTCTTCAATTTTCTTCTTTATTTTTTTTTTTGTGTTTTTTTGTGTTTACGGGTTGATTGGGTTATGTTAGGTAATTCTTTTATGATGAGCAGTTAATTTTGACTTCCGTCTAATAGATGTGGATGTTATATTTGCGTCATACAACAGGTACAGTTCGTATAAAGTACGGCACACGCGTTTAACATGCGATTATACAAAACACACATATGTATGTGTTGTGTTGTACTTTCAGTTTATAAATCATTAATGCTGACTAGAAGAAATAAATAAATAAAAAATAGTGGGCGGGCAATCAGTTTGGCTCGTGGAAAGTGTTTTCAGTAATACCTTTACGTTATAAAATTTATAAAAATAGAAAAATTAAATTAACGAGCATCACAGATTAGAAAACAATCGCAAAAAGTTGTTAATTTTTTTATTGCGCCCAGACAAAAATATTACTTATTATCATTATGATTGACGCCTCTAAATAATTTAACCCACAATCATTAAATAAACTGTGGAAGCAATATTCCACCAACAGCAATATTACCTTACATTTAACGGAAATTACCACAAGTCAAGTGTTTTTTTTTTTCTTATTTTAAATAAATCTTTTTTTTTTTTTTGCTTTCGCTCTATTAGAGAATTGGGCGTCATTCACAATTAAATGATAATGACGAAAAATAAACATTTCCTACAAATATAAAAATAAAAACACTTAACGAAATCTTACGTATCCCATCATGCTATTAGTAAAATTAAACGAATATTTAAGAAAAAAAAAAAAAAAAAAAATCATTTGGCAGACGTCATCACGTCCTCGTTTATTTCTTTCTTTCTTTTGCTTTTCTTTAAATAAAAAAAAAAAAACATTTTTTATTTGTAGGTACAAACATTTGCACAAGAATTTTCTTCGCTTCTTAAAAATCTATTTATTTTACATCTTCCTTTACGTTTTTATTTATTTATATTTTTTTTTTTCTAAATATTTTTCTAGCTGATGCGTCATTTGTCTTCCGTTTGATTGATTTCTTTCGATGCTTCAAGTCTTCAATAAACTTTTCTTTTACCCATTTACCTTAGTGTATATTTTTTATATCTAACTACGATACAGAAAAAAAATAAAAATCAAATAAAAAAGAAAATGTAAATGGTGAATATCCACCCACACATGTAATTCAATCATAAAAAAGTTGAAGTGTATTAAAAACAGAAAAATTAAATTTTCGTTTACACCGAAAACAATTGTTGGAAAACAAAAAAGAAAGAATGAAAGCAATAGCTCAAAAGTATTTCCGTTTGATTAAACACGATAAGATTAAGTAGGATAGAAAATAAATATCCTTAAATAAAAAAAAAGAAAATTTTCTCTATATGCACGAGTGAATTTACCTCATGTATTTTCATGGAAAACATAACATTTTTGCGTTTATTTGGAAAAGGTATTAAATAAAGTTTTTTTTTTTTTTTTTTTTTTTTTTTATTTCGTGATCCAATTAGTGAAATCTTTAGCATTTTTGGGGGTTTTTTTTATGTTTTTGGCACAAAAAAGTTTTATTTTTAAAAGGAAAAAACGCCTGGAAAGCACAAAGTTTTAACCAATGCTATTCTCAATAATAATAATATAAAAAAAAAAAAATTATAATCAGTAATAAATTATTTTTAATTAAGATTCAATGATGAGATCACATCATGCACAGTAAAGTAAAGTAAAGAAAAGTATCTCACGTGTAATATCCATGTGTTTATGTTAAAATAAATTATCGATAATTTTCTTTGCCTTTTCTTAATTGGACAGTGCTTTGTATAATAAATAAAAAAATAAAGTAAACTAAGTAAAGAAAAATTTCTGTCAACATTTTATTAGTTAAATAATAATAATAATAATAATAAAAAAAAGCCAAAGTAAATAATAAAATTAATTTAAAATCAAAGCAGAGGTTATAATAAAAAAAAAAAAAAAAAATTAAAGTAAAGTAAAGTAAATAAATAAGGCGACAGTAGACAGACGGTGTATATTCTACTGATATATTTATAGGTTTATAAGGTGTGCTCAGTTTCTTTCTGTTCTAATCGAACTCTTTAAATAAATAAAACGAAACGAAACGGAATAAAAAAAGTAAAAAAGTAAAAAAAACAGATTTTATGATTCTCTATTTAAAGCTAAGCATTAAGTATGTTGTTAGTGTTGCGCGCGTGCTGTGGCAACATTAATCAGCCGACGCGGTGCGGTTGATACAGTGGGCGAAAATGGCAAAGACATTAAATACGAACAAATAAAATAAAATAAAATAAAATAAAAAAACAAGTGAACTAGCATAATAAAGAAAAAGAAGAAGAAGAAAAAAAAAATTTATAATAATAAAAATTGCTTTGGTCTGGCTATTTGTGGTTGATGTTGTTGGTTGTTGTTCGCTGTTTTTTGTATTTATTACCACCACGCTTTCAGTGATTTGTTTTTTTTTTTTTTTTTTATTATTATTAACAAAAAATATTTTCAATCAAATTTTAATAGAAAATCGACATATTATCGTTTTTCTAGCGTTTTTATTTTATATTTAAATTAACGATTTTTCAATCAATTTGAAGAGTAAATATTTTATGTTTTTATCTTTACGTGCCAACCCACACAATTTTTCGGTTTCAAATTTTTTTTTTGTTTTTAAAAATTTTAAATAAAATTCGCTTAGATTGAAAAAAAAAGGATAAGCGCCGCCACGGGCCACACCACAAAAATAAATTAATAATAAAAAAAAAAAAAAAAACTAAATAAATAATTTTTATTTTTTTTTTATTCGCTTTCTTTACACGCCTTCTCTTTGCTGCTGTCGTTATACAGGTAAAAAAAAAAAAAAAAATTTTTGATACTATCACCTGATTATATTTATAGAAAAAAAAAAAAAAAAAAAACGTTATTAAAATTAAAATTTAAAGACAATAAAACTAGTTGTGTGCACACAACAATTAGTCATGAATATTTATTATTAATTTCTATGATGCAAATCTTAATCATTAAGAGAGATAAGATAATTTTTTTTTTTTTTTTTAAGTTGCGAAAGTAACGTTGCGTTGACGCCTTTTTTGTATGCGGTAAATTAGTCGCTTCACACTTTACTTTGCTTTAATATGTTAGATAAACAACGAAATTAAAAAATTATTACAATGCTTTTACTTGTAAAAGAATAAAAAAAAAATTATACATTTTAATTACATTTATTTAATTTATTTTTTTCTTTCTTTTCATAATTAATTAATTAAAACTAATTAAAAAAAAGAAATAAATAAATAATAATAATAATAATAATAATTATGACGCAAATGTGATATTAAATTGCATGAATGTTGATTATAATATATTATTAAAAATCCCTTTGTGCGTCATTTGTTGTTTAATTTCGATTCAATTATTTTGTTTTTTTTTATATTTTTATTTTTCACAAAAAAATGTGTTTTTTGAAGCAGACTGATTATAAGTAAAAAGCTTTTCACTTAATCACCGTGAGTTTAGAAACAAATACATTGTTGCTAATTGTGCACAATTGTGTGAAAGGTGTCTGTGGGCGTTATAAAAAATTAAACACACAGAGATATTTAACTAATAATTGATCAATTCTACCTAAGATCTAATGAAAAACAAAAAAAAAAAAAACATTAAAAGCTCATTAGGTAGGATTAACATTAGTTAAGTGTTTTATGACTTTATTGTTTTGAAAATATTGTGGGATTAATGTCGAAATTTTTTAGCTTATTTTTTTTTTTTTTTTTTTTTTTTTAATTTTGAGTAGTTTGGGAAAACCCAAAATCACGGAGTAACGTGACAAAATTTTTGATCAACAATCGGTATAATTTGTTTTTAAATAATCCTTGAAATAATTTTTTATGTCCGGGAAACAAAGATGAAAACACCACCTGTCAAGCCAATGTTATTCCAATAGGATTTTCATAAAATAAAATTTATTCGACCGTCTTATAAGAACTTCAATTCATAATCAGAATTTTCATCAGAATTTACATCAGAATAATCCTAAAGTATTACAATCTTCAGGATAAAAATAATCTTTAATCTTTAAATAAAGTAAAATTAAGTGGAGCATTCGAAGCTAGTTTTTCATGTCCTGTGAAAATGTTGTCTCTTTCCTAATAAATCTGAGAGTGGTACTCCAACGATTCTATAATAATTAAGCTTCCAGAAATACTGTAATAATATATCACAATGGATTAAACTCAGTCTCTAATCCATAAAAACTTTTAAAACAATTTTGTTTGTTTTATATTTTGCTGTTACAACCTCTGCTTTAAAAATGCTTGTACAATCCTTCACTAATCTCCGTTTTATTGCACTTTTGTTATCTGAAAACTTATTTATCGCATTGCTGTAATTTAACACTGAAAGAAGACACAACACACTGAGTATACCGGATAGTCGAATACGAATAAAATTCAGCAGAGAAATCAATTAAAAAAAAAAAATTAAAAAACTTTTTATATATATATTTTTTTTTTTAATTATTTAATAGAATTTATTTATATATATATATATATATTTTAATCATATAATTCATAGTTTTCTCTCTCTCTTTTTTTTTTTGTATACTTATTACTAATAATTATTTTTAATAATTTATTTACAACAAATTGGTTTTTAGTTTTATAAATTTTCATCATTTTTCTTTTTTAATATTTTATTTTCAATAATATTTAATAGGAATTTCATTTA
The DNA here is from genome assembly GCA_961205885.1 of Ptychoptera albimana. NCBI lineage: Eukaryota > Metazoa > Arthropoda > Insecta > Diptera > Ptychopteridae > Ptychoptera > Ptychoptera albimana. The sequence continues at coordinate 7,057,568 of OY540804.1, forward strand.
TATATTTTTTGTTTGTTTATTTATTAATTAATTAATTAAGAAATTAAAAAAAAAAAAATTAATTAAATTATAAAAAAAAAAAAAATGTTATTTTGGAGCGCGACTTGGAAGACTTTTGTGATCATTGTCGCAAAGTGTTTTTTTTTTCTTTTTTTTTTTTTTTAATTTTAATTTAAAGGCACTAAAAACAAACTAAATTATAAAATAAAAATAAATAATATTCAACAAATTAATTAATTAATTAATTATTTATGAAAAAAATCCACTATTTCATTTCTTGTAATGGTTATTTAAGGGTTTTTTTTATTATTATTATTATTATTACTTTCTTACTTATTTATTTACATTTTTTTTTTATATAATTATTATTTACAAAACAGCGGTTTAAAGTAACTTAAAGTCTACAAAAAGCTTACAAAATAATAAACGTAAAATTATTTTATAAAAAAAAAATTAAGAAGAAAAAATAAAAATAATGTAATTAAAATAATTACTCACAGCTTTTCTTTTAAGTAAATTAATTAAATAATTAAAAACAAAAGGTAAAGAAAAGAAAAAAAAAACCGTCAGAATAATAAATCATACAGAGACAAAAGTACTTGGTTGTCAAGGAAACGAAGGGATTGTAAACAATTTCAAAAATTAATTACAGGTGGAGAGCTTTTACTTTTTTCTTTTTAAAAAAGCCAGTAGAGAATTTAATTATTTTTGCAATAAACTTTCTGTTAGTTTACAAAAATAATTAATTAATTCTTTTCCGCTAATATTACAAATACAAATGTTGATAAGCTCTGCCTAATATTTTGTTTAGTCTTTTACTCTTTCTTACTTGTTTATTTATGTTTTTGTTTTTTTTTTATTAATAATATTATTATTTTATGTGATGCGCGTGTCGCGAGTCGCCGATCGCGCAATTTTTTTTAAACCATAAACAAAGCAACCACAACAAGTTTAATAAAAAAAAAAAAAAAAAAAAATCACATGAAACGTATACAACTCAAAACAATAATATATATGCGGCGCACACAATATTTATAAAATAAATTAGCAAGTGTAGAAAATTAAATTAAAATTTATAAAAAAAAAAAAAAAATGTATTTTTAGTGTGTGTTTGTATGTTTATTTGCCTCGTGCCAGTTTTTTTTTTTTTTCTTTTATTTTTAATTATTAAAAAAAAGAAAGAAAAATGAAAAATAATTTTTTTGTATTTGGCAAGATTGGTGGAGGTGCTGAGGTGGCGCAAAACAGTTATTCACTGCGCGCACGTGATCATAACTAAATAATTTTTTTATTTTTCAACTTTTATTTGTTTCTCTCCGTTTAAATCTAATTAAACAGCACGATGATATGGCGCGACCACAACCCGCGCAAACACATTAATTACTTTAAGTTTTTTTTGCTTTTATTTTCGGTGACAATAAAATAATCACATGACGACTACAATGGCAAAAAAAAAAATTAAATAAAATAAACAAAAATTCTCGTTATTACTTAAAAAAAAAAAAGAAAAGTTAAGCCACATCTAATTAAATAATCATGATTTAGATTAAAATTAAATTTTAACGAATTAATTACTGCACGAGGTACGGATAATTTTTTTTTTTTTTTTTGTTTTTAAGAACGATTAGTAAAAATCAACAGTTAGCTTAACACCTGCACGACATATTTTATAAATTATTTAATTAAAGATTTCATTGTCTCTTTTTGTTTTAATTCCTTGCACTTTAGTATTCCCGTTTTTTTTTTTTTTGTTGTTCCTTTTTTTTATGATTTATTATCTGATTTATATTCTTTTCTTTAATTATTAATTTACTTAAATTGTTTAATTATACTTAAAATTACCTTTAAACATAGTTCAAAGTTATTTTGTAGGAAAAAAATAAAATAATAAACTACCACGGCCTCCATGGTTTTTCGTCATCTTTCATTTGTTGGTCATCGTCATCGGCGTAGGTTTTTTTGATGACAAGCGATAATGGTGCTGGACTGTAGGCACGTTGTTGATGGTGGTGAAGATTCATGTGATGGTGGGCGGGTGGTGTTGCTGATGTGGCACAATGTGGTGTCGTATTTTGACAATCCATTGCTTCATATGAATTTGCTGGACTTGGCGGCGCATAACATGATGATGGGCTGCTGTTTGTTTCACGATGCGTCATACGATCATATTGAGATGAGGTATGTGACGCGGCGGAGGCTGTTGATGATGTACGTGATGGAATTGGTATAAGTGTAGGAAGTGGAGCTTGTGGAAACAATAGAGCTATGTTACCATTTGGGAGTTTGGTTGGTATTAATTGAACAGCGTTGCCTGTAGCACTTGTTAAAAAGTATCCATTTGTTGTTGCTGTTATTTGTGAAACTTGAGGTGTTTGATGCTGTTGTTGTTGCTGTTGTTGCTGCTGCTGTTGTGGCTGCTGTTGTTTGTGTTGATGCTGATGAGAGTGTTGTGCATGATCTTGTTCTGGTGAACTGGGCGGTGATGGAAGAATGTGAACCTGAAGCAAACTTGTTTGTTGTTGTTGCTGTTGCTGTGGTTGTGGCTGTGCGTGTTGATCTGTTTTAACGCCATTAATACAGTTGCTCAAGTGTTGTAATAAACGACGTTTAACCATTGGCTCAAGGCCCGGGAATCGTCCGACTTCATTTGCACATTCTGTGAATCCTGCTTTGAATTTATTTACTACAGCAGGATCTGCTGCTTGTGTCATTGCAGTTTGTTGACGTTGTAAACTTTCTAGATGCCTAACCGTCATCTCTAAAATGTCAGCTTTCTCCAATTTTGAATGACGTGCTGGCTATTTATTAAGAACAAAAGAAGAAGAAAAATTCAATAATTAATAAAAATTCAATGCGGATTGGGTGGTATGGATTGTTTTCACACGTATAACATGCGTTTATTGAATCTAACGATTATAAAAAATACTTACGTCTTTTTTCATTGCATCCAAAATAAGCGCCTTCAATTCATTCAGGCAATTATTAATTCTGGCACGTCTTCGTTTTTCCATAATTGGTTTGTTACTCTGCAAAAATAAATGAAGAGGAGGAAAAATAAATAAAAAATTTTAAAATAAATTTTTAAAATCGCTCAATTTGAATAAACATATATTTTGTACATAGAAATTAAAAAATAGTTATAAAACGTGTGACATGCGATGACGTTATTTAAGCCCACACACAAATTAACGATATATATTATTATTATTATATGCAATACACCTGCGTTCGTTTTAATAAATATTTAATTTTTTTTTTTTGTTATCAATTTGCGTGTTTGTCAACCAGTGCGCGGCATGATCAGAAAAATAATAAAGCAAACACTAATATGGGATTTGATTTTAATACCACGCGCATTAATAATAAATTATCAGAAATGTTGGGAAAGCTTATTTAAAAGCTCATCAAATTTTTGTTTTTTTTTTTAAGTACTTTACGCGTATGTATTAATTAAAAAAAACAATTTCCGTCGTTTCTTTATTTAGGAAAAAAAGAAACAAATTTTTTCTCAATAAAACAAAAAAACTATAAAACCGACAGGCGACGTTAGAGAGAAGAAAAAAGAAAAAAAAAAACATTTTTAATCTGGTTTTACTAATACTTTCGGTTTTGAATGTTTATTATTTAATTTAATTTAATTTTTGTTTTCTGTTAAGATTTTAAGCCAAAATATTTAAACATTTTTATTTTATTATTCTTAAAGCAAAACTGTTGCCAATGCGTGTGCCGATTTTATAAATATTTTTTTTCTTCTTTTTTTGTTGGTTTTTTAAACAGACATTTATGTTGTCGCGCCGCCAATCTTTTTAATTTAATTTTTTTTTTTTTTAATTTTCGTAATAAAATGATCGACTTATCGCTCTTTTAATAAACAGCCATAGAGTTTTCTTATGGAAATGACACACCAATAATGTTTGTATTTGGTGGTTTTTCATGTATGAAATCTGTTTCGCTTAGGTTTTTTGTCAATCATTAGCAATTGAAGTGCAAAAATATTTCTTGTGTAGGTATTAATGAGGAATTTCATTTTATTTTACACAGAGAAAAAACAAAATTGTTCTTCTTCTTCTTCTCTTTTTTTTTTGTATACGGATAAAAAATCGATGTTAGCAGTAGGAAGATGACACAATAAGCGTGGGAGATTTATTTGTACAGTGTGACTGTTCGCTGCTGTTGGTAGCTTTTCAATTTATAATATGAGATTGTAATGACGTTTTATTTATAAAATAATATAAATTCTAGACAGAACGTCATACCATCTGGTTTTTTTTTTTTTTTTTTTTTTTGTGTAAATAGAATTTATAAATTTGCTTATTCATTTTTAGCGCACTGTCCGGAACAAAAACACATGATGTTTTTCGTTTAAAAATGATGAAATGAGCTGATTGATTTATTTACGCACAAGGACGCCAACACATATTAGAACAATATTACGTTGTTTAAATATTTATGTTTTGCTGAACATAAATGATTAACAAACGCGGACAAATCAAGGGGAAAATACAATGTTATTTCTTTTAAATTTTAAAATTAACATTCTCTTGGAAAAATTTCACGTGTTTTGTGTAACATAAACAATTACTAAGATGTATTTTGTGACGAGAAACAAAGATTATTTACTTGTGGCGTTGCGGTTTTTTTGTTTTGTTCTTTCTTTATCGGTTTGACGGCAACATTAGCGCAAGACCCGAGCTGTGCTTTAATTGTATGCGAAACAATATAAATAAAAGTTTATTTTGTTATATTTTTGCTACGAAAATTTATTTATTTTAAAGTGAATTTAAAGCGGATGTTATTCTTACTTAAAATTCATTGAAAAAATAAATTTTTATTTTTGAGAAATAACGTCAATCACGAAGTTTTGTTTTGGTTTCTTTTTTTGTTCATAGCATCCACCTGATTTTGGTTTAATTTAATAAACTTCGTTATTGAACGGCACGTTGATTTATTTTTTATTTTTTTTTTTTCTGTAAAAATTAATTTAACGCATTGGCACGTGCCACTCACGACTTTCAACATTTTAAATATCAACCTGTGATTATTTTTCCAACGTCAAAGTCACACGTTATCAACTTTTTTTTTTTGGTTTTTTGTAATAAAATAAATAATTAAAAAAAAAAAAAAAGAAAAAAGGAAAATGAAAACTCACTCTTCGGTTATCGCTTGCCCGTTTAACAGGCTCAGCGGGTGGCATTTGTGTTGTTTGTACCCCATTCATCATACTTGCGGCTTGTGGGGTTGTTTGTACTGAACCAATTCCTGTTACCATTTTCACTTTTACTGTTTTATTAATTTTTTTCTCTTTAATTATAATTTAACAAAAACTTTTCTTATTTTTATTTTATCCAATTTTGTGTTCACACTGAAATCACTGAAATTCCTTTTTAAATTTCTTTCTTCAATTTTTTTTTTTATTTTATTTAATTCACTAACTATCAACACACAATTTTCATGCTATTAATCCATTTGTTAGAAATAAAATCTATGTGTATCCAAAATATAATCTTCAAACTTTTTCGTTAATAATTTTTTTGTCAAATGTAAGGCACTGTAATGTTTTTTTTTTCTTTTTCTTTTACGCGAATATTATTTTATTTATTTTAAAAAAAATAATTTAAATTTTTCTTTTCCTAATTTTTTTTAAAATAAAAACTTTTTCAGAGAATTTCTTAAACCGATGTTTACCGCACGAGAGTTCATGCGCTTCTGATTATTTTTATGAACGAAAATCGTTTTGTAGTTAAAAGAAATAAAAAAAATAACAACAAAACTTTTGCTTTTTGTATGATTGCACTGCGCTGTTACTTTTTTTTGTTTTTTTTCTGTATTAAACTGTCCGTCGACGTTACGTTTTTGTTTCTCTTTTTTTTTTTTTTGTTTTGAATTTATTTTTCAAACTTATCTCTTGCACTGCTTGAAGTGAACTAAAGTTTGAGGAATAATTTACCGCACAGGCAAGGCTGCGAATGCGATCGGTATGCTTTTAAGTGTGATCGTAGTAGTGTAGACTGTGTGCTTGAGCTATAAAGTGGCTTAACTAAGCATAGTATAAAAATGTTAACGTCATACGGCACGTCATACCACAAAACAACAGTGGTGGCGACAGACAATTAACACTAATACATAGAACAAAAAAAAAATAAAAAATAAATAAAAGAAAATCCCATAACGTGACTGTGTATGTGTTGAGTTTTTTTTTTTTTTTTTTTTTTTTATTTTTATTATTCAGGCAGAAAGGAAAATCAGCAAAAAATAAAAAAAAATAAAAAACAGCTCAACTGTCATCGGCACGAGAGACAATAGTTTACCCATACCCATGATTAGCCACCAAACAACGTGATGTGGTAATCATATTTTTATTTTTAGGTTTTCTTTCGCCTTTTTATTTTTTATTCCAACTATTTGTCACAGAATAAATAAATAAATAAAATTAAGCATATGTAAACATTTTTTCGCAATGATCAGGAAAATTACACTATTATTGTCCAGTCATCTGGGAACTGAAATAAAAAAAATTTCTACATATGCATGGAAAATATTTCTTAGAATAATTTTGCATACCACTTCCAAGTATTATTGATCAAATTAAGCAGAAAATAATTATCTAAGATGAAAAATCTGTGTTAATGGTAAATAGATGGATGACGCTACTGCTCCTACAATCTATTATTTTAACATGACACGATGACATTAGGCTTAAAATACTTTGCCTATTTCATCGTTTTTTCTTTAATTTTTAATAGCTTCTGCTTTCTATTATGACAACCACACTAATGCGGCATGGCACGGCACACGCAACTTACGTGTTTTTATATAAAAATAAAAATAAAGTTTTTTAATTTTAATTTAATTTTTTTTTTATTATTTTTTTTTTTTTGTCATGTCAATTATTAACGAGTCAAGTTATTCGGTGTAAAATTCATAAAATAAATTCCGTGCGTCATTCATGACAGGGCTAAGCTAGAAAATTTAGTTTTTTTTTTATGTTTTGATTATTATGTTGATTAGTTTTTTTTGTTTTTTTTTTTGTTGTTTTTTAATGAAGTGAATTTAATTTCCAACTTGATTTGGTTTGATTTGATGTGACTTTTGGTTAATGTTAAATGTTAGACATAGTGTTAATGCTAATGTTAAAGCGTAACACGGGATTTCTGGTTTACTTTTTCATATAAATATAAAAAATCATTTCGTTAACAATTTTTTTTGAATTGCGCTTGTATTTTAATTTAATTTTGTTAAAAATAGTTTTTTTTTTTTTTAATGCATTACTGTGCAGTGTGTACACCTTTAATCGTGCTGTGGGTGTCACATTGTTTTTATTTTATTTTTTAATTTTTTTTTAATAAAGCAATAGAATGCGTAAATGTGTCGGATTTTTGTTTCCAGTAAATAAATTTAAATGTTTAAATCGATAAAATTTGGAAATGCGGTTCGAAATAAAAAGAAGAAAAAAAAAATGTTTACCTTTTTATTAATTAAATATTATGGTACGAGCATAATAGCACGTAATATTTGTAAATATATTTCTGATTATTAATTAAAAAAAAAAAAAAATTAATAAAAAAAAAGAACAAAAAAAAAAACAAATCAAATTTTAGTTCTAATTAAAAAAAAAATCAAAGTAATGAATCACACATGACATCAGTGTTTATTGTAAAATTAAAAAAAAAAACCACTGTGAGGTAGGTAGTACGCTTTGATTGGTAATAATAATTCGTTATAAACAAAAACAAAAAATTAAATACATAGTGACGCGTGGTGTATGCATCGACACAAAGTAATAAAATAAAACCGTCTAAGCGCTTTCGTTGGTAATATAAGATAGATGTTGAAAAAAAGCACAGCTCTATACAAAAAGAATAAAGTAAAAGGAAAAAATGGTGAAGAAGAAGAGGAATTTAATGGGATGCAATCGCCACCAATAAAGATCTTCAACAATCTGAAATATGCCCCACCTTAATTTTTAGTTTTATCTTTTTGTGTACAGTTGCATTTAGTTATGTATGTATATACTGGCTGCTGGTACCTGTTCTAGTCATCACGACTCAGCCGGTGTCTCTACCTGAGACATATCAATCATAGTGTGAACGAGATAGCGAGCTAAGTAAAGACAACGAAATCTTTAAAACCATTACTAAACCCACAGCAAACATTAATGTAAGCTGCTATCATGTGAGCTTTAAGAATATACGAACAAAGCAACAAGTTGTTGGTTTCTTTCTTTCTTCTTTTTATGCACCTTAAAAATCAGAATTTTCCACAACTACAACGACAACGACAACAGATACAAATGTTTTATGAGAAGATTTAGAAAAAAACAAAAAAACAAAAAAAATACTTGTGTCTGGCTGATAAAGCGTGCATGCGAGAGTGAATGTGGTGGGATGCTGTACGGCAATTCGATAGCGAGATGTGTGCAGCAAATGAAATTAAAAATTAAAAAGAAATGAAAATAAGAAGGAGGCTGTAAACACACACTTCTGGAACACTGCACGCGCCATCCGCTTTTCATTTTATATATTTTTCTTATGATTGTTTTTTGGTTTGTAATGCTTCTGCTGACTGGCTTATTGTTATGCATTTAAAAGTTCGTGAGAATTGCAGTTGAATATTGTTATGCGACTGCCACTGTCCCAGACGATTATCTAAGCTGCTGTGGATGCTGTGCGCCTGTTGTATATCGTTTCGACCGAATGATCCGACAAATAACGCACTGATATGTGAGAAGTCACAACGCATCAATAAAAATAATGAAAAACAATTTTATTTTTTTTTTTTTTGAAAGTATTATCAGAGTGGGGGATCATGAAATGCAGGCAACTAAAAAAAACAGAATCAACGTACGTGGTAAGTATCGCGGAGGTCGCACGACTCCTCCAACAACAAATATCACAGACGATCGCTGTAGTCATGAAACGCAATTCTATATTTACTCACACGTTATTGAGTTTTGAGTGCGCCCCTCGCACGATCTTTGCATTTGATTTTCCTTCGTAGTTTTTTTTTTCTTTCAGTCTCTTTACCTCGATTTTCTTTGATTTTCATTTAACTTTTCAATATTCTTCTTCGTCGTCTTGATTTTGTTTATCATTAACAAAACATAAATAAATAAATAAAATGCGGCGTAAGAATATAACGCGCGGCGGCAGTTGCCAACGGATGCCGTGGGAGAGAGATGTTTATTTTCGTCTTTTTAATACAAATATTTTTTTTTTTTTTTTTTTTTGTGTATATTTCCGAGGCATATATAATTCGTTTTGGGTCAACCATGTCAAGATATATTCCTTCTTTAATGCTATTTTTATGTAAGTTTATTTTTCTTTTATAATTATAAACAAAATACTCGATTGGTTTTTCATTCGTGATTAACGGATTCAGTATAAAAAAAAAAAATCTAAATACCGAAGTTTTGGGTTCTTTTCGATTAGTTTTTTTTGTTTTTTTTCTGTTATACTTGTTAAGGAATTCAGTAATTCCGTAAACGATAAAATATTTAATTAGGAGTAGTAGTGGGCTGTATTTGTTGGTCTTTATTTTTGACCAATACCAATGACTAATAAACAATAAATTCATCTTCTTTTATACGAACAATCAATACATTTCTATCGGTCGTAAATATCTATCGGTTTTTTTCTTTTCTTTTTAATGTTAATCTGCTTTGTGTGTTTCATTGATAATTTCCTATTCGACATTTAATTGATGTATTTCTTTGGAAAATACACAAAAACGGTAAGCCTTGCTTTGTTATTATTATTATTGATTAGGTATATCGATTGAAAATTTGCATTTGCATTAATTATTTATTTGGCATCCGATAACAAGACGATTTTTTATTTGCATATATTTTTGTGGATTATTTTTCTCTGTTTTAGTGGTTACGTTTCTTTTATTTATGCTTTTCGAAAGACATAAAGCTTTTTCTTTGACATTGACTATTCAATATTCAAAAAAAAAACAAAAAAAAAAATTTTTTTTTTTTTTTGCTACATAACTCGACTGAGCTGGACATTGAATTGTGGTTTTATTTAATTTTTTTTTTTTTTTTAATAATATTATTTGAATTTTTGTATTTAACAAAAAAAAAAGCTTTGATTTCACCTCTCCCTCCAATTTTATGTTATTTTCATGTCGTCGTGTCATGTTAGCTTCTCTTTGTTTTGCGTTGTTTTACCTTAGCTTTTTTTTGTTTTTTTTTTTTTTTTGTTTCCCCTGTGTTGTTTTTATTTGTTGTGTAAAAGTGGCAGGCAACAAGCTCGTCACGATTCCGCTGAAAATCAACAAATAAAATAACAAAAGAGGTGAAGCAGCAGATTAAATATAAAGCAACAAATACAAAATGATTTTAATCAAAGTCAATTTTAGTTTTTGTTCGACTTTCCCACACTTTATCGCATTAAAGTTTAACACAAAAAAAAAAAAAACATATTAATCTCTGAAATGAAATAATAAAAAAAAAAAAACTAAAATTAAAATTAAAATACAAAAACGAATCGCCGAATTATGAATTAATTTTCGCTAAAGGCAATAACGCGCGCGTTGTTAAATGTGGTAGTACCTAGAATGCGGTACGGTTTTATGGTTGCTGATTAGCTGAAATGTCTCTGGGCGCCATATGACTCAAGTCTTTTGCACACATTTTAGTTTTGGTAACACATCCATATTATTATAATTAAAAATTTTTTTTTTTTAATATATTTCGCACTTGCAATTCAAAAAAAAAAATTTAAAAAAATGCCCTGCGAATTCTTTGTTTGTTCCGTTTGTATGATGAATCGTCTTATTATTATTTTATTTATTTTTTTTTTTTTGCTTTAATTTCTTTTTACATAACTAAAAACAAAAACAAAAAAATAAATTTTCCTTTTCATTTCTTTTCGTATTGTAATGTTTTCAATGTTCAATTGCAGACAATTTTCATATGCAAATAAAATAAAAGAAATCATGGGGATAATTTAAATGAAAAAAAAAAAAAAAATAATAATAAATAAATTTCTTCTGTTTTTAATTTGCATGCACACGCGCGAGTTGCTGCTGCTGTTGTTGTTTTTGCTGTTGCTGCTGCTGCTCGGTTACCACAGAAGCATAAATATCTTTTGTCGAGATAAATACAACAATGCATATTTTAATATAAATGTACTAAAAAAAAAAAATTTAATAAAATTATGTATAACGCCTGTGGTGAAAAAGAATTTTTTTTTTTTTTTTTTTTTTGCATTTAGTTGTTTTCGATTGAAAACATATTCACGAGTTACATTTGTTTTTGAATTTTATTTATTTATTAATAACGTAAAGTTCGTTGCATGGTTGCACTGATGATTTTTTTTGTCCTTTCTGTGCAATCGAATTTAATTTATATACATTAGCCGAAAATATTGGCTGAATGTGACGACAAAATATTTAATAATAAAAAAAAAATTCATTTTTTTTTTTTTTTTTGTAATCCATTTGCATGACCACTAAAATCTTCATCACCTTCATCCTTTAGCCATAGCAATATATTATTACAAAAAAAAAAAAAAAAAAAGAAAAAAAAATCATTTGTGTCTTTGGCACGGACAAACAAATGTTTTGAATCACGAATCGTAAGACATTAATTGTGATCATAAATTATTAATAATTCTTCTTTAACGAATTCAGATATAGATTTATTAAAAATAAAAAAAAAATCTCATAAAATTAATTATTATTATTGCTGTTGTTGTTGTTTCGGTTTTTCACTGGTTTTTCCTTTACACTTTTTTGTATTTTATAAACAAATAAATTTTATATTGATCGCGGTTAATGCTCAAATAATAATAATGAAAATATTTAATAATTCTGAATGACGTGATCATGGCTTATAATCATTTGTTGTTGTTTACAATTGTCCAAATACGGATGATTTTTTGTTGTTGTTGAAATTAATGAACAAATATGGAATAATATTAAGTTGAATAAAAGGCGGTAAAAGTGTTTAAATTAATTACATCAACAAGCAACAAGCAACAAAATAAAAAAAAAAAACAATTTTTTTATTATGATTTGCGGATGTGTCTACCTTGTGTAATAACGATTGAAATTTATTAATTCGATTAGTAATTCACATCTCATCCCGTGAATATATTGTTGTTAAGATGTTCCTTTAATATTTATATAATGTGTTAAGTTAGATGGATTAAATTGAATAATTATATTGCGCAAAAAAAAAACTTTGTTGTGGTTTTTCTTATAAATTGAACGCACACCTGGATTTTTTTCTTTTCTCATTCTGCTCTTGTGTTTTGATTTATTTTATTTATTAATTTAATACTTGATTACATTTATTCAAAAATTTTAATAAAAAAAAAAAAAAAAAAACATATGCTCAGAAGCATTTTTGTTGGTCAATTATTTTTCATTTTTATTTCCAATTACCAACGCGTTATAATAATAATAATTGTGCTGAGTAAATGTAATTAAAAAATATGTATTTTTAAATAACTTTGTTTTAATATTTAATTAAATTCACATCGTCTCACGCAACACCCACTCCCACACACCTATTCTTTATTGTTAATTGTTGACTTAAGTTTAATACAAAAAAAAATTAATCGACACACTATGTGCGACAGAAAAATATATTACCGCGCACAGTATAGTCATGAAATAACGATGACAAATAGTTAATTACGAACAAAATAAGCAAATAATAAAACCTAAACACATGAAACAGATTCAACTAGGCCAAACTGAAATAGTTAATTTAGATCACGATAATAAACATAACACAAGGCAGCAGCTAAACAACAATAATCTGAGAATATTTTATTAAAAAATTTGTTACTGCTGCTGCTGTTGATTATTTACTTTTTTTTTTTTTGTTTTATTCATTTTCGTGTTACAATACCGTTTTGTTAGTTTAATAAAAAAAAAAAAAAAAAAAAAACATTACATTAAAGAACATAACTTGAAAATTTTTATTTTTTTCCCATAGAAATCGACAAACAACAGCGGCAAACAGTGACGGTGACGGCCTTGCCATACGCGTAGGTGTTCTCCTCTTTTTGCTTATTATTTCTTTGCAAAAACTTTTTTATTATAATTTATTATTCTACCGCGCCAACTTAAGTCAGTTGAGTTTTTTTTTTTTTTTTTTTCATTTAATACCGCTTTGAGTTTATGTCGCGCCCGCGCACAGACACATTTATTATTTCATCTAACTAAATTAAATTAAAGAAAAAAAGAAAAGAAAAAAAACTCGATCTGAAAGTGTGTCCAGTTAAAAACAATTTATGTCACAAAATTGAATTAAAAACAAAACAAAATACCACGTGCCTCCGTTATATTAATTCTGTGCTGTTTTCTATTTATTATTATTAAAAAAATTCATAACATGCAAATTTATTTTATTACTACGCTTGCAAATTATAACAACGTTTGACTATTTTTTTTTTTTTCTTTTACTTTTGGTTTTCATGTTTTGGTTTTTCAATGCAAGCTTAATTTATTATTTTTTTTTTTTCACGATCTAATATTCGTAATCGCTCACACATAATACCATTTTTAATATAAAATCGTGGGATGTGTCATCATATTTGTATAAATGAATTATGTTAAACAAAACAAAAATAATGCGATGCTCACGCATTTATCACTTAACGTAATTTTTAACGTTTTTTTTTTTTTTTTTTTCTTTTTTGTGAAATAAAATGACGGCGTGCGCGAATAACTTATCTCGCGGCCTTTTTTTTTTCACATACATTTAATTTGTTCAATTTGCTGCTATTTATTTTTTTTTTATAAGTGACTAACATAACAATAATCTCGTCACTTTATGAATGCATTCACTAGTTTATAAAAATAAATAATTTTCATTTATAGTTTTTTTATTCCTTTATCTTCTTGTTGTTGATATGTAAATAGAAATTACAATAAAAATCGTAGGCGCTGTTTCTTCTTCTACACAACTTCTATTAATAATATAAAAGCAGAGAAATAATAAACAAAAAAAAAAGAAAAAAGAGTTTTAAAGCCAGGTAAATTAACATAAATGGAACACAATTCGCCACACAATACCTGCAAGCAATATTTACCTTAAAAAAAAAAAATCCACTCCCTTTTCTTCATTTGTTTACAATTTTTTTTTTTTCATTTTTTTTGTTTTTTTTTTAATGAAAAAAGCAAAAAAAAAAAACAAAAACATTCGCGCACTTTAAGTCTTTCGCGCACGCGCTTTGTGTGTATTATTTTCAATGTTAATCGCGTTAGGTAAATGCTTTTTTTCTCATATACAACTTTTTCTTCTTGTTGTTGTTTTTCTTCGCGTTTTCTTCTCTTCTGCGTTGCTTATTTTTTTTTTTTTTTTTTTTTCATGTCTGAATAGATTTACTTTAATCGTCTTTATAAGTCGCCGCCGCGTATTTTTTTTTTTCTCTCGTTTTTATTCACTTTTATTTATATTATTATTATTATTGTAATGCAATCATGATTGTACAATAGCTGATGTTCTCTCTTAATCGAAGGGCAGTCTGTACGAAAAATGTTGAATACAAAAGTATTTTTTTATTACAAGAACAACAATATGGCGAATTAAAAATAATTTTTTTATATCGTAAATCGCAATTTTTTTTTTGTATTGTAAAAAAAAAATCTTATTTTTAACGCAATTTTGTTGTTTTTTTATTATTATAAATTAAATAAAAGGCATCTGAATTGAAATTATTGTGTTATATCGAAAAGTTTGTACAGTGTTGACGTTATAAACGTGGAGATCAGAAACAACAAGATTAAAGTTTTTTTCTTTCTTTTTTTTTTTTACTTTGTAAATCTGTATGAAAAACAGTTTTCGTTGTTATTATTTTTAATTTTACCAATTATTGATTTCCAATAATTTTATATAAAAAAAAATTAAAAATTCATAAACAATACTGAGCTATTGATAATAATTAAACTATATATTTAAATTAAGTAATAAAATCATAGTACTGTGTACTGTGAACAAGATACAAAACGCTTGACTACAATTGAAAGTAATTTTCTGTGTGCGGTAACAATGAAAATTTTACGCTTCAATGGTATATCGCGAGGCGACGGCATCGTTTCAATATTGTACATGAATGCAACAATTTTTTTTTGTTTTTATAAAAACATAACAAAAAATAATATACAAGGAACAAAGAGCAGAAAGATTAAGATAAGTAATCGATAATGCACGCTGCACATTGTACGCCACAGAACTATAATCAATACATAATCCCTTTTGGATAATTCAAGTATAATTGCATATATTTTATACTTGCTTTATTATACTTGGCAATGGAGCGTATTTAACTTCTTTTTTGCAATAAAAAAAAAATAAATAATAAATTTCAACGAAACGATACGAAATAACAAAAAAAAAAAAAATAAATAAAAATCAAATTCGCAGCTTTCGAATTATTATGTTTTCTTCTTATTGTCGTGGAAATATATGCGCCCGCGTTTTTATATTTATTTATAATAACAACAACAGCAACAGCAAAACATTACTAAAGATACGGTACGATGGGTTAAAAAAAAATATGTGGGCTGACTGGTAGAAGAAAAAAAATTATTACATCAAATCATCCATACAAAATGTTATCGTTGGTTGTTGTTGTTTTTTTTTTTTTGTTGAATTATTTCTTATTTACCGTCGTACTTGTAAGCGCGCAATCAAATATGAACAAACAAAAAAAAAAAAAAACCTGGCGACTGAGTGTAAATGTTGTGCTGTTCTGGGTACTTATGGTTTAATTTTCTCTGTTCAACCACATTTTGTTGTATCGCAGGAGATAATGTCTCAGCAGAAGTAAGAAATGAAAACACAAAAAATAAATTTTTGCTTCTGACAAAATAACGATCATCGTGGTTCAGCTGAATGTTTTTTTTTTTTTTTTTTTTTTTTTTCCCAATTTATTGAAAATGATAATGACTTGCGATAGCTCCACTTGCTAAAAGTTTTTTAATTTAATTTAATTAAAAAAAAATCCAAACTATGGTGAAAAGCGTATTTGGCGATATTTTATGAAAAGAAAAAATGGAAAAATTTCCAATTAACGAGTCATTAAGCATTCAGTGTATTTTGGTAAACAAGAAACACGCGTGCTCTAACTCAATTTAAGTCATTGATTTTCCGATATATTAAACCTTTCATTGCTTATAATTTTTTTTTTCGTTTTTATTATTCGTTTTTATATTCTCTTTACTTTTGTTCTTCTTTTATAATTTTTAATTAACGTTATCAGTGGGATGTTAATGTCGACATTTGCTACACTTTAATATTTGCTTCCTTCTTTTATCGTCTTTAAACTATATGTGATGCATTTTGTGTATTTAAAAAAATTCTGAAATCCTGTTTTAGCTTATTTTTTCGTTTCTTATTTATATTTTGAAATATTTTCTTTTTCTTCTTCTCCATCATCTTCTGCTTCTTCTTCTTCTTCTTCAAACCAATATAGATAACGTAATTTAAGAAAGAAGGGAAAAAAAATGCTTAAAATCGTGACACGTTTTTTTTTTATTATTATTATTTTACTACAAATATCGACATTAACCGGCACTCATCTCTGAGCTGCTTTTAATTTTTAACACTTTATGGTCGCCGATCAATCTTCAAATAAAAAAGCCCAAAAAAACAAGAAAAAAAAAAAAACGAAGAGAATTTTTAAAAATATTTTTCATTTTAATGTAAAAGAATAAGATGAAAAGAAATCATGTCTCGATCAGGCAGTTTATGGTCTCCACATCACAGTTTTTATTTTTTTTTTGTTATATATATACAGTAAGCGCAGGTGAGAAACACCCACCACCAATGCACTCTCGGCTTGACTGCTGTTACTTGATCATGAATTTGGTATGCACCGTGCTGTGGCGCATTTATAATATTTTCACATACAATATTTACGTTGTTTCTGGTTTTTTTTTTTTTTTTTTTTTTTTATAAATATTTATAAATATTTTTGCTTATAATGATGGAAAATACCAAAGGAGTTTACAGAGATAACTAGTTAAAGAGGTTGCGTGGCCTTTTTGGCATCGTTTTCAAACAGTCGTGCCTGTTTTCCATTTTAATTGTGGGTGATCGCGCGCGCGACCGATCATTACAAACGTTCCTAATATATATATATATATAAAATAAGAGGACAAAGGAGATGAATCAACTCATAAAGTAAATAAAATAAAGATTTTAACTAACATGCGCGTAAGTAAGTCACGAATTTTGATTGCGCGACATGACAAAGGCGGTGCACAATGGCATACTGAGCAAGTAACAATTGATTGCATTGACGATTCTTATTATTATTATTATTTTTTTTTATTATTTTTAATAAACATAAATTAAAAAATAAGAATTAAAAAAAAAAAAAAGCAAAAAGATTGGCTTGAGATTGGCTTTCGTTAATCGAGCACGCATGCCAACATTACTTAATTTATTAAAACAAAAACAAAAACAAAAACAAAATGAACAACAACCACCAAAGTAATCCACAAACAATATATTTTTGTCGCATTGAATTAACATTTCACCATGTATGATTGTATGTAGAATTTAAGTGTTTGGTAAGAATATGAGAACAAATCGTAATTATCTTGATATGTACATAGCTAGCCCATATGCAGATGGTGAGTTTTTTTTTCTTTTTTTTTTTGTATATATAAATGTTTTCTGCTTTTTCGATAATTTATATCAAGTTTATTTTGGTTTGCATGCACAATTTTCGGAAATTGGATTTTTTTTTTTTCTTTATTCTGCACTTCTTTCGTTTATTTAATTTCTGTACAAATTTTTTTTTTTTACGGAATGTCATATCACGATTTATTATTGCACGGGCTTAAAGGTAAATAAAAGCAGCAACCATGTAAAACATTAAGTAAATAAACATTTTTGCGTGTTAGTTGATTTATTGTAAAATAAATGATAGTCGCGTCTTTAATTCTTTTTCGTTTTTCGTTTTTCGTTTTTTTTTGTGTGTGTTCTGTTGGTTTTTCACCGATTTTTCTTTGAATTTTAATTTTAATTAAATATTTTGAAGGCTGTGATTAAGTTTTTTTTATGTTAATAATACATAAATCTCTCTTTTATGTTTAATAATTTTTAGTGAAAGGTGAATTATGTAAGTGTTTTCATTATTTCTATGCAAAGTACAATAAAAATCTGAACAAAAGACGAAAATTCTATTATTCAACGACCAGCAGCATTATTATTTTACTTTTTTATAAATAAATTTGTCGTTTTGTTGTCTCTCAAAAGTATATAGAATTTAATTTACATCACACTACTTTACCCTTTTCAATGTCATTTATCTACAAAAGGATTACAGTGAAAAGAGACGAACCATCATAACGTACAATAAAATGATCAAATAATAAGAATATCAAATTACGCGTCGCGTCTTTTTTATTCGATTTCTGTAGTTTCAAGAAGATGATTCAACTTGTGAAATGAAATGAAAAAAAAAAAATTCAATTGAAAACTGAATGCATTGAAGCAAAGATTAAGTGCACAGTAGATAACCAAGAGTTAAAAGAAAAGAAAAAGGATGAAAATAAAATGAAAAAAACTTTAAAAAGGTTTTCTTCTATCATTGCTTTTTGGAGAATTTTTTCAACCTCAAAATATTGACATTATAATTCCATTCGTTAAAATATTATACTGTGCGTAGCTGATAATTCCTCGAAACTTGTCATATACCCATAATAAAGAAATAAAAAGATCAACAGATAGTCACAAAAAATTATTCATGGACATTGGTCACAAAAATCTACTAAACAAATAATTTTTTTCTTTTCTTTTTCTTTTTACACTAAATCAATATTCATTTTCTGACCTCGTGGATAATGTTTTTAGTGCTTCTGAAAGTGAACAATTGAAACATTTAAATTGACAAACTGGAAAATAATGTGGAATAGAGGAAACAACAAAACTAATTTTTGTTACACCGCACTTAAGACCGCAATATATGAAACAATTGATTTCTGGGTAAAAAGGAGAAGTTTTCTGGTTTTCTGGTTTTTCTTATATAATTTTGGTGTTTGTGTGTGCTTCTTGGTTTCGATAATTTTTCTTTGTTGGCTAACACATCGATACATATTTCTCTACGCTTCGTTAATTTTTCCAAATTTTCGACAATGTGTGATTTATATTTTAGTGATCCGGAAATATTACTGCACGGTGTGGATTTTTGTTCTTTATAATTTTTTTTTTTTTTTTTTTTTCTAAGCCAACCGTTTAAAGCGAATTTAAAAATTAAAAATTATTGCTAATCACTGTAAAGCAGGAAAAGTCAAAATGTGAACACAAAATTCAATGAACAAATTATAAATTATTAACAAAAAAAAGAAAAAAATGGAAAAATTATTAAATTACGCCCAAAAGAAAATTTAAAATTTTGCATTCATATTACTAAAATAATTTCTTTGGTAAAACCAACAAAAGTTTTTTTTTTTTTGTGGTTATAAAAATATAAAAACCTAAATGGATTAGTAAAGGATTAAACGGGTTAAAAAGGGGGGTAATAAAATGTTAAGTTAACAGCGTTAAAATTTTTTCTAATAATAAGATTAACGTAAAATAATAGAAAACAATCTAAAAACGGTAGCACAGGAATAATGTCTTATAACCGCGAGTTGTTTTTTTTTTTTTTCTTTCTTAACTTTTAATATTGCTTTAAGCTAACCCTTTTCGCAGCAGGTGAAAGGTATCAACTCGGTTGGTGAACAATTAATCCTGTTAGTAGTCACGATGGTCCAACATTTAATTTTTTGCTTTCTATTGACAATTCAATCTCCATGTAATCCATTTAACCCTTTTTTTTTTTTCTTCTGCATGTCTCTAATTAGCATAAATTTTTATTATGTTACAAAAGAAAAGAAAAAATTTTGTCGCACGCGCCGTTTAAGCAATCAGACATTTTTGCAAAGAGTTAATTTTTGTGGGTGTGCTAATCCTTTTAGTAAAGTCAAAAAAAAAAATTATAACTTTAAAATGAGTGGAAGAGCACGAAGAAGAAGAAGAAAAAGCAAAAAAAAAAAAAAAAAGTGCAAAGTCGAGAATACTTCGATTATCTTTTATTAGCATTTCTTCAAACTGTTTGCCGTTTTTATTGTAAATTTATGAAAATCCCGTTTAGGGAAATAAAACTAAATGTGTTTCTGTCTAACTGTATTTCGCGTACGTTAAATCTTTACTTAAATAAATAAATAAATAAAAAAAAAAAAAATAACAGAAAAGCTGATGATAACAATAATAATAAAAACAAAAAAATAAAACTTTCTGCTGAATTTTCATTTTTTCCGGACATTTACCGCTATTACGCATAACTCTTAACGGCGTTTTTTTTTTTTTACTTTTTGTCGTATTCACCAGAAACAGTTAAATCATTTCATTTTATTTTCTTTTTTTTTTTGCAAATTATAAAAAAAAAATTTACAGTTTTTACGCGACATACAGTTAACGGGTAAAACACCCGCTAATAATTTTCAAGGCGACACATAAACCGTTTATTATTTTCTCTAAGGGCTAAAAAAGAGTAATTAAAAAAAAAAATTTGTTTGCAAAAAATGTTTGCAAAAAATCAATAAAAAGCATAAAAAAAAAACACCGCCCATCTAACGGTGCCTAACGGGTTCTAACGGGTAAAAACGGTTAATAATTAACAACCAACAAAAAAGTATTTAAGTAAATATGCGAAAATTTCTTTAGTTTTATTCGTTTATTTCCAGTTTTATTAGCTTTTTTTTCTTTTTGCAAAAAACAAACAATCCGTTTCATAGTTTTTGCAGTTATAAATTTTTTTTTTTATTTTATTTTTTTTTTTTGCAAACATTCAATGACAATTCATAAAAACCAACAAACAATCATAACCATAGAAGAAAGAAAAAAAAAAACTCTTCCTTTCGCCGTACAAGTAAGCATAAAACTAGCTGACAGTATGCATATAAAAAAAAAAATGAAAAAGAAAGAAGAAAACGAAACATCACCACCCTTCTATTATTTTTATTGTTTTATTGTAACGTCGAAAACGTTTATGTAAAAAAAGAAAAAAAGAGAAAAGAATGAAAAGTAAAAAGGAAAGGCATAAGCAAAATATCAAACATAAAAACCTGGCTAAATAATAATATAAATTAATAAAAAGTTAAAGAATCCTTTCGTCCTTTTTGTGTTTGGTAGCATATTGTTGTTGTTGTTGCTGTTGTTGTATTTTTGGTTGCCTCTACTTTGTCAAGGTAAAAAAAGAAAAGAAAAGAAAAAAAAAAGACAACCCTTGCAAAAACTAAGGGAGTTAAGAATTTTTTTTTTTTTTTAATATTTTTATTACTCTTCGCTGTTTTTTCACTGGGAAATTTTGCAGAAGCCTTTTTAGCTTTTAGCTTTTCATGTTTTTATATTTTTATATTTTTATTTCCAATACTCTTTTGAATGTTGACGAGTTGAAGAAACGAGAAAAAAAGGAAAAGAAAACAAAAAGGTAAACATTAAAGACAGGACAAAAGAAAATGAAAGGGTCAGGCAAAGGTATGTTGGTTGGTTAAATAAAATAATTGTTTAAGGGGGGTTGAATACAAATACTTCATAAAACAGTGGCGGAGAATATAAAAAAAAAATATTTTTTTTCTTCTCTCTCTATTTTGCCTAAAGCCTTTTCTGTGTATTGTGTTTAGTTTTAAGGGTGGGCTTTCAGATTTTTGCCAATTCCTATTCACTTTTATTCAGAATAATAGAAAATCCAATTTTAAGTGTTTTTAATTATTTCGAATGACATAAAAAAAAAAATAATTTTTGTTTGTTTGTTTTTTTTTTTTTTTTTTTTTAATGCATATTTCAATTGTCCTGAATCCAGTTAAATTTTTTATTATTTTTTTTTTTTTTTTGAAAAACACCTTAAAACATCTGTTTTTAGGACAAAACCTAAGAATAAAAATTATGTCATTAAACTTTTATTTCTATAAATAAAAAAGAAAAAAAGAAAAAGGATTTTCTATAGCAGAAAAAAGAGGCGACTTCTGTCCAGTTGTTGATTTGTAACAAAAAAAATAATAATTTTTTTTTTTTTGTTATATTTGCAAAATAAAAACGAATTCAATAAAAAAAAAAAAAAACTTTAGTTAAATCGGGGTAAACAAATAAATTGTTTACAAAAAAAATATTTAATTATTTTATGAATTATAAAAAGTTGTTGTTGTTGTTATTAAAATCAATAAATATGTCTTGTGTATCATCCGCTTTATTATCATCTCTGTTCATCATTTTATGTTTAAGTCTCTTTGTTGTCATGTTTTATGTTTCTTTATAAGTCGATACGTTTACGTTATTAATTTGTTTTCCTTTTTTTTTTTTTATTTTTTTATAGGATAAAAATACGCTTTTGTAATCTGGAAATAAATTTTTACTTTAAATTTAAAAGTGAAGAAGGATGCAATCAAGTAATTTTTTTCAATTTTAATTAAAAATTTTCTATTCATTTTATCATAGCTGGATAAACATATCGAAACCCTTTTTTCTTTTTTTTTTTTTTTTTTCAAAAATTGTGTTAAACAAAGACATCCCGACACAACAG
Source organism: Ptychoptera albimana (assembly GCA_961205885.1). Classification (NCBI taxonomy): domain Eukaryota; kingdom Metazoa; phylum Arthropoda; class Insecta; order Diptera; family Ptychopteridae; genus Ptychoptera; species Ptychoptera albimana. Next base: position 7,080,103 of record OY540804.1, read on the forward strand.
TATAAGATTTAAAGAATTATCCTTTCATGTGTGTTTCTCTTTTAATTCTTTCATTTTTGAAATTAACATCGGCGGCAATAACGACACAAGATGAAATTTTTTTGTTTTACTTTAAAACACTTCGCACCGAAACAATTTAGTTTTAAATGGGATTAAAAATGGTATTGTGCTAGTCCTTTAAATAAAAACATCACCCTAAATAACACTTTATCTTTAAACAACAAACAGCATATTCAGGACGTGGCCTATTTAATTTTATTCTACATATTACGTTATGCTTAAGAAAAAACATTAGCGAGAAATATAAATAAAGTTTTGTGTTATCCACAAATGAAAGCAAAGCGGCAAGGTCATGTTTGATGGTGTTTTTTTTTTTTTTTTTTTAATTTTAATTTTGTTTACTTGGCACACATTTTGACGTGACGTCGCACTTCCTTGATCCCTTTATTTGCTTCCCTATCCTTTTATAAACAAATATAATATTCTATTTCGTAAGAAAATTGTTTTACTCGGGTTAAACGTTAATCAATTTTATGGAAATAAAATTCAGAAAAACTAAAAAGTGGTTTAATATCTAAATTAGTTGGTTCATTTATGAACTGATTTAATCCCAACAATCACATAAAAACGATATATAACCAATAAATAACCCGAATTCAATTAAAACTGGTGTAGCTAAATACAGCAGAAAAAAAAATATATCAAAATTTCCATTCTATAAAAAAAGTAAAACAGGATTTTCAGGATTTTTACAAACCAAATATTACCTAATTTCCATAAATATATAATTTATTATAGTGAGACACCAATTAAATTATGTAAATTAGTTAATTAATTTTTATATATTTTATTTATTATTAAATTCAATAAATAAATAATATTTAAGACAATGATAATTTTTTAATAAGCTCAGGCACTTTCTAAAGAAATGGTACAGTGTGAATGATTTTTTTTTTTTTTTTTTTTTTTGCGAAAATTTTTTTATATGGCATGATACTCATTTTATATCAGGAAATATGGTACTGTTTTATATATACATTAATTATAACAATAATAATAATAATAATAATAATAATATTCAGTAATGATTGCTGAATTTGGCAGAAAAGCTTCGTTCTTCACAAGAAAAAAAAATATTAACTAATAAAAAATTAAACAACAATCCAAAATGTAAAATATATATAAAAATATATAAAAATTTGTAACCAATAATAATATAAAACAATATAAATAAATGGGCTCATAAAAAATACAGAAAAAAATACAAAAAATAATAATAATAAAGAAATATTGGAACGTGCCTTGCCCGTTGGGCGAAAATAACAAAATAATAAAAGAAAGAAATGAAAAAAAAAAAATGATAAACATTATTTAACTGTACACTTGGTTTTTCAGTTTTCTTAATCGTATCCACGTCCTGTTTCTTATGAATTTTACAATAATAACAATAACAACAACAACAACAAAAGGCAACATTACCGATTGAAATATAATAAGATTTTTGTTGTTTTTGTTTTTGTTTTTTTCTTTCTTTTGCAAAAAATTAAAAAAAATTCTTCATCCAGCCACACAGTATAAAAGTTTACAAATCCAACCTACACAATTGAATTTAGTTTTATTTACTTTAATCTCTTACTCTTTTCTTTATTTTGTTAATTTTTTTTTTATATATATATATATACAAAAATAATTCAATACGTACGTAAGTGTGATAATAATAAAGAAGAAAAACAATCGTAATAACAATAATAATAATAATTATAAAAAAGAAAAAGAAAACGACAAATGTATTTGTGATTTAAATAAATTAAATCGATATATGCTGCGAAAGTCGATGTAAGTGAGTGAATACCACACACCGTTTAAACAATATTTATCTGTAAGTTCTCCGTTACATTTTTAACCAGCGTTTTTTTTTTTTTGTTTAATAAACAGAAAATTATTAATAAGCAAGAAAACAAACAAACAATTTAATAAGTTTTATTATAAACAATAAAAAGAAAAAAAAAAAATGTTCTTCTTTTGCCATTTTTTAATCGAACATTTGTCGATAAAAAAAACGAAAACGGCAAATACTAATGTAAACAACTGTGCACTATTGAGACAGTATTTATTAAAATTAAATTAATAATTATAAATAAATATTTTTCGAACATCGACCCCAATCTCCCTTGTGTTTCGTCTGTTTCCAATTTTATTTATTTATTAATATTAATTTCTTTACCCATTTTTATTATTATTTGCACATCATATATATTTGTTTACAGTCAATATTTTCATTTTATATTTTCTTAATCCTTTTGTCTTGTGCATAAGCAAATAATAAATAAAAAATTATTATTATTATTATTATTTGTTTGTTGCTGTTGTAATAAAGAAATAAAATAAAAAAAAAAAAAAAAAAGGATTCATGGTTTTGTCCTTGGCTAAAGCCAAAAATAGAGCAAACATTTAAATAAAAAATTTACCTCCTTTCACCATTTTAACTTTTCTTTTTTACTTTTTTTTCTTCTCTCACTGTCAATAAAATATTTAATATTTTCACTGATTGCCATTTGTTACCCCCATTATTGTTGATAATAAAAATAAAAATATTTATAAAGCGACAGTAAAAATAGGGATATTTAAAAATTAGAAAAATTAGAAAAAAAGGGCTAATTACTTGTTTTCCTATGTTTTGACCATAATTCTAATTCTAATCCTTTTTACATGAAAACAAAACTCTTTTTGGCTTTTACCGACTTTAGACGTTTTTCTTCTTCTTCTTCGTTTAAGGATTTTTTTTTTTTTATTATTTTATTGAACTTTTAATTTTTGTTTGTTTATTTGTTTGTTGTTTATATGAAATTTATATTGAACGATGTTGTAAAGTTATTGACAATTTAGTTCAAGGATTGTGGGCACAAGACAACAAAAGGGTTTTAGAACTATTTTTCCAATATAATTCTGGTTGTCGGTGTTTCGTTTTGAACACTGCTAGATTGGCGGCGGTATAACATTAAATATAAACGACGTTTTTTTTTTTTTGGGAAAACTAAAAATTGTTTTATTTAAATCATGGTAAAGTAAACAGAGAAGACATTAGGCGTAACAAATGTTAAACGTAATAAACGAAATGGAGTAGTGTTAAAGTTTTTTTTTTTTTTTTATTGATAATAATAAGTAAATATAAAATTTACCTTGATCCCTTTTAATTGTAAATATCTATAAATAGTTAAATCCTTTCCATATAATGAAAATGAATGTTTAAGGATTTTATTTTTTTGGTGCAGTGCAGTGTGCTTAAAATCAACACCAATTACCATGTGATTTTCCGAATTTCATTTCATTTCATTGGCCTTGTGTTTTATTTTCAATGCTTTTTCCATATTTTATTATTGTAGAAGTAAGAAAAAATAAATTGTTGTTAAGGCTAAGGACTTGCTGGTAGACTAGAGGGTATGCTTTGCATCTCACTATTCTGTGTGTAATACAAACATTTTTTTTCTGTGTATTCAACATAAAAATTAGGTTTAGCGTTTTCCGGAATGTGGTGTGATTTGTTAGGAAGTACCATTAGCTGTTGATAGCTTTGTTTAAGGTATACAAATCAATAAAACAAGTAAAAAAAAATCCACAAGAAAACTTATTCTCTTAAATTCGATACGAATATTTATTTTTGATTAATAAATAAATTACTGCTGTAACAAAAAGATTTTTATCCTCTATTTTTTTAAATTCATGATTAATAACGTCCTGACTATAAAATTCAAAATATAAATTAATTTAAATTGTTACAAAACACAAAAATGTAAATACGGTTAGATTAAACTCTGATAAAACTTTTATCGAAAAAAAAACAATTTTTTTTTTTTGTTTTAACTAATTTAAAATTTTAATTCATTTAAAATTACTACGCAAGAACAATTGACATCAAATATAAATCATTAAGAAAAATCAACATCAATTGAATTTATTATTATTTTTTTTTTTTTTTTGTTTTTCAAATCATTGAATATCCAAGGCATAACAAATAACTATTTATTCACTGAATATTTGAATAATTTATTGAGAGAAAAAACAAAAAACGAATAAAGAGAAAATTTCATATTCTGTTTCCTTTAAAAAAAAAAAAATAAGCAAAAACTTTTCTGATCGCAAAAATTATAAGCGAAGGTCACAAAACCAGACTAAATGAATAAACTAAAATAATAATAATAATAATAATAATAATAAAGTAAAGTAAAATAAAAAAATCACTAAAATGCTAATAAAAATAATTAATATTTCGTTTCGTTTCGTTTTTTATTATTTTTTTTTTTTTTTTGACCATAATATTTTTTTATGAAGTTTTGTCGCGCGTATAGAAATTTTTTCGTTTTCTTTACCTTTCTTTCCTTCTTTAAGTCGCTTAGTTTACGTTGTTGTCATCACAGTTTCATCTTTATATAACTTACCAAAAAAAAAAAAAATAACAATAATAAATAAATTTATTTATGATCCATAAATAAACGTAAAAAAAAAATGTTTTTTTTTTTTTTTTTGACTTTATTATTGTTTATTATGAAAAATAAAGCAGGATGATGACAATTTTTTTTGGCTTTTTTTTTCAATTTTTTTGAAAAAGGAAAAACGCCGACAAATTATATAAATATATTTTTTTAAAGGAAAATGTTTTTAGATTTTTTTTTTTTTTTTATTGTTAGAATAGAATTATTTTATTGCTTTCGTCATTTCGTTCCGTTAACAACTAAAACATTTAATTACATTAATATTAATAATGATTTCGTTAAGTATTTACAAACGAGGTCAAATGGTCATTTTTTTTTTTTTTTTTATTTATTATTTTATTCTCTTATTGGATTGTCATAAAAACATTAAAAAACACTAAACGATTCAAGTAATTTAACAACAAAACAAAAAAAAAAAAAATGATAATTACATGCCAAACAGACGTTTTTTATTTTTTTTTTGTGGAGAAAACATATTAAAAAAAAAAATAATAATAATAATTTTCCAGCTGTAGTGGATTAAGAGATTTAATTGTGATAAATAATAATGGTGAGAAAATATAAAATTTATCATTAAAAATTAAATAAAGGATAAAAATTGAATGAAATCACATAATAATAATAATAATAATAATAATAATAATAATAATAATAATAATAATAATAATAATAATAATAATTGGAATTGGTTTCGGTTTTTAGTATTTCTTGTATTGTAGATTGTCTTGGGTCACGCTATCTGTTTGCATGTTTTCAACGTTAACAATGATTAAATAAATAAAAAAAAAATAACCACACAAATTTACACTTTAGGTATGAGACAGTGTCAGTGAAATAATATAGAGGAAAATGCAATTTAATATTAGACTTGAAGCGATTTTTGTGTTTTTTGAAGCATTAAAAATTTTAGTTTTTATTCGTGACGCCTTAGCAAAATTGTTTTTTTTAATTTTTTTTTTTGGTTGAAATTCTATAAAGAGTGAACCAGTGATCCATTTTATTGATAAATAAATGATGATTTATATTTTTTTACGCTCTTTAAAAAATTACAAAAATTTTATCGAACGCGTAAATCACAAAAATTCATTTCGCACCTTCTAACATTTTTTTCTTATTGCTTATTCGATACAATTTAACGCCCATGGGTGATTAATTTTTTTTGTTTTTGTTGGTATTTTTGTTAATTTTGTAATTTATTTTGCCTTTTCTTTTGTTTTTAATTTGGTTCGCCTTTAACACTTTATTGAATTTATAGCCAAACAAAAAAGCACAATGTGTTGATTCTTTTCTTCATTTTCTTTTCTTTTTTTTTTACTGATAGAACATCATATGACGCTCGGATAAGGCGTTGAGTGACTTATTACCAACTGAATCATTCATTAAAAAATAGCGTGATGTGATTTTTCTTGATAAAAACCACAATCGAAAATAAATCTATATACTTATTGTAATATATAACACGTTTATATATATATATTTATTATTGATATTTATTAAATTTCACACATGAAATGTTTATTTTCTTTTTTTTTTTTTTGCACGACTCTGTCATTGTTTTTCAATTATATTTCATATTTATATTATTAATAATCGCGTGATGTGTAAGAAAGAAAAGAAAAAAAAATCATTTTTTTTTTTTTTTATTATTCTTTTAAATGATTTATAGCAATTTTGATGAGAATTATTATTAACGAGACGATTAAATTAAATAAATAAAAAAAAAAAAAAAAAAACAAAACAAAAATAATAATAATAATTTATAATTGACAATAAATTAAGAAAAAAAAAGAAATAAAACTTTTGATTTCCTTATTCAATGGAATAGAAATCAGACTTTTGTAATATACGAGAAACTGTGATAACGATTTAATAATAAAAAAAAAAAAATAAATAAAATAAAGAAAAATTTCCATTTTCTGTCAACACAAACAAAAACATTAACACCGCTCCCCGTGTAGCGTTTACTTTAAATCACTTAATTTAACGCTAAACAACACGGGTGATAATTGGCATTGGTGGTGTTACTGATGATTATAATTATTATTATTATTAAAACTTTGTTTATGTTGTTTCAGGCGACAATAATGTGTTGTTGTGTTACCATGTTTTTTCATTTTGTTTATTTCTTAACTTTTCATGTCAATCAAACATCTTGATTAGCCACATTATGATTCCATTTTATATGATGTTCGGTTATGCTAGTAGTAAAAAAAAAAAAAACAACAAAATAAAAAATACCGACATTATTATAATAACCGAAAAATAATATCCTTTAACTTCGATGACATCATCTTCATTATGTTGTTAGTTTTTGTTCTCTCCTTTGCTTTTGAAACTTTGAGTTTCTTTAATGCTTTGTTGATATTGATTTAAAAATTAATGAAACAAAACCGAGAAATTCTCTGTTTTCTTTATTTCTTTTTTTTTATTTATTTTGCCAAAAAATATGAAATTTGTATTTTTTGTTTTTTGTTAATAACGTGTCGTGTCCTATTAAACACGAAAACAAGGTGATTGAACGGAATGTGTTTTAAACAACAAACCAAATCTTGTCGCCTTATTTTTTTTTTTGTTTTTATTCAATATAACACGTTTAAGTTTACCATTTATTGTATTTAATCTCATGTTTATTGTTATTTACAGAAAAAAAAAAAATAAAATAATTAATTAGAATACAGCGAAAGAACGGAATACAATCATAAAAAAATAATTTTTATTTTTTTAATTTTTTCAATTCTTATCTTAAGTATTTTGAATTTAATTTTTTTTTTTTTTAATTTATTCTTATATCGTTTTGTAGAATAATTAAATTATTTATTGCGTTCTGTTGAATGATGAAACATGGAGGAATAAGTAAATAAAATATTGTAATGCGATGTTTGGTTTGTTTGTTATTATTTTTTTTTTTTGGTTGTTTAACGAAACTATAAATCACAAAATTGACTCAAATTTCATTGACTCAAAAAAGTCATAAATTTTATGATTTACCAATAAATTTGTTCTGTAAAAGTTGTTTGTAAACATTTTGGTGGCTTTTTAAGCTACATAAAACACCGGTGTACACGATGAAAAACGAAAAAGCAAAAAAGTAAAAAACATACACAATCTGTGCTCATATACTTGAAAAAAAAATATTAAAACCGTAAATTAAATTTATCATGGTCTATATTGCATTATTATTATTATTGATTTCTCCTGTAAATAATTTGTTTAAACATTTTCGTTAATTTTAATTAACTTAATAAATAAATAATTATCGCTGTTATAAAAATTATATACCTTTCAACAAAAAACTCAGTTCATTTAATTAACTTTTTTCTTTTTTTTTTTTTTTGTTATTGTTATTGTTATTATTTTCAGCAATAATAATAATTCGCGATGAAATTAAAAAAAAAAAAAAAAAAAAAAAAAAATTACTTTATGACAGCCAGCACACGACTTTGTAAACTTATTTAGAAGTTTTTTGTGTTTTTTTTTTTTTGCACGTTTTAGTATTAAGGTGAAAATAAATATTGAATAAATTAAATAATAATAAAATTATTAATTGTTGCTACGGTTAAACTCAATGTCAACGGTGAAATCATATTTTTATGTAAATAAATAATAAAATATATTTAAAACGTGACTGATTTGATTTTTTTTTTTCTCTCTCTCTCTCTATTTAAATCTAAAAATCAACCAACGACAATCGAATAGTTTATTTATGAATATAAATAAATAATTCACGTGTTATAACACATGTAAGTCAAGATATTGATTTAAGTCATTTATTTACACTGTTTTATTCATTTTTATCGCATACAAATGGAAAAAATGAAAAAAAAAATGAAAAAAGAAAAAACGTATAAAAACCACTGTGCTCCATAATTTTAATTAACAACAGCAATAATAAGAATAAATGTCCAACAGATATTTACATATTTACTTACAGCAAACAGGTGATCGAGCGTTACCAATGGCACCAAAAAAAACAAAAACAAACAAATTCATATGAATTAAATTTAATTCAAAAGCAATGAATTTGCTTTAAGCGAGATAATTAAGAATAAATGAGCGGATATTATGCGAAAGTGTTCATATTAAATGGAATTTGTCACCAATGCGAGAATATGTTTAATAAAAGAAATAATTATAGATTGAATGATTTGTTTTGTGAAATTATTATTCATGAATTAAAACCATGATTGTTTCCGTGAAACACTTAAAAAGCAATATCCCGTCATCCTATTTAGGTAATAATTTCCTTAAAACTTTCAATAATTTTTGAATAAAGGAGCTGGCAATGAATTATTATATGGAAATGATGCTTGATGAATAACAAAAAATTAAAATAAAAATAAAAATTATTGACCAGTGGGCATTTTATATATTTTTGCCTTAGCTGCAGGATCCTCTTGCATTAAAAACAGGTGACTCACCTGCGATTAAAGATTGTTTTTTTTTAAGTAAGTAACCGAGTTTACTAAACTTTCACATATCGATAAATAAAAGATTCATTTCCTTAGCTACATTTTTATTAAAGATTTGACACACATTTAATTAATTAGTAATAAAAAGATAAGAGATTCGATTAGTTACAATGATTTTGTTTATGTTTTAAACGATCGTTTATCTATAGATATCCTAATCGATTTACAAAATATATATATAACAATCGTTGAATCGTTGAAATCGTTGAAATCTGCATTAACAAATAAAACATTTCCATCGTAAATTCATTAATTAATATAATTATGTTTTCAACATCAAGTAGTTTATCATATAAATTTTCAACATCAATTAATATAACATAAAAATGATGCAGTTCATCTGATTGAATTTTTAACGATTTGATTTGATTTTCTTTTTTTAATTAATGAATTTAATTCGCTTATTTTTTAAGGTAATAAATCTTTATTTAATAAAAAAAAAACACAATCAGGACGATGAAAATAAATTATTTTATTTAAAAAAAAAAAAAAATTGTTTTTTTAGTACAATCAAAAAATATTTAAACAATTATGTGTAATAAAAGTAAAAAGAATAATAATAATGATAATAATAATTGAAAATTATGTGGTTATGAATTTGATTGATATATAATATAATATAAAAATGTAATAAACGCATCTGATGTATATAAAAAAAAATTTATTATTCAACATTCTACCTACCGACTAACAAAAAAAAAAAAAAAAAAAAAAAACACGACAACAATAAATATTTTTATTAAATAAAACAATTTTTGAATTTTTATTCGAAAACAATTAATGAAATTATAAATAATAAAGAAAGAAAAAAAATAAATTTTTTAAAATACACCGACCTATAATTACAACAGAGAGTAAAAGCGACAATCAAGTGAAATTGTGAACAGAATTATTCAGTAAAGCGACACACAATTTTTCAGATGAAATGTTTTTTTTTATTATTATTATTATTCCTTCTTCATTTATTAATAATAAAAAAAAAAATTATAATAATAATTGCACAGGTGTGCTTTGTCGCATAAACATTTTATTACTTTTATAGCGAAGAAGAAGCGAAATAAATAAATAAAATTAAAAAAAAAAATCATTAAAAGTTGTCAATCGTCATAAATATAGCGCTCGTGTCCGTAACGTTTATATCATAGAAATGTCAGTGTTGACACCGGGAAATTACACCAAGTTACGTTGCCAATTTTTATAATAAACCAGGAATAAATAATTTGTTAACAGTCAAAGTATGATAAAAAAAAAAAAAAAAAAAAAAGAAGATTTTTCGATTGGCGTGAATTTCATTCACAGTACAAAAAAAAAAAAAAAAGAAACCAATTTGTTTAACCTGCGGGTAGCCAAGTCTGAAAATGTAATTTAATAATTTAAGTAAAACAAAAAGCACAACATGTGGTGTTAAAAAAATTGAATAAAAAAAAAAAAAAGTTCAAAAGATTTGATGATAAAAATAGTTTTTTTTTTTTTTTGTGTACTGTCTCTAAATATATGTTGCTCGTGTTAAAGGGATGCTTTTCGTTTGCTTCTGATCTTTCCTGTTTTGTGTTTTGTGTTTTTTTTTTTAATTTTTTTGTTCTTGTGCTTTTTATGAATAAATATACGATGATCTCTAAAGGTTATGATTATGGCATACCAAAAATTATGCCAATAGCAATTCCTTTAAACGAGATGTGATGTATTGTTTCATATTAATCATGATCACACCATTTATGAATTTAATATTTGCAAAAAAAAAAAAAAAAAATACCTTTAAAATCATAAATAATCATTTTTCCACAATAAACGTAAAACGTTTATCGTGATTATTTTTAATTTTTTGTTCAGGCATTTACATGTTCATATATTTAGCAGTCTGTGAATATACTGAAAACTGTACATAACACGCGCCAAAAATACTATAATTACGAGACATCATGTTCTAATTTTTATATATTACACAGAGCAAAAAATATATTTATTTATAAATAAAAGAAAAAAAACTTGTTCACGCTATAAAAAAAATTAAAAAATAAAATAAAATTATAGGCGGATCTGTACAACAAAAAAAAAACTATAAAAGTTTTTGTCAAATAAACTTTTAGTGTTGGGTCGTGCGCGTTATTATTTTTTTTTTTTTTTACTTGTTTTTACCGATTTTTATGCTTTGAAAAAGAATTTTTTTTTTTTTTTGTAAATATTTTTATTATTTATTGTCACCAAATAAATTTTGTGACTTTGAACGCGTTTCAGGGTAGGCATCGTGCACACAAACGTGGGTAACATTTGATTTCAGTGATTTTTTTTTTTTTTTGGTATTTTCGTTGTACCTTTTTTTTTTTTTTTTGTCTTTATATGATTATTACTCTGGTAATCACAATAATTTTTATTGTTTTTTATGATTTCTTTTTTTTTTTCTCTTTTTTTATTAATAGCAATAGCAATAAATTAGCATAACTTAAAAAAAAAAAATAACAAAAAACTGTGCGTTACGATTTCACGAACAAACGAAATAATAATAATAATAATAATAATAATAAAAAAAAAAAAAAAAAAAAAAAAAAAAATGAAATAAAAATATTATTGTAAAGCGCGTGGCCGTGGCGCAATTTGGCGGCACCTTTTTTTATGTCTTCCTAATTTTTTTATTTATTTTTTTTTACTTAAATTATACATTTTTTTAACCTGTTTTAAATATGTATATATTTACTTCGTTATTATTATTATTATTTTTTTTTTTTTGTTAATTAAATTATTTTTTATTTTGTTTGTGACAATACTGAAAATTGTTTTTTTTTTTGTTAGCCTGTTGATGTTTTATTTAATTAATTAAAGAAAAAAAAATAAAAATAAATAAAGAATCAACAATACGATATTTGAGATTATATTAAAAACAAAAAAAAAAAATTATGTTCGCTTAACACAAGCTTGTATAAAAGCTTTAATAAAAATAAATTTGTTATTATATAGTTTTTTTTTTTTTTTTTTTTTCATTTTTTGGGAGGAATATTTGTGAATTTTTAATTAAATAAAGCTTTATGGTTATTGGAAAGCTGCAGAATTTATTTTTATAGTTTTTTTTTATTAATTTTAAAATTATAGAAATAAAATTAATACGATCTTTACCGAGTTTAGTGATCTTTTTTCTTTTTTTTTTTTTTGGTTTTAGTTAAAAATAATTAAAGGTGAAATTCGCAACACCGATGCATTCGCGAAAAAAAAAAATAAATAAATAAATTAAATATTATTTTTATAGAGACACCTTAATTAGCTGAGTATTTTTCTGGTTTTAAATAAGGAGCTGAATGTAGATTTATTTAAGTATCGTTGGTGAATAAACCGTTTATTAATTAAAAATTCAATAAAGTACGATCTGTATGTGCTTCTCCTGCTGTCTTTAATTAATGTTTTCGTTTTGTTTTTTTTTAATACGACTGTCTGTATCAAGGATATAAATAAATTACTGTGATATGCTGCACGAGAGTAAACCAATTAAATGCATTTTAGGATTATTTTACTTTAATATACCTTTAGAGATAATTTTTATTTTATTATTTTTTTGTTGACTAGCTATAAAATCTTTAATTAATTAAGGATGCGTGTCAGCTATCTGCATATCTAATATACCTTTCAACAAACAGTATTTTTTGTGTGTAATAACAACGAAAGTACTATAAATGCAGATTTGTCGGATTGTACTTTTAACAGGTGTTGTGGCGATTTTAAAAAGAAAAAAAATATAAATTTATAATTAAAGAAGAGAGGACGTTTTATTTTGCACTATTTCACTATTTAATGTTTTTTTTCCCTCTTTCTAAAGACAGACATTTTTATTAATCATGCTGAAACGTCCTCAAATACATCAAGCAGAACTTTGCTAAGCAATAAACAAGCATAATTTTATGACTTGTTCATAAGAAAAAAAAAAAAACGCTGCAACATATATCTTTAGTTAATAAACTAATAAACGAAGCAACAAGTTAACCAATAATTCAATAAAAAACAATAATTTTAATTATTTTAAACAAAATAAAAAAAAAAAAAATTAATGAATTCATTAACCTACAGTTTATATATCTTGTAAAGGATTAATATTTGCAACTTGTAACACATGTGCATTCCAATGCTACTAACTCCGGCTCAACTCGTTAAAATTAATTATCAATTTAATATTAACAATAAAATAAATAAAAAGAAAAAAAAAGAAAAAAGAAAAAAAAAGCGTGTGCCGATGTTTTAAAATCAAAAAGATGGAAAAAAGAAGTAATTAATAATTAATGTGAAGCTCAATTTTAAAATGACTTCTCATTAAAATCAATTTTTTTTTTTTTTTTTTATTTTATTTTATTTTATTGTCTTGATATTAATAATTTGTTATTATTTTATTTTATTTTTGTTTACATCAGTTTATACAGATTAAAACAAAAAAAAAAAAAAAAAAAAAAAACTGCATAAACATACAACAGAGCAAGGCAAACAGCAAATACAGAAATAAAATTAAAAAAAAAAAAAAATGTTCATTACGATAAGATAATTTCATGTTATTATAATTTTTGCTTTTCTTTTCCTTTTCCTTTTGCCATGATAAACATAAAAAACTTTTTATTTTTTTTATTTTCCTCCCCATCATTTTTGACTTGTTTATAATATTAACTTAAGCTAATACTTAAATATCAGCCAATTAATTAGTTTATCGATTATTTTGCTGTAAAAATTATTATTTTTACGATATTTTTTTTTTTTTTTTTTTTTTGTATTTAATGACTTTTTATCTTTCTTTCTCTCTATTCCTTTTTGTTACATTTCTTCTTAACAGTTAATGTATGTTCTTATTGCAAAGGAATACGTTAAAGCAGAAACCAATGAAAACATTCTTTTATTATTATCGGTTGAAGAAAGGTAAAAAGAAAGAACAAAAAAAAAATTAAATAATAGTATTTAAGGCGTGAAAATCGATTTTAAAAAAATATTTTTAAATATTATTTACCGATGAAAATTAATTTTTCTATTGAAATGAAAAGGAATAATTCACGTTAAATTATGCAACAATGAGGTGGCATTTTCAACAATAGATTAAAATTCGTTCAGGAACATTAGTTATTGGCTTATTATGAATTTTTCACAATTTATTTATAGAAGAAAAAAGAAAAACATCATTAAAAATATATTATGTGATAAATGTGATTTATATAAGATTTCTATATACTTGTTGACTTATATAAAGTGAATTTCATTTGTGTACAACATTTATTATCTACACCAATTAAAAATTCCACTGTAATAGTTTTGTTTTGTTTAATGTTATGCGCTATAAAATTATCCCGTCAAACGTATGCAAATTAATTTATTAATAGCCTTACCCGACAACAACAACAACAACAACGACGACAACAACTACGAAATAAAATTATAATAACTATAAATTATATATAATTTAATTTATGATTTGATTTGATTTTCTTTGCTTAGTGGTCGCGCGCGTATAAAACCGTGTTATTTTATAATAAGCTGAAGGTCGCTATAATGTGGCGTTGTTTTGAATATTTATTCGGTTTACCGTGTGTCGGTCATTCTTTGTGGTCATTAAATAATAATAATAATATAATTAAATTTCTTTCTCTCTCTCTCGCTATTCGATATATATTTATTTGCAATATAATTGTGTGGTTTTAGTTTTGTTACTTTTAGGCAATCAAAAAATAAATAATAACGAACTTTAATCATGTACGGAAGTCACTAGAATAATAATTTTATTTTTCACTGAACACCATATTAATTAGTGTCATGTTGTGATAATTTTTATTATTTCTTTTCCCTAATAATTTTTGTGTGGATTTTAATTTGATTTAACGTTAAATGATCATCTCGAGAAACAAAAAAAAAAAAAAAAAAACTTGTTTTAATCACAAAATAATTAATTTTCAGCAGCTATAATGTTAATTTATTTTAATTTAAAACTTTTACCGAAATTAATAAATTAAAAAAAAAAAAAAAACAAAACAAAGAAAAAAATTTCTCATTTAATTATGACGACAACATGTGGCGCTATTTTGATTTAAAGCTGAAAAAAAAAAAAAAAAAAAGACCGTCTAACTTTCAAGAAACTAAAATTTGTTTAAAAACCGAACTGTAGAGAAAAAAGAAAAGAAAAATAAAACAGCCAAAAATAAAATGTATTTAAATAAATTATTACCGATGCATTAGGCGTATGTATGTAAAAGGTCACACGTTATGGGCGACCTTAACTCTTTCAATAACCTGGATTGGATTCGTAATTTATATTCACATGCCTTGCAATAAAGTTTCTTCATTTAATATTATTCTTCTACAATAAACTTGCTTACTTTCATAATGTTTTTTTTTTATTTATTTTTTTTTTTTTTAATTTAATTTAAAATATAAAAAATTATTTAAATAAACTACGAAGAAGACAAACCGCCGCCGTTACTGTCATTAATAATAAATATACGAGCGCGAGGCCTTTTTTCATTATTATTGTTTTTAGCTTTTACAATTTTATTTTTTTGTTTCTTTAATAAAAAATTATTTTTGCCATAGCGAAATTGTGTGAGACTATTTTTATTTTTTTTTTTTTTATCGACATCACAGCTGGATTTTAATATTAAATTTAATTTACTTTTGAAAATTATTTACATTTTGTTATTGTTTATTGTTGTTTGTTAATTTGTCATATCAATTATAGTGGAAAATAAATTTATTTAAATGAAGAAAAAAAAATGTACCCCACGAAAAGCACGCGTATTTGCACATTTGCACTTTTTATACAAATTCACGTTATACCGCTGAGTTTCTGTTAATCATTAAATCTGAGAGAAAATAAATATTAATAAGCGTGATAAATTGTTTTTTATTTTGTTTAAACAGCGATATAAAGCTCACCAAAGTTCATTCGTAAATTATACAAAATAATAATTTGTTTTTGCCTTTGTTTTATGATTTAAATCAATTTTTATTTCGTTTAATATTAATAACATAAAAAATAATTTTATCGTTAATCATAAATTAACGCACAAACACCTACAAACAACAAATTTAATGACAATTTTATTTTTTAATAATGTGACAAACATTTGGAGAAAAAAAAAAAAAAAAAAACGTGAAACTATGTAAACAGAAAGAAGAAAACAATTTTAATTTTTTTTTTATAAAAAAATCAATTTAAAATTCATTTTCAAAACAGTTAAAAAAAAAAAAAAAAAAAAAGTCTATAAATGGTCGCGGTCTTTCCTTTCAGTTATAAACATATAAAATCAAATTAAATAAGTTTATTCGCTCGTATTTAATAATCAGAAAACATAACATAAAAGTTGATTATTTATTTAATAAAAATATTTGTTTGATATTTGATTGCAGGACTACTTCTTAGTCAGCGCCAGTCCATTCACGTTTTTCATTCTTTAAATTCCAATTTAAAACTTCACGATTTGTGTCGTTTTTCTTTTTTCTCTGTTTTAAAAATTCATTTCAGTTTATTTACAATTGCTTGTTGATAAACTGACGATTTCTTACTTTAATCATAAAATTAAAACAGAAAAATAATTTTTTTTAACAACTTTAATCGAGTTTTTTTTTGGTCAGAAAAATTCAGTTCTGAAATTAAAATAATTATAAAGGCAATGGGAAACGAAATTAATGTGAAGGAGTTTTTAAGGTATTTTTTTTTTTTTTTTTTGGTTTACTTTATTATAAATGATTAAAGGGTAATATTTACCGAAAACAAGCCGCACTATAAATGTGGGTGATGGAATGTCATCTGTGTAATTAGTGCAATTAAAACAACAAATCGTAAAAAGTAAATTACTGTACAAATACTTACCAGCTGCAAGTCTTTAACTTTTACGATTTATTTACTCTTTATTGTTGTGAATTTTTTTTGGTTTTTTTTTTTTTATAATTACAGAAAAATGCTTACAAATATTTAATTAATAAAATTCATCTTTGACCCTTTAAATGTGCGTGTAGTAATTTAATACAAACAAACAGGCATACTTTCAATCTGCACGTCGCCTCTTTTATTTATTTCATGATGCTAAGATAATTAATAGCACTGGTTACCGCCGTCATTCTAACATGTACGATGAACGCATAATTTTTAATTATCATATTTCATTAATTTTTATGTATTTACATTATATTTTTGTTATAATCCTAAGGTGGACTATTCTTTGGCTAAATCTTTAATGTGCGTGAGTGAAGGCAACTATGTTAATGGCAGTAAAATAAGATGATGTTGTTAAAAATTTTTTTGTTATTTGTTATTTTTTTTTTTTTTTGTACGTTTACAAAGAACAAGACGAAAAAAAAAAAAGTTATTTTTTTTTAACAGCAAATTGAATAAAGGAAAACCAAAATAAAAAAAATAAAAAAATAAAGCGCACACGTCGTCTTAACATTATTTCGTATTTTTTTTTTTTTTTTATTTTTTTTTTGCGCTTTTACATGATTACATATTTAACTGCGTTTTTTTTTTTTTTTTTATTTTAAAAATATTATTTCAATCTAAATTCATTGCATGACGAACTTTTAACATTTTCTTTCTTTCTGTATTATTTTTATTTTTGTTACTTTTTTTATTTTTTTTTTATTTTCATTTAAAGCAGACACGCAATTTAAGGTTAAAGTGCAACCTTTCATGTTATTAATCTCAATTTTTCTTCATACAAATATAATCATATAACATTTACTTACGTTCGTATTAATATTACCTAAAGTTTTCCTGATTCTATATAATTTTAAGCTTTTATTTTATTTTTTTCCAATTTCACTTTATAAAACGTATAAATGGTAGAATTTATTTTACAAGTTAATTAACAATAATATTACCATTGTATTCTCTCTATATATTACTGATTAATTAAATAAATTTCATAGATTTTATTAAAATTATTGACAAGACAAATTATTTTTTAATAAATAATTAAAAATAATCAAACAGAAATGCCAATAATCTGTAATTTAAATACAAAAGTTTACCAAATTACCATCATTTTGCATAAAAACGATACAAAATAAATTCTTTTTTTAATTTTTATAACAAGATATAATTAAAATAATGAACAAATTTAATGGCACATTAAAAAAAAGAAAGAAAAAATAATAATTAAGATTTTTGCCGAGCAAACAAAAAACATTAATCAAATTTGCGATGATATTTGTTTGTATTTTTAACGTAAAAATTTTAATTGATTTAAAATAATTTATTGTTGTTCTTTGTACCACTTTTTTGTATGTGAAAACATTGATATATATTTTTTCTTTGTTTATATCAAGCCTTAGGATAATTAGATAACCGAGTTTTTGGTATATTTAAAACAATTAACAAAATTTAAAAGAAATTGAAAAAAAAAAAATGCGGCATTTTGTTATAGTGTTGTGTTGTGAGTTCTAAGAAATCTTTTTTTTTTAAATAATTAATTAATTAATATCACTTATTATAAAAACAATAAATTTGTTTCTTTTATGCTAAATCTCTTTGAAAAAAAAAAATTCCATAGTAGAAGAATAAACCAAAACGCTAAAGTCAAATCAATCATTTCCAGTTAAATTTTTTTCATTTTTGTCTAATTAATATTTTATCATTACTGCCCGTCCAAAGAAATTGTTTTTAATTGTATATATGTATATAAAAAACCAATTCTTCTAACTACAATCCATTTAATAAATGATTTAGTGTTATTAAACAAGCGTAAAACAAAGCAGAAAAGAAGAGAAGAAGTAAAACAAATTCATAATCAATAAATCTTTAATTTCATAACACAAGCGTTGTGTTTAAGCGTTAAAAATTAATTAAAATCGAAACAATCCAATGAGACCTGTACATTATAAAATGTTAATTAATTTATACATTTAATTTAAATGCCATAACATGATAATAATTTGTATCAATCACGACATAATTATTAATTAAAAATTTCAAATAATAATAATAATAAATTTTGGTAACAAACAAACAAAACAAAAAAACAAAAAATGTATATTTTTAGCCCTCTGGGCATATTTATTAAATATGAAATAATAATTTAATGTTTCAGAAGACAGAAAATAATAATAAAAAAAAAAAAACAACAACGACAAACAACACATACGCGTGTCATACATCACAAACAAAAAAAAAACGAAAATTAAATACCATCCGGTCAGTAGTTTGAATAGCAGAAGCAAATATAAGGCAACAAGCAAACAACAACCGCGAGTCAGTTTCAAAAATAAAATGAATAAACCAATTATGATAGAAGCACCACGCTGTGATAATCTTTTCACCAATAAAATATTTTATTTATTCTTTTCAGTATAAATAAAAGAAGAAAACAAAAATCAAATGGAATGATCATCACCACATCAACCGCTTTTACTTACGATTAAGAATGATTGGAATATTTATTATAAATTTTTTTTTTAAGTCGCTTATTCATTTCATTCAAATATTTATGTGTTATGATGATGATGCTGCTATTCATCGTTGCGTTATGTTTTTTTTTTATATAATAGAAATGCAGATAATAAGAAATACATTTTTTTATTTTTTTTGTAAACCGAAGGGTAAAATTAAGTAAAAACAAGTTGAAAAATTATTTATTATAAATTGAAGAAAAGAAACAAGAAGATGAATTCATCTTGCACCTTGCTAGACGCTTCTTAACTGTGATGTGATGTATGATGGTGAAACATTAATTTATGCCTTTCTCTAAAACCTGTACCTGAGTTTGTTTTTTTTTTTTATATTTACTCATCCAAATAAGTGCAGTCTACTGTAGAAGGATCTGTTATATAAAACTTTTATTAATTGTTCTACTTTAACCGAAATGCAGTTATAAATTTAAACTTTTTTTTTTTAAAAAAACGTTTGTGCATCACAAGAAGATTATGATTTTAGACATTTCTTATTTACATAATTATGATTTACAAAAAAAAAAAAAAAAAAACAAATAAAAATTATAAAGAATAAAGACAACAATTTACCGTTAAATTTACCTTTATCCCCATCCTATTTTTTTTTTGTTTATAAAATATTAACGAAAATATCGCATTACAGCATAAACTTTTTTGCTTAATTTTTTCGATTGAATAAATTTTTATCACATTCTCTTTTTTGACAATCAATTATTTTTCGTTTTTCATTTTTATTTTAATTTAATTTTATTTATTTTTTTTACTGCAAATGATACGAGAGAATTAAAATTAAAAAAAAATGAAGAAAAATTTGACAAAACCAAAATACCAATCGATCACACATCTGCTGTATGGGTGATTTACATATGGTGAAACAATCTTTTGTAATCGATGAGAATTTATTATTTTTTTTTTGTTATTTTCTGTGGTATATTTGACTAAATGACTTGACTCTTCCACTTCTTTATTATTATTATTATTATTAAGAATATTTAAATAAAAATGTATTTTTCATTTAAAAACGACAGACAATCATCGTCACAGCTATAGAAATTTATAATAGGTATAACACAGGTAGAAATATTATTTTTTTATTTTTGTATTAATAGATTTAAGTACCTATTTTATAAAAAAAAAAAATTCTATACTATTAAACGGGATGAAGATTTTTATTATTATTATTATTATTATTATTATTATTAGGTATTTATATAAGAAAACAACATTAAACAATAACAAACAGCATATGTTTGTTGTCCTTATTTAATAAAAAAAAATAAATTAAATTCTTCTAAACCTTAACGAATACATAATAGAAGAACCACTTTGTTATTTTTAATAATGAAATCATTTTATGTTTATTTATATATATTTACCTTTTTTAATTTACTTTCATTTATCATAGTAACAGTTTTTATATTATGTGTTAATTTTTTTTTTATGTTTTATGTATGAATTATAAAAGGGGTTAATTTATAAATTTATGTAAATTAAACCCTAAACATATTGTGTAACGTGGTAAATATACTTGCATATCTGTAACAATAGAATTTATTATATTTAATACGGGTTGATATTAAATTTGCAATCATAATGCTAATTGATGACAATTTTTATTAATCATGAATAAAAAAATAAATTAATTATTATTGATAAAGGTAATATAATTACACACCAAAATTAACATTAAAAATAATAATTATTATTTTTTTATACATTTATTGTTTATTATGAAAATCATAAAAAAAAAAAAAAAATTTATTTACACATTATTCGTGTAATAAAATGTTATTGCATAGATTTTTAGCTGTACGTTAACTAAAAAAAAAGAAAAAAGAAACGAAATGACGAACAAACAAGTTATAAAAATCCCAGCTAATGTTTTTATCTCCTTTTCGATAATTACTTTAAAAACCAAATTACTAATCGTTAAAAACAATTTATATGTATAAAAAAACCGAAATATATGGAAAAGTCAATAAAGTTGTTTCGTCAAACAATTTTTTTCATTTTTTTTTTTTTTTGCAAGGACATACTGTGTTAAAAACAATTAAAAAATAATAATTTTTCTTTTTTTTCTTTTCTTTTCTTTTTTGGGTATTCATGGTGATAATTTTTTCTAATGAATTTCCTTGATTAGTGTGGTTTATTGGCTTTTTAAAAATATTTATTTTCCTTTTCACGGTTCTCCTTTCTATTTTTTTTAATATTTACATTATTAGTGTACAATGGTCAAAATGTTGTGGCTTTAAATGGCAGAAGAAAAAAGATAAAATAAAATAATAATAATAATGTAAAGGACAAAATTGATAACTTCTTCGAAAACAGAAAGAAAGAAAACAGAAAACAA
The DNA here is from genome assembly GCA_961205885.1 of Ptychoptera albimana. Classification (NCBI taxonomy): domain Eukaryota; kingdom Metazoa; phylum Arthropoda; class Insecta; order Diptera; family Ptychopteridae; genus Ptychoptera; species Ptychoptera albimana. The sequence continues at coordinate 7,101,804 of OY540804.1, forward strand.
AAAAAACTGAAAAATAGTGTGGTAGGCGACTACAAATTTGTTGCACAGCTTGAGTTAGTACGAAGATTTTCTTACTTAAAAAGAAAAAAACCTCAATTGACAGCCATTTGTTTTACTTAAAGATAAAAACCGAAAATTTTAATTTTTTTTTTTTTTTTTTTTATAACGAAACAACATAATAATTTTTTTTTTTTTTATTGAAAACTAACAAAGGGAGAAAATTCCACGTTTATTATTCTTCAGTTAGTTGTTTTTGTATTTAATTATGATTCGCAATTTTTAATAAAAAAAAAAAACCAATAAACTGTCATCGATATGTGTATACACACACACACACACACACACACATAAAACGAATGGGGAATATCATTTGTCATAAAAATGTAAAATAAAATGTTTTAATAAGCAAATTCTTAACCGAAGTAACGTCGTTAATAATCTAAGGAAAATTATTTTAATTAATTTACTGTAGACATGATTTTTCAATTCGCCTGAATTAATATTATTTATGCGTTTGCATACACATGAAATGTTAACAAAACCGTCAGCCACGTGTGTGGGCCTCTCTCATGCATATAAATTAAATTATAAATAAATCGATTTATCATTGATAAAAGAAAAAGAAAAGAAAAAAAAAAAAAACGATAAGCTTGAACTGATGAATTATTTATTAAAGATAATTTTTAATTTTTTACCTCATCTTTTTTTTTTGTAATATAACGAATCAAAGTGAATATTTCATTAACCACCAACGCTTATTTATTATGGTTCAAAAATTCAATGTATGACCTATCTGCTTCTTATATATGTCCTTTACATTTATGTTAATTATAGAAGCAGTGAAAATGTGATTTTCGACAAATATCATTCTATTTTTTTTTTTAATGTTATTCATGAATAAAATCTTTATTTGTGGGAGGCAAGACGCATAGTATGTTGTTAAATTTAAACAAAAAAAAAAAAGTCATGGCACCCCGTTGAGGCAGTTGGTTCAGTTAATATAAGATGAAAAGTAATAAGAGAGAAAAGAACGTGCCGTGTTGTATTACACATCTTCCATGTACTGACTGTTTATTGTCGTTATTGTTGCACTTTTTGTTATCGTCTACAAAAAATTATCATTTTTTGTTTATTAAAAAAATAAAACACAAGATATGCAAGGCACACGTATTACTGACTTTACAATAATAAGCATTCCATTTGTTAATGTTTTTCTTGATATTTTCTCATCATTTACTTGTTTTCTACATATTTAATTTAATTTATTATTATTTGCTTTTTTTTCTTTTTTCTTTTTCTTTTAATAATATAACTTGTCGCGCGCGTATATTTTAACGTATGTTCTGTCTTGTTTGTCTTATTTTTAATTTTTGTTAGGCTTCTTTTTTTATTTCCACAGAGCTTATTATCTTGGAAATTAAATTGTTGATTATTTTTCAGTACGCACAAATAATACGGTCGTATGTTTCCCACGACCTACACCACAATAGTAATAATAATAATAATAATAATAATATAAATAAAAAAATGTTGTAATAACGGAACGAAATTGAATCTGGGGTGCTGGTAATGTTGATGACTGTTTCTTTAAAGGCTTGGCACTGTCAATGTTTATTTGAAATTCATTTTTTCATATAATTTACCTGCACTGTGCACAGTTTGTCTGATGTTGAATTTTGATTAGCTGTTTGCACAGCGCAAATAAATGTTGACATTCTTTTAGTGCATCAATTAAAATAGTTTTATAACAGAGTTTATACATTTTTAAAAAAGAGTTAATTAGTTCAAAATTTAAACGAGCTTTGATGAAAATTATGGATGACAGTGGTTAAGAGATTTTCATTCACGTTTGGAATGTGTTTCTAAATTACAAAAAAAAAAAAAAAAAAAAAAGGTTCGCTAAAGCAAGAACATCGCAAACCGTTTTAAAAAGATTAACGAAAATCGCAATTCAATCCTTTCAATACGTGGAAACCGCAGGTGCTTATTCTTTCTGTTTCATTCTGTCTTAAGCGCAAACCGCATTGTTCTGATTGAGGGATTGCAGTTACTGATGTTGGTAAGGTCTCACATAATAACCGTTTTTTTCTTTTTTTTTTTCGTATGTATTCGTCATCTTCTTGTACACAGAATCGTTTTTTTTTTTTTTAATTTGAAAAAAATAAAAATATTGACGTGGCATCCCGTTGTTTCGGAAATTGGATACGCAACCGATGAAAAAGTGTGAAATCAAAAATTTCATCCCACAACGCGTATTTTTTATTCTAGCATTTATACCAAAAATATTTTTCTACTTTTAAAAATCATCTAGCTTATTTTCTATATAAATATTTAAATCCACTTTGTTTACCACACATCGTGCAACGTTCCATGCTCATCATCCTTTGTCTGGCCTGCCATCATCCATGAAAAGGTTTTCTCTTGCTATCTTATTAGTTTTATGTTAAAAATATTTGTGGCAGTTCAATTGCAAATGTGTTCTTCGATGCCAAGTGCATTGTCTTCACATAAAGTTTATTCTCTCTTTTGGTTTCATTCGTATGGAATAAATGTCTCCCGATGACCCCCTGGAGATTGTCACGCACGCGCGATATGTTTCCTTGAAAGAAACTTAAATTATTTCTGGTAAACAAGAGTCAAGCTATTCCTTTGTTTATATAATAGAGAAGCAAAAACTTTTGAATCTAAACATTCTTTAATATTCATTGAAAAATATTTAAGAAATTTTAATTCAACAATTGTTTCCTTTGATTTAAAAACTGAAAAACTCACAAAAACTATACAAAAGCATTTAGTCTCAAGTGAATTATTGCCTTCTTACGGTTTGGTTTCGTTTGCTTTGGTTGGGTTTCTTGTTTTTATTCTCTTCTGGTACATTGAATACATTATTAGAATTTAAGTTAAAAATCTAAAGAGTGTATTGTCCACACATGTTTTAGGTTATTGTACTTTAAGCATTACTGTCCAGTGTAACCAATTGTTTCTATTTAAGAGTAACAAATAATAATTCATCATGATCACAATTACATAAAATAAATAAAAACTGACCAGACACAAGACATAAGTATTATATTGCTGAAGTTTCTGATTACACATAATTTTTGTTCTTTAAAATTAAAAAAAAAAAAAAAAAAAAAAAACATATATTTTTCTCACCCAAATCGTTATAGTTTTATTCTACATATAAAATTCTCTTGTAATTCTACTTTACATAATGTTTTTATTGTTTTGTTAAACATTATAGCAAACAGAGATGAAAAAAAATAAGAATAAGAATAAGTAGAAGAAGAAGAATAAGTTTTATAACATATAAATGTGATGTATAATCTCGGTAAATAGTTTGCGGCACCTGTACACCTGCTGGCATTGGTATATTTGAATTACACAAATATAAATCAAGACTCAATTCGAGAATAAAAATCATTTTGTCTGTATACGACTGAGTCACCTCCATCATCATCATCATCACCATCACCATCATCAGCGTTACCAAAACAAAACAATTTCTCACTATGTATTCTTTTATCTTTTTCGATGTTTTTTTTTTTTTTTTATTTTTTTTTTTAACACAAGGTAACACAAAAACAATTTATTTCATATTTGTCGTCTAGCTATTTTTGGGTAATAAATAAATTACAAATTTAACAATGCTTGAGGTAAAAAAAAACCAAAAAGCCATTGATACCAAATTTTTTGATATCAAAAATATATTGATCAAAATATGTATTTCACGCCTTGTTTAGACAATTTGATACGCGACACGAGACCAAACCGTCTTCCTATAACGTATCATTATTACAACGATTATAATAGTCATTAGGAAAGATGAAAAAAAATTTATATAATTTTTTTTTTCCACGTTAAAGCTTACTTTTGTTATTGTTTTTTTTTTTTTTGTGTGTGTGTCTGATTTGTTTTTTAATTAAAAAAAAAAAATAAAAAATTGTATTTTTCCAATCAGCTATAACCAAAAATTATAATTTTAAATGAATTTTTGTTAGAAATATGAGAATGATGAAAATTCGCTTGTTAGGAAATATAGCATAAATATTTACTAGCTAACAAGTAACAAAAAACAAGATAATCGATCACACTAAACGATCATATTATTAGTTTGGTCAATTAAGTGTTGTTGTCGGTGTGGCATACAGAAAAAAACAAAAAAAAAAAAACGCTCGTGTTTGTAGATTAAGTAGCTGCACACCAGTAGGTACATAATTTAATGGATACTTTAGTCTATAATCAAAATTATAATTTGAACAATTTTTTTTTTTTTTTTAAGATACTTAAGTTGTGTCTTTAGTAATAAAGAAATGAAACGAAACGAAACGAAACGAAACGAAAAAAAAAAAAAAAAAACCATCGAAATTGCCTAATTATTTTTCATAACTGCTGATGGCTTTAAAAAAAAAAAAAGAAAAAAGAAAAAAAAGAATTCTTACAATGGAATAAATGTAAATCTAATAAAAATAAAATAATTATGTAACCGCAATGTAATTGGCAATAATTTATAACAAATCATCACTATTACCATTATGTATATAATAAAACACAATAAAGCTCATAAACTATGTGGTTTAATTATTTGTGTTTTATTTTTTGTGAGAAAATGCAATTTTATTTGATATCTATATTGTTGTTATATACTAAATGTACTAACTACCAATTAAATTGGTTTTGTTAATGAATAAAGAATTTCATAAATTATTATTGTTATTGACAATAGATGTAACAAGTTAATTTTAAATTAAATTATCATAACGTAATGAAACCGGCCATAAATGCCCGGTTGTTGAAGTATTTTTTTTTCTTTCTTTTTTTGTTAATAATAATAATAACGATGAGAAAACTTTAAAAAAAACTGTATCAAAATGAAAGGAAATAAATTTTTCTTTAATGTTCTTTAATGAATTATACAAAAAGATCCGGTTTTAATGGGTTTTTCTCTTCTCTTTACCGATTTAATGAATTGCAATGAAATGATGTGAAATGACAATAAAACACAAAAACACAGAAGAATGAAAAATGTTTAATTTAATTCACAAAATTTAAAGAACTCCTGCTGTGTTAACTAACTAGCATAACAGCTTTTTATATATATATATGGCAAACACTTTTAACATCAATTTAATATAATTTTTTTTCTCTCTGTTATCATAAACGATTAATTAAATCACACATATATAGTATAATTATGTTAACTGTCACAAAAATCAAATACTTTTTGTTTTTTGATGATATGTGAAAACAGTAAAACCAGATTAATAATTCGATTAACTTTCATCGTTTATTAATTAATTAAATCATCACCAAAATATTATGTGAATAATTTAAAATTAAAAATTATATAAATTTATAAGTTTTTTTTTGAATTTGTATTATTTCTATCTTACCGCACAGTTTATAGCATAAACAAATTAAGACGATTTATTTAATGATTTAAAAGCTCTCTTGCTGTTATTATTTCTTTTTTATTTTTTGTAAGGCAAAAATTATTTAAATACATTTATGTGTGTGTGTGTGTGGTAATGAAATAAATCTGAAAATAAATGAACATTTTTGATTGTTTTGATGCTTTTTTTTTTATTTTTCTGTTCATATATATTTAAGCGAAACTGAAAAGATGTATAAATAAGAAGTTAAACACATGTCATTATTATGCTTTTAGCGTAATTATTCGTAAATCATATTTTTATTATTTAATGGTGAAATTATAGAGTTTTTGTAATGTACAGTATTAAATTTATTTATTATTATTTTTTTTTTTATTTGTGATTTTTTTGTACCAAAACTTTTCTTTTTTTACGCAAAAAAAAAAAAAAACCATCTGCAAAGCGCTGTGAAGATTTAAAAAGAAAAAAAAAATTTTTTTTTTTTGTCTTTAATAAGAAAATACCACTGTAAAGTAACTCTGAAAGGAATATATAATTTTTTTTTTTTTCTTTTTGTTTATTATCAGCGACAATAAAAATGGAAAAAAAAAAAATAAATAAATAAGTAAAGCCAAATTTGGATCAAGGACTTTTTTATTATAAAGAAATTTGATTTATGTTTTCTTCTTTAAAATTTTAATATTAAAAAAAAAAGAGTTTCAATCAGTACGTATACGGAAAAACAGAAAATATATTTAATGAAAGTACGATGTTTTTACATGTTGTTATGCTTTTTTTGGATTAAACGTTTAAAACTTTTATAATAAGAACATCAGGAGAGATTTTTATTTTATATATTTTTCTTTTTACCATCATTTTGCTGCTGTTTTACTGGCCAATTTATTATTATTCGGTTTAAAACATTCAACAACTCATTGTTTGTAAATTTTTATTATTTTTAGTTTTTTTTCGTAATCAACAGTTGTCAAATACTGATAGAAATATTCTTTTGTGTAAAAGAAATCTTTTTTTTTTTTTTGTAAACAATTATTACTAATTATCATATATTAGTTAAGAATAATTAAAATATTATTATTATTATTTTTTTTTATCGGGGAAATCGTATGTTACAGAAAAATAATAATTGTATAAAGGAAGCGAATTCAATGTAATAATAAAAGAATTTTTTTTTTTTTTTTTTCTTTTAATTTTATTAATAATAATAAATCATAATTTGGTATTATTATAAAAAAATTTATGCAACAAAATAATTAGTATTATTATTGTTATGAAAAAAAAAAAAAAAATGGAAAACGGAAAACTAAGCTTTGTTAATTTATGAAAAAAAGAAGACTTTAATCAGGTTTGACGTAGTAAAATTAATTTATTATATATGTACGTGATTTGAAGATTAATCTTAATTGTCGTCAATATTGTATTATCATTTACCAATTAGTCTATTTTATATTGTGTGTTATTAATGAACCGAAATTATAATCTTTAATCTTGAATCCATGTAGCTAATTGAGTTTTTTTTTTTTTTTTTAATAATACGCAAATTAAATTAATTAAAGCATCAACAGAAGTGACTTGCTAATAATTTTATTTATGTTAATTAATCAAATAATAAAAATAATATTAAAAAAAAAAAACGTATTTATGTAATCATCGAGACTTATCTTTATAAATCAGAATCCACTCCATCAACACTGGAAAATAAATGGAAAAATACCTGTTAAGCGGTATAAAGTAATACAAAACGCCCTATAAAAATCACTTTTTATAAATCTACAATCACTTTTCCATATTTAAACACATTTTTGTTCATATTTACCACAACTAGTTTGTTGTTTATATAAAAAATAAATTTAACAGCCAATAACAGCACAACAATAATAATAACATGCTAAATGGTAACATAACATAATTATTTAGCATATTAAATATACGATATTGATCACAAAAATTAATGCATCGTTTGTAAATTAAGACGACTTAGTTAAGCCGCCGTGTAGAAAAACAACATGTGGTCAAAAATTATTAAATTCTATAAACACGTCAATAAATTAGTTGTTGAATTTAATTATTATTAATAAAAATAAAAAAAAAAATTGTTTTTAATAAAAATCAGTTAGATGTGTGTTATTGTAAAATAAAATTTAAATATATATATATATATTTTTTTTTTTTTGCCTATTTGTTCATCAGTAATCAGTAATTTATCATAAAAACTATGCATAAAACATCTGTTAATAATTTTTAAAGGTTTTTTCATCTTTCTTTCTATATAAAAATATAAATAAATAAAAATTAAAGTGTGAAATTGTATGAGGAAGGTCGGATTTATTAAAGCATAAGCGAAAAAAATTCATAATTATTTACATTAGATGGAGAAAAAAAAGTTTCGGCTAGAGCTTTTGGAAGAAAAATGAAAAAAAGTTAAAAAATTTATATATAATAATAATAATAATAATAATAATAATAATAAAATTAACTAAGTTAACGCTAACCATGAAATTGTTTTGCCTTTTTATTACCAAAATCATCATTATCATCAGTAAAAAAAAAAAAAAAAAAAAAAAATTGTATTGCAACAAACGTTTGAAGTGAGTTAATGGAAGGAAGCAAACGAAAAAAAAAAAACACACACGTAAAAAAAGGATTACCCATGAAAAATGTATTAGAGTGTATCGGGTGGTTCTAATTACACGGCTGCTCATCTCATCAAATTATTTCGTCTAACACATAATATGAATTAAAATGGGTAAAGAAACACGAGATGTAGAAATATTCACCTTTTGCAAGGATATTAAAAAAGCAAAAGCAAAAAGCTCACGCGCTTAAACAACTTAAAAAAGCATCATACTTTCGTAATTTAATAAAAGCAGCAATGATGATGAGAGATGAATTAACATTTTGTTTAGCGAACGTTGGTATAAACATACAAAAAGAAAAAAGCAGATGATATCAATGAAAATATATTTAGATGTGGTCACGCGTGTTATGTTTCTTTATTTTCATTTCAAAAAATTCTTTATTTTAAGCTGACACTGATATAATTTCATCAGGTATAAGCATAACAAAAATGGTTTGTTCATATATTGAAAAAATTACACTTTACTGTGCAAAATATAGGGTGTTATAAAAGGTACATACGTACTTAGGTATTTTAATTATATATTAAAAAAGCGGAGTAGATGTTTTCTGCAATTTTATTATTTTATTTTTTTTTTGTTTTGTTTTGTTCAACTAAACAAAATTAAATTAACCAAAAAAAAAAAAAAAAAAAAAAAAACAAACTGATCATGCAATATTTTCCCAGAAGCAAACTTTATACGATTTAATGATTTTGTGCCTGTGTGGCATAATATAATTAAAGGATTCTTAGCGCTACATTATTATCGCCCTGAATGGAAAACAGTAGGGTATTTAGCGCATATCGTTGCTAAAGTACTTTTAACTGTTTTCAACAGCCATATGGTGTTTTTCGTTTCTATTTTATGCTTCTCTTGTAGCAAAAAATTAACTCAAGTGAATGATAATATTATAGAGTAGTTTCTATATGATTATCAAAATTATTTTTATATTTTTTAATGGTTTTTGTTGTAAACATGAAGAATGTGTCAAGGATTTTTTGCGGTAAATTTTCTTTGTACTTTATTTGTCTTTAAACTTTCTTTTTAAATCATGGTAATACGCAATCAGGCATCAATAAGTGTTACAATCACAACAGGATGATTTTTTCTTCTTCTACTTCTTGTTATTTTTAATGTTCTTTGATTTTTTTTTTTTTTTTTTCGGATTTTATTGCCGCTATTTGTTGCTTTTTATTTTAACACAATTTTAACCTGATATTATCTAATTAGGTATACTTGGATTTAATATTTGGATGGTGCTTCAACAGCAATATTAAGTGACATTTAAAACAAATCCCTTTTAATATAATTCTTTAAAGCTCTTGAAAATAGAAATTAGGACGATTAAAATCAGCTAACAAGTGGTAACATCCTGGCTTTTTTTACTTTAAACAAAACTTTAACCTAATTTACGTTTAATAAAAACGAATCCTTTCCCTGCTCGGCTATATATTTATTTATTTTTTTTTCTTTATTTACAATAAAATCGTAATGATCGTGCTTTTTTAATTCACTTATAAATAGAGAGAAAAAAACCAATTTTTTATTGATCTCATTATATAAAATTAAAACAATACAAAAAGAAAAGAAATAAATTCTAATATAAGGGAAATGTGTGATGATGATAAAATAATTACACGCCTAAGGATATTTTATATTCGATAATATATCAAGGAAAACAAAAAAAAATTGTTTCGCCTTTAATATTATAACAAAGCGCCGAAAACAAACGATTAAATGGTTAACGCCAACAAACGGCATCATCTTCTTCTTCTTTTCATTTTTCATAATTTGATTTCATGATTTTTGTTATTAATAATAATAATAATAATAACACAAAATCATATAAAAAATAAGCTTTGATGCAGGTGTAAGAAAAAAAAAAAATTATTTTTTTTTTCTATAATTCTTTATATTAAAACGCCGAATCGATTAATAATCATGAATTTGTTTAGTAAAAGTTTTTGTTTGCGTGAGAAATTATAGTCATATGTGTAGAAGAAGAAGAAGATGATGAATAAAAAAAAAAAAAAAAGCATAAAATATTGTTTATGGTGTTAACCAATTAATTTTATGTTTAATGATTTTAGTTGAAAGTTGAATACAATAGAAAAGAAAAGAAAAAAAAAAGAGAAGACTGAAAGCACAGAATAATTTTGTTGTGGTTAATTCATGTAAATAAATAAATCAAACGTACAGGCTATGATGGTTAGAGGATATAATTGTCAAAATGCGCGAAAACACTTTGTGCAAATAGAAAAAAAAGGCAAAAACAAGTTTTAGAAAACGCACAGACATAGGAACAGAAAGAAGAAATGACTTTCATTAGTCTTCTCTTACAAAATAAGGAATATACTCAGGCATAAACAAATAATTCAAAATAAAAAAACGAAATTATTTTGAATTAAGAAAAAATGTTTGACTTTAGCACGTTGACGTAAATGAGCTAAATATCCGAGTATGTATAAATGGGATGCGATCCATTTTTTCTGGGTAACACTTTTGTGACAATTAACTAAGGCAACAGAAAAGTTATTAAGAAAACTAACCGACAATTAATCATGGTTAAAAAATGCATAGCTGAAAGGCAACAAACACTAAACTTGACGTTTTAAGGCACTATTATTGTTGGATTTTGCATTTATTTGGCCTGCTACTCATAAAACAACAATTAAAGAATGACATATGCTTATTACATATTACATATGATGATGAAACCTCTTCGTCTTCCATTTCGTGCTGTTATATCGTCGTTATTCATAACTTATTAATATTGTTGATTAATTATTATTTTAACCATTAACGGTACACACATTTAAGCAATAATTAACTGAAAATTTTCAAAATGTAATTGCAATAATCAAAATGTAAAATTTTTTAAATCAAAATTATAATAAATCCTTTTACGTATTTAATGGAACATTAGAGCAAATGGTTTTATTTATTTTTTGTTCCTCTTGCATAAAAGAAAATAATTATCTTTTGACTCTGTTTAAAAACTGAAAAATGATGCTTTTATTAACAGCAGAAGAAGTGAAAAATTAAAAATAAAAAACGGTTGCCGGCTGGATGATATGTCAAAAATAATAACAAAAATGTACTGAACATGAGTCATTAAAGTTTCAAATAACTTTTACGCCCTTCTTGTGTTTTTCGGAAATTAGATGAACCTTGCATGCATTCTACTCGTTTGCCTAAAAATGAAAATTCTTATAAACCCTATATATATATATATATATATATATATATGCAACAAGTATTTAAAATAAACGGTACACGTGCTACAAAGTCATTTTGTTAACAAAAAAAAAAAAAAACTTTATTCGTCCAATATGTGATTTGCTATTAAAATAATAATAATAAATCAGATTTATGCATTTTAAGGTAACATACACATTTATACATTATTTATTAAATACTTAACTGACCTTTAATTATGTTTTTTTTTTTTTTTTTTTTTCAGTTAAAAGTGCATTAAATGTAATTGCAACTCAGTAATACATCTTTACAGTTTATGTGGAAGTTATGAGATTTTGGTTTTTGTTTTTGTTTTTGTTTTTGGTGTTTATAATCGTTCCTAAATTATAGTACATAAAATAAATGAAGCAATTAAAAATTTTTATTCATTCTGTTATATAAACAACAATGAAAAATATATATGAAAGAAACATAAAAAAAAAAAAACACATAATTACCATAACACTTTAATAATTAAATAGAAGATTGAATTTAATTTTGAATGCCTCAAATTTACTGTATTTAAGTTTTTTTTTTTTGTTTTACTTGGCGGTAATTATTTTGTGTTTCCACATGAGAATATAAACACATATGTAAATGTACCAATCGGTCGGCATTGCTTTTGAAACAAATACACACACAAATATAGGATAATATAAATAAATAATAATATGGAAGAAAACGAATAATAAAAAGAAAGGATATAGCATTTTGAATACTGTGCATATATGGTTTAATGATGGACCATACGATGAGCTGCTTAAAGTTGAAAATTTAACTAAACAAACGCTTGCTGTATAAATAACAAACAAACAAACAAAAAATTTTGTTATAAAACAAAAAAAAAAAAAATGAAATGAAATATAATTTTGGCGGCGGCTTTTCTTCTAGTTTAGCTCATCGTTCTCCTTTTCTTACAGCTTTCATGTTTGTTAATGATACTGCGGATACTGTAAATACCAACGATTTGTTAGTGAAATGGGACGAAGATAAATAACTTTACTCCTACTCAAGATGAATTTTTATTATTATTTTTTTTTTTTATTCTGTTTGCATAGCAGATTTTGAATTGTTTAAAAATGCCAGTGAACTGAGCTATTGTTTTGCCTTTTCTCTGCCACATGTTGTTGAATTTGAATGAAGAAACAAATAAAAAAAAAAAAAAAAAAAAACATTTCTTAAAATTTACCACCAATTTGTTAATTTACAATCAAATGCCGCCGTTACGTGCTACTTAAGAAGGCAACTGTACGGCTAATTGCTCTTAACTTTGCAAACACTGCAAATATGATAAGAGTATTTCAAAAACTGTTTGTTTGTCCCCAGGACGTTTTTTTTTTTCTTTTTTGCATTTTAAAAAGGAAGTCTAATCTATGTAAATAAAAGGATTACTAAGCTAAATAAACTGTTTTCTAAAATTCTTCTGTTTCTGTACGAAGATCTGCTGAGTGACAATTTAATAAAAAAAAAAAGCATCAAGAACACTCTGTTGAACCGTCAATAGAGCAGAATAAATTAAATTCTTTTCCTTATTACCACGCAATAAAATTAAGGTGTCCTCATTTTTGATCTTTTCAAATAGAAATGTTTTTTTTTTTTTCCTTTTCTTTTTTACTAGATTTAACAGAACAATTCAATTGTGTCTAGTTCAAACAATTTGCGCGTGTTGTTTCGTTATTTTTATTTAAGATAGTTTTTTGGTTTATTGATTGAATATCGGTAAATCAGTAAATAGAGGTACATAATACTACTGGTTTTCTTTTTAAAAAAAATATAAAAATTATTAAAGGAATAATGAAGAAAAATAATAAAGGTTTAAATCGCATTTGCTGACGGAAAAAAGAAAAACAACAAAAGGGACAAAATCAACCAACTGAAAGAATACTTTCAATGGACTGCCGAATATTTCTTTTTTATTTGTCTGTTTTCATACATTTTTCTTTATCAAAAGTAGAATAAAAAAAGTAAAGTAAAAAAAAAAAAATGGCAAAGAATGCCAAAAACACGTAAACTTCTTTCCCTTTATTCTTTGCTTTTGTGAAAAAATGTTTTTTTTTTATTCTCCTTTTTTTGTTTTCTATTTTGTTCTTACTAAAATCCTAAATAAACATGTGTAGAACAAGACAGAGATTTCAGTTTTATATTTTTATAATTTTTAAGAAATGTAAACAATTCGAGAAATTTAGAAGAGAAATTCTACGGCACAGTGGGTGGAAAAATAAAATAAAATCATACTGAAATGTCGAAATATTTTATTCGTTTTTTTGTTTTGCTAAATTCCTAGTTAATTGTTTATATTTACATTCAGTAAGAGAAATCTCGATATTATTTCTGTTTGATATATAAATTCGTTGTTGTTAAATCATTAAGCAAATTAACACCATAGCGTATTCTGTTTACCTGAGTTTATCTTTGTATCAACAACTTGTTTTGTTGTTATCTTCTTCTTCATCTATTTGCAATGTTTGTTGTCGTTTACTGTTGAGTTTTATTCTTTTAACTATTTTATTATTGTAACAACAATGAATGAGAACGCCTGATCAGACCCCGGTTAGGCCTTTTAACTCCCTCTATACAATTGTTTACCCAATAATGCAAACCATTTACACTAGACTTAACCTATTATATGTATCCTATTATTCGTTCATAATTTTTTTTTGTCTATTCTACTCTTGTGTTCCTCGTAAACCATTCCATCATCAATATAATCAATGCAGCGATACCGAAAGGACATTGTTCTGTTGACGAAATTTTCTTGTATGTCGGCTTATATTCCAAAAATAAAAAAAAATTATTATTTTTTGTTTGATGCGATCAATAATTTATTTTTTCATTTGTAGCATACTCTATGCCATTATTACTGTGATAACAGATAAAAAATACAATTTTTTTTTGTTATTAAAACATAAATATTGAAGCAAAAAACAACATTTTAGCAAAGACACAACGAATCGAAATAAAGAATCGACTAAGTATAAAAATGAAAAACAAGTTTTTCGATATCGTAATTGTAAGTATATTTTTCTTTTACTCGAATTGTGGCCAAGTCTAGTACCATATAAAAATATTTCGAAAAAAAATTTTTTTTTTTCGAATTTAGTACATTTTACAAGCTTCGTTTGATTTTGATATGTCAAAAGTTTAGTTCACATCATAAAATTTTTATGTGTAAAATTTTTTTATAATTATTTTAATTAATATATTATTAAAATAAAAGTGAGTGAATATTAGTTGTTAATTGTGCTAAGTATTTAAATTACAATAAATAATTGTTAACTAAAGTTCAGAACTATGAAATAATTTTTTAAAACAAATTATAAAAGTATCTAATATTAATCTGAAATCGGCGGCTAAAGTGCATATAGATGTCAAATTGTTGAGATTACAAACTTAAAGTAAGTAATTTTTTTCGTTATGTATATTATTTATATATCTATATTTTAATATATATATATATTTAATAAACGAGTTGTTTGTATGGCGACAAACAATTTTTCCCATCTTGTTTTGATAAGACCTTGTTATTATTATTTATGCGAAAAAATACTGAAAAACAAGCAGGAATGAATGAAAGAAAGAATAAAAAAAAAACACTTGTTTACACAAACAACGCTCATGCGCATTAGTAACATAACCTCATTTGTGTGTTGTTTACTTTGAAAGGCTACAAATTTTTAGTATTGTGAAGTTAAGATTTTTTTTTTTTTTTTTAATTTTGCTTTTGCATTTTATTTTTTTGTTTTTCTTGCTTTTTATTTATTTTTTTTTTATTTTTCTTCTGTACATCACAACAACTCACTACTCCTCTTCTTTTTTTTTATTATATATTTTTATTATTATTATTATTATAAAAGTATCTACTCTTGTTATTGTAAATTTTGTTTTGTTGTTTTTCTTCTTATTATTTTTCTTTCTAGGGGACAAGTTGTACGATTTGATAAAATATGCCGTGGAGATATTTAGCTGTTGGCGTTTTAGATGAAATAATGTACCAAATAGGAGTTCTGGAGTTATGCTGTTTCAGTTACTGAAATAAATAAATAAGAAAAATAACCACACACAGAAAAACGAAAATTATTTGTTCAAAACAAACACAATTTGGGGATAATCAAGAGGAAAAGAAAATTACAAAAAAATAATTATTTGAAAGAAGAACAGAAGAAGAAAAATAAAGATTGTTAAGATAATTAAGGATGAAGATGCTAATGTGAAGTGAATTAATTTTTTTATTGTATGATAAAGACAAAGATGATACTTAGAAAAAGTAAAACAATTATTTGAGCACAAAGCAATTTGTTTATGACGATAAATTCAAAAATATAATCAAAGGAAAGAAAAATTTTAAGTTAAAAGAGAAATATTTCAATTTCGGCGAATATTTGTTGTTTTTTTTTTACCATAAAAAACAACAAATTTTTAAATTATTTTCTTCTTATCTTTAATATTTGAAATAAAAGGAAATTATAAAAAAAAAAAAACTAAGAACGAAGTATTTGTTTCTAAAAAACGGTCTCAGTTACTTATGTCGAGAGCAGTAAGTAGAACTATGAAGATAAATAGTGGCGAAAAGCCGTTTCAGTGCGAGATCTGCGAAAAGAAATTCCGTCAACTAAGTACATTAACCAACCACATGAAAATCCACACGGGTGAAAAACCTTTCAAGTGCACTATTTGCCAGAAAGATTTCCGGCAATCAAGCACATTAACAAATCACGTAAAAATACATACAGGCGAAAAACCATTTCATTGTACTTATTGTGGTAAACAATTTCGACAATTAAGTACGTTAACAAATCATTTGAAAATACATACCGGTGAAAAACCATTTGAATGTGCTGTATGTAAAAAACAATTTCGTCAATCAAGTACACTTAATAATCATATTAAAATACATGCAGGAGATAAAATGTTTATGTGATCTTTACTTGGTAAACGGCGAACAAATAATAAAAATATTATTATTATCAATAGTAACATTAATAATAATATAAATAATAATATTAATAATAATAATAATGATGATGATAATACTAATAATAACGATAATATTAAATAGAATCAATAAATATAATTACTAATAATTATAATAATAATAATAATACTAATAAATAAATATATTTATTAAATAAAATAATAAATGTAATAAATAAATACAATAAAATAAAACAGAAATGAAAATTCGCTCATAAAAGGAAAACAAGAAAAAGGAAAAAAGGAAAAAAATAAAAACACGTGCTCTAGTGTTTTGTTAGTTGTTTGTTGTTATTTTTATTTATTTTTTACTCTAAAATTAAATAACAAAAAAAAAAGAAGAAAAAAATATGATTAAATATGATTAATTTTAATTTATAATAATAATAAAATAATAATAATGATATTTTTAATAAACGTAATATGTACTTAATTAATCAGTTCAATGTTTTTAAGGTTTTTTTTTTTTTTCTTACTTTTTATTTTGTAAAAATGAAACAAAAAAAAAAAAATTGAATAAATTATTGTTGTAATGAGATAATATAGGAAATGTAATGTAAAAATGAAAAAAGGAAAAAACGCAACACAAACACAAGAAGATTAATTAATTATGAACGTTAATTATTATTATTATTGTTTGTTGTTGTCTTTTTTTTTTATTTGTTTGTTTGTTGGTTTTTTTTTTTTAAATAGTTTTTATTTAGCATCTTTATAAAAATGTTTGTTTGTTTTTTTTTTTTTTTTTCAATTAATTAATTTCCTTTAATTAATCATACTTTTATTAATAATTTACAATTGTTCAAATGTTAATTTAATTAAAATGTGAACAAAAAAAAAGAAAAAAAAAAAGAAAAAAAAAATTATAAAATTGTATACTTCTTCCTCACACACTCTCTAGGTTTTATTTAGTCTTTTTGTTGTTGTTTATACATTTTTTATCATTTTTTTTTAACCCCTTTATCGTTCCCTTAATCGTTTATTTTGTGGATAAAAAATAATTATATTAATAATAAAAATAATTAAAAAGAAAAGAAGAAAATAATAATATAAATTGTAATGTAATATTTATTATTATTATTTTATTTTATTTTATTTTAATTTAATTTAATTTTACCTTATTTTTAATTATGTTTTTTAACTGTTTTTTTTTTTTTTAATTTTTTTAATTATGATTAATATTATTTAATTAATTATTACAATAAAAAATAAGTAAAAATTGTATATTTTGTAAAAAAAAAAAAAAAAAAAAAAGAAGAAGAAGAAGAAGAAAAAAACACTAAAAAGCATAAATGAAAAAAAAAAGAAAATTAATTAAATTATAAATCTATAACATATGTGTATATGTGTATGTATAACAATAATTTGTAATAAGTTAATTGAAATAATAATTCAGATAAAAAAAATAGAAATAAAAATAATTTGAAACAGATAAAAGATAAACAGAAAAATAAACACACCACCACCACCACAAATTAAAAAAGAAAACAAAAAAAGTAATTAGTTGTAATAATTAGTTTATAAAATTAAGTTAAATAATAATTAAATAATTAATTAATTAAATAAAAAAAAAGAAAAACAATTAATTGAAGGATAAAAATATTAAAAAAAAAATACTTAAAGATATTTTTGAATGAGTGTTTGAGTTTCATTTCTTTTTCTTTTCTTTTTTAATTTTTTTTTTTTACGTAAATCACACAGGAGATAATCAACACTGGAATTTTGTTTACAAAAAAAAAAAAAAACTATAAAGGAAGAAAAACAATTTATTAAAAAAAAAACCACGAAAAATTTATATGATAAGTTAATATATAAAAAAAAAAAGATGAAACTCTCATTCACTACAGGGCCATATATAAATAATATAAATATATTTAAAAAATTATATAAATATATATATAAATAAATAAATAAATAATTAAAAATAATAATTAATAATAAAAGTTTAAAAAAAGAAAGAAAGAAAGAAAAACAATTTAAGATTAAAGAATAAAAAAAAAAATTAGTTTGTAAGAATGGAAAATATGTATTAAAAAAAAAAAGAGAAAAAAAGAAAATAATAAAAAAAAAAAAAAAAAAACACAAAATATGCGAATATATTTAATGTTTTATAAAAAAAATGATTTAAAAAGAAAAAAAAAAAAAAAAAAATTTCTTTTCTTTTTTTTTGTTGTTGTTGTTGTTTTTATTTATGTTTTTCGTTGCACATGAAATTGAATACGTTTATACTTGTTGCCACTAATTAATTAGGAATGTATACAATACAATACAATTCAATATGCGATATGAGATGAATTTATTTTATGTTAACCTGTCCGTGTCCTTTATTCCTGTTTATATATTTCCTGTGATCAGTTTTGTATTGTTACATCCCCAAATTCTTTGGTTTTCTCTTTTCTTTTCTAATTTATGGTTGATTTAATTTTTAAAGAAAAAAAGGCATCGTCCGTTATATCAATAATAGGAAATATTTTGCTTAAAAGGATAATTTATCCAATAATTGTATGGTTAAATGACAACGAATTGTAAACAGATGTATTTTACTATACGTTTCAGTTGGTGATATCTTTGGTCAATCAATTGGTTACTTAAATTGTGTTGCATCGGTTTCTTTTTTCTTTTTTTTTTTTTTTGTGTCGTCGAAACTTATGTTAATGGTTTGTTGTTTTAAAAAGAAAAAAAAACACTTACTTCCTGCAATATAATGTTATAATCATTTATCATTGTTAAGAATAATTTAGGATACAGATTTTAAGAGTTTTTTTTTTTTTTCTTAGAAAAATCAGTGAAAATGCTTGAATAAATCTAGAACTTTAATTCATAAGGATTTTTTCATTTAAAAATTTTAATCAATTTCATTTAATTTATGTAGTAAATTGCTGTTCATTGTGTAATTTCTGGAATTATGTTACAATTTATCCAATTATACTAGTAGAGTTCATGGAATTTACAGTCATAAGCCATTGTATTTACTATTTCAATGAATTAAATAATAATTAATAAAAAATTAAAAACAAAAAGGATATACAGTATAATGTCATTAACCTGATTTATATAACTAATATATAAAATCATTCATTCGCAATAAATTATCCTTGTTTAAACGTTGTTAAAGTATAATAATAATACGATGAAAATTTACTTTTATTTGTACATTAACCAGTGACAGATAAATTACACAGGGATCATGGTCAAATATTGATTTAATTAAATAAAATCTTTATGCTAAAATCACATAGCTCAACAATAAAAAAAACAAATTGATTTTAATTACATGGATATATAGCGTTAGTTAATTTCTATCAGATAAGAATAAATAAAAATTTCTTTGATCTTTAAAATATATAAAGAATATTTATGTATAAAAAATTCTACATAATTGTTATCTTCGTTCGAAAGACATCGACATTGATGAAGAGTTTAAAAAATAAAATAAAAAAGTCCGTTAACAAAGGACGGGAAGTAATTTCTATAGATCCCGTATACATATCCTTATACCAATGCATTTATATTTAATTTTCTTTTCATTTAGCCAATTTATGTTTTTTAAAGAATAAAATCCTTATACAATACTCAAAGTGCCTTCAGCTTATTTTATTTATTTTTTTTTTTGAACCATTGAAGATGAATTTTGTTCTTTTCTTTAATTTAAATAAAAACTCCATACAAAACTCCCTATCTTTTATAAACGAAAAATATTTTTTTTTTTTTTTTTTTTACTCCTTGATTGTAATAAATTGAATTTATTACTCTCGATTATATTTATTGATAAAGAAGAAGAAGAAAAATGTTTTTCTTTTTAATCTTTTTTTAATTTGGTGTTAGCCAAAGCACACGGTTTAAGGTGTCCACCGTGCAAACAAAAGATTCATTTGCTTAGTAAACATTCTCATTTATTACTGAATAAAAGTGCTTCCAGACAAAAAGTTACCTTTAAAATTGTACCAGAAGCAACTACAATGAGTTAAAATAAAATGTTACAACCAAGAGCACCACCATTCAATGTTTTTTATTTTTTTTTTATTTTCATTCTTTTGTGGTTCATACATTTGTTGCTGTTTTTAACGTAGATTTCAGAAGGCCTTAAATTTGCATTTTTTTTGATTATTATTTGCTGATGGGGACGTTTACTATATACACATTTATTTGCTTTAAAAAAAAAAACTTCTTTAGCAGAATTAAAATAAGAGAAAAATAATAATAATAACGATGTGCTGCTTGTCGGGATGCATTTTAACAGCTTCTGTTCTTCTTGTTCTCTGTATTCGCTTCTTAATTTTGTTTTATCACTTCGCCACGTCTTTTATTTTTTAATGCTTTGAATCATTTTTCTTATTTATCTTCTGAGTATTCAATTTTTTGATGCGTGTGCCTCATATTTTTTTTTTTTTTTTGTTTTATTTTAATGTAAAAATAAGAGAAACACATTATATTGCCTGTGAGAATTATATTGCACACGTCATTCTATTATTTCCAATTTAAGTTAAACATACACAGGATGTTTAGGTTTAAAGAACAAACAAGAAATAATATATATATAAAAAAAAGAGGCGAATACGATGGACAAAAACAGCAAATTATTATAAAAAAAAAAATTTCTTTTATTATTTGTTCAAAAGGAAAGAAAAGATTAGACTCGGCAGGTAGCTAGCAAACAACAAGTAACATCATCACGTATCACCATTTTATATTATTTATGGGTTTTTAGCATTTTTTTGGTCTTTTGTCTGGTGTGTTGTTACTTTAATGACTGTTTCATCCTCTAATCATTTTTCTTTTCTTTTTTTTTTTTACTTCTTAAGTGAAGCAAATCAACATAACTAACAAGAAATTTGCACATCAGAATTTATCTGAGCGAACAAAAGCACACTAACAACTAACTAGAAGGACGCGAACACTTGCATATCAAATTTATGTCAATCAGTTATTAGAGTTTATAAATATTTATTCTTCCTTTTGATTATTAATTTTTATCACCTATTTTCCGTAAAGCAAAAAAAAAAAAAAATAATAAATAAATTATTAATAATTTATTTCAGTCACATGCTGCAGTTGTTTGTTGTTTCTTTTATTTGCTAATCACTTGCATGCATGAAAATTTTGTGATTTTTTCAACAAATGATGCTACTTTTAAATTTATTAGCAAGCCTTTGAGTTTTCTTTAAGCAAACACACTTTGCGAGGAGATATACGGGATACGTACGTACATAAACAAAACCCAAGAAAAGAAAAATGTTAATTGACTATGTAAAATTTATTTACGTGTTAAGAATTTATGAAAATCTGATTATGTTCATCTGACTATTTATTTAAATTAATTTTTTTTTTTTTTTGTTGTTGGTTTCAACATAAATCTTTAGATGATGTTTTGAAAAAAGAAAAAAAAAGAAAAGAAACCAGTGTTAATGCAAATTTTTATAAAGTCTGCACTTTTGTACCTTTTTCTCTTATTATTTTTATTTTGTCTTGGTTTTTTTTTATACCATACAGTTGGTTTTTAAATAAATTAAATAAAACAAACAAAATTAAATACGAAAACACAAAACGAGAAGAAACCTAATAAAAATGTTAACGAAAAAAGAAAGAAAAGAAAAAAAGGGAAAAACGATTAGCTACGTTATATGTGGGCGCCAAACGGTCAAAAAACAAAAACTCTATAATTTATAATTTTTTTTTTTTGGCAAGCATTTGGCGTGTTTTATTCCTCTCTAAACAATAAAAAAAAAAAAATAATATTATAGGACGAGAAATGATTAAACCAACGCGGTGAGGTGATTTTTTTTTTGTTTAAGTTTTTAATTTGTTTAAGCAAAAAGGAAAATAAAAAATATTTTGCACCTGCCAACTGATTTTTTGCTGTTTCATTTGCAGATTAAAAACAATTTATATAATTCACTAAAACTAACCTGAAACAATTTACGGATGAACAAATGGAATGCCGAATGCTTTTAGTTTGTATCATTCATGGCGATGAATGGCGCACGCCGCCGTGTAAAATTATTATTTTTTTTTTTTACATTTTGCTGCCAATTAAATGTTTTTCTTTTATTATTTTATTTGTGTTCATTTGTCGTATTGTTTTTTAAACGGATGATCATTTTGATGCGATTTGTTACATTTAATTGGAACAATTGGGATAATTAAGATTCACATCGTTTTTACACGTTTTGTGTAAATATTTATATTTCTCTGTGAATTAAAAAACGCCTAAAGGTAATTATCACAGAATTTAATTTTTAATTTATTTACGATAAGAAAACAAAAATAAAAAAATCTATAAATAATTGTAAAGTGGATAAATAAATTATTTTGTTAAATGTAAAATTTACATACGGATTGTGATACAAACAATCAGTAAAATGAAAAACCTTTTTTTTTTTTTTTTTTTTTCTTAAGTGAAAGACGGTACTTTGCAGCAGTAAAAATTGATGATACGCTTCAATCTTCTTTATATTTAACCAAAATAAAAAATCTAATTTATTAACACTGTATTCTTGTTTTATAAATTAATTTTTATACCTGATAAATCTACCAGGCTCAGAATCATTTATTAGATGAAACGAATTTTGAATTTTTTTTGTTTTTTATTCTTGTTGTTAATAAAGCAGAAAAATGAATAAGAAGAAATCACTTGACTTGACTAAGGTAACAAATAATAATAAAAGGAGCGTGGATTGTGGTGTTAAATGTATTATTACAGATTATTCCATGCCAATTACAGGTTGTTGTAATGCCCATCTATTGTTTTCGTTACGTTTTATGTGCGCTAGCCATTCATTGTGCTATAAAAGACAGACAAGGCTTTTCTCTTCTTGGTTTATTTTAATAAATTTTAATAATTGTCTGAGCATTGTTTACTTTAACGATTTTATTCTATTCTGTTTTTCTTTTTTTTTCTTCTTACTAAATTAATGGTTTTCCATGCAGATAATTTATTTGTTTATTTGAATTTTTGATAATTGCTACTTTAAATTATAGAAATAATTAAATTTTTTTTTTTTTTGCGCACACTTAATGCATGCTGCTAAGGTATTATTATCGGTTCTACTGAGGAACAAAATGATTGTGGTTTGATTTTGAATTAAACCGTGTAGTCAATAAATTTATTTATTTTTTTGTGGTATTAGAAAAAACAAAAAAAAATTCCTTATTAGAAACGACGAGATTTTTTTAGTTTTTATTCCGTGATGTGGTTACAGAGTTTGTGGTTCTGTGTTCTCTTTAATTAATTTATTTTTTCAGTAACATTTGTCAGACTCTTAATCCAGTAATTTTTTACTAAAAATAAATGCTCTGTCTATAGTAAAAACGTTTTTATTTATATTTTATTAGATTAAAATTGAAAGTGCTGTAAAAGCACAAAATTCGTTTTGTTTTTTATCTTCTTCTGTTATCGTCATTAATCAAAACAAGCGACTTTATGGACAAACGATTTTTGTTTAAAAAAAAATTAACAAAAATTCTTTATTTAAATGAATTTTAAATTAAATACTCCGATTCAATGTAATTAACATTATTAAATAATAATTAAAAAATGTGACAATAGAATAATTTATTAATTCGTATAATTCTATAAAAGTTATAATTTATTAACAAAATTTAAAAAAAAAAAACGATTTGAATATGTAAAGTAAAAATTTAGAAAATAAATTTCAATGAAATTTTAAATCGATTACATAAATTTTTTGCGAAATTTTACGTAAATAAAACAAAAATCATTTATATTGGAATCAAATTAAATCGATAACCTTTGGATGATTCTTAAAAAAAATTTTATTAACATTTGGCAGCAATGACAAAAACAATTAAACGTGATACCTAGATTATAGGACGTTTCGTACACGAACGATTAATCCAGGGATAGTTCATCCAACGGACGCTTCATCCAATTTTTTTTTTTTAATGTGGTGTGCAGACTGAGTGGATGAACATGTAGGGAGTTTGGTAGGTATCAAATTTTTCATCCATGGATAACAGATATCTATAATAATCAATAATATTTATTATCGTTAATACATAGCCGTAATTTTAGTAGAACATTTGTTGCAGCTGTCTAGCCCACTACAAATTGGTTTATTCGATTTTGTAAACTAAATAATAATTAGAAAACGCCTCAGAAAGGTAAGCAAAGCATTAAAAACTATTCAGCATTGGAACACTAATTAAATTGTGATTAATTGATTTTTCATGTTGGTTATGTTAAATCTGTAAAGACTTTTGTTGATTTAAGCCAGGCTGTGCTAAATACATAAAATTCTATTACAAGTGTGTAATTATAGCGAAAATAAAACCTTTTTAGAACTTTTTAGTATTAATCATACTTTCATCTGCTGACGCCTAATCAAAATTATTGATTTTATGATCAAAAATATATAATTATATTCGAATGGCATTTTTAGAACTTGAAAATGGAATTGGAATTTTCGTTAGGTGGCAAACAAAAAATTAAAAAAAACCGAAGGAATAAAACTAATCACCAATACCCGTCAGCATTTATTTCATTGAGTTAAAAATCTAATAAAAATCGTGTCGGTTAAAAACAAACCAAGGCGTTGGTATAGACGTGAAAAAGATTGTGATCCGCCTCCTGATATATTTCTTCATCATATTTCGTTTCATTTTCTTTTCAATTTTAATTTACTTTACTTTACCACAACCGCATATTTTGGCTGCTGCAGATTTATCAAAGATTATATAATCGTAAGCAGTAGAATTTTTTCTTTTTTTTTAAATTGCTATGCAATCGTGTTGGCAACGATACCTGATGTGCCAAAACTTACACTAGGATAAAATTATGTGTTTGTTTCCTTAAGAACGTTTTTCTTTTTTATTTACCCGAACAAAACTAATAATAATAATAATAATAATAATAAAAAATTAATCCTTGTTGGTTAGAGTCGGCAATCAAATAAATAAAGAAAAATAAAATAAACAGATAATTTTCTACTCAATCCTTAATTTTAACAACAGAGATTCATTTTGTTCTTAACTGCAGTTCATAACAAAAAAAAAAAAAAATTAAGAACTTTCTGTTAGATAGAATCTCACGCCTATGATTTTTCGTTTTTTTTTTTTTTCTTTCTAAATATTTTTAAAGATAAATTTGCAAAGAAGAATAAAAAAAAAAAAAACGCCAACAACGGCAGCTGATAATTTATTAAATTTTTTGCTTATATTCTCTATTTAATGAACAGGCAAAACATTGCATATTTTTGATGATGTTGCTCATTTATGAAGTGAGGTTTTGCACACCCAAAAATACCGGCCACAATTTAATGACACGTTTTGTATTTATTCAACTTGATTACGTATTCAAACAATGGATCGATGGATGGTTGCAAAGAAAAAAAAAAAACCTAAAATGATCTTCAGGTTTCTTCTTTTCATATTTTTTTTTTTTTTTATTGTTTAATCATTTCTAGTCTTTTTTTTTTTTTTTTTATAAATATCAGATAAAAACATTAACAACAACCACAGCATCCCGCAACAAAAATGAAATTAGATGAACAAACGAAGAAAAAAGGCATTGATCGATAGACATTTTTCTTCAGATTTTCATTGTTGTTTATTATATTAAAATGTAATGTTTACAATGTCGGCCTGTTGTCTTTGTTATGCAAATATTATTTGTTAAAGTTAATTATATAAAAAAAAACTTGGAAAGGAGACAAGCACCGAATATATTATAACTTTAAAGCATAAACAGAAAAAGCTTAAATAAATAAATAAAAATGTAATTTGACGCGACATTGCTACTCAAGTGATTTTTAGCAGACAATTTTTTTTATTTTTGATTAACAACCGATTTGAATGCATGCTGTCATATTTTTAATAAATTTATAGCTTGGAGAAATAAAAGAAAACAAAAAGGAATAAACGTCCCGCCTTGTCTACATGTGACAAGATCGCACAACACTGACTTCTTAGTTTGTTTTTTTTTTTTCATTTTTTCTTCACTAGGGATGGTATATTTACATTATAATTAAATCATCACACGTATTTTTCGCATGAATAATCCTTTTACACTATATGTATGTTTTATTATTAATTTTCATTTATAATTACTATTTTCAATGTTATTTGTTGGTATAAATAATGCACGCGACGTCCATTTATAACTTTTACATTAAACGTTAAGCTTTAAAGTGTTGCTTGTACAACTAATTATAAAAAATAAAAATCAAATATATAATTAAAACACATGAGAAGAAATTTTATATAAGAAACACGAAAATATAAAAAAGTTAATTAAAAATTACATTTCTTGATTGTTATCTCTCTCGCTATATATAATGTTCAACAAACACATAAATAATTTCATCTCTATATAAACCGCTTTACGAAAAAAAAAAAAAGAAAAAGGTATTATTATAATAATTTCTTAGAAGTGACTTTAAAAAATAAACAAATCGTTATAATACACCAATAATTTGACATAATTTTAAAGCAAACAAACAATCTAAATATTCAAAGACGTCAAGTAACAAAGCAACAGAAGTTAATTTATAAATACAAGAGTAAAAAATACATCCTATTATTATTATTTTGCAAACTCTTACTTGTTGTCATAATAATCAAAGTAAATATAATAATAAAAAAAAAAAAAAACATCACTTGCTTGCAGCTATTTATCTTCCATCAGCATCCCGACTAACATTTTATAAACACTTCAATTGCTATGTTGCTGTGCTAAAAATAATAATAATACAAAAAAAAAAAAAACAAAATCTACAAAATTAGTAATTATTAAAAACTCTGGATGCTATGCTAAAAAAAAAAAAAAAAAATTCCTTATTTTTATCCTTTGCCTTTTAAAATAAATTACATCAACAAGGCAAAGCATGACTTTATTATATTTACTTAAAATTTAGTTAACTTGCAAACGTCTAACGTCTTTGTTGTTATTCATTTTATTGCTGGCGCAACCTTAGACACCTGCTAATTTTACGTTACAAACGTATCATTGAATGTGAGAGACTTCGCATTATTTGGTGTTTTTAGACGCGCCGTTGCCATCACTATGCATCTACAATTTGTATCAAATTAAAAACTTTTATATTTAAATTGTGCTACAAGTGCGTTATACATTACTACCGCCTATAGTTACCATTTTATATATTCATGTCATGTAATTTCATTTAAAATAATAATAAAAAAAAAACTAAAATAATGATTCATCATCACGTATTATCAATCAGCTCCTTTGGCAAATTTATGTTTACATTGTATACAACACACAGACGATAAATAATTCTTTTTTTATTTTTTTTCGCTTTAAATAATCTTTTTCCCTTGCTTCCGATTTTTTTTTTGTTTACGTCTGTTTGTTTATTTCTTACAAAATTAATTTGTTTTTTTTTTTTATTTAAAAAATAAACAGAATGAAAAATAAAGACAAATTTTTAATATTTTTTTGTATATATATTTTTTAATTATTATTAATTTATTATTTTTTTTTTTTTTTCTTTAATTTACTTTTTAATACGCATCAATATTCATTTTTTAATCTTAATTATTAATTTATATCCTAATTATAATCAGTCTCATCGTACACAATAATATTTTCTTTTTTTCTCTTTTTAAAGTTTTCAACATAAAACCAAAAATATGAAATTAAATTAAATTAAAGCATAATTATACAACAAAAATAAAAAGCAAAAAAATAATATTTTATCATAATTTCTCTTTAAAAAAAAAAAAAAAAACAATAACCTCCCACACACGACAATAAAATAATAATCAATAAATAAAATATCATCAATCAAATAAATTAACTAATTAAATTAAAAAAAAAATTATAAATATATATAAAAATATTGCAAACTTTGTTTTCTTTCATCGCTTCCTCCCCCTTCATCATTATTTAAAACTTTATAATTTTTGGCTAATGTGGGTTATTTATAATATTTTACATAAGTTTACTTGTTTCTCTTTCCCATCTCTTAACAAAAACATAAACAATAAATTAATTAAATTAAATAGTTTATAAATAACAAAATTAAAAAAAAAAAAAACGTAAACCAAGTATTTTATCCATTCTTAAAAACTAAAATTTCATTTTTTTTTTTTTTTAATCACAAATATTAGTACGATGCATGTGTATTTCTTTTATTTTATTTATTATTTTAATTAATCGTTTTTTTTTTATCATTCCCACTCTTCGAATTGCTCATTTTTTTACACCTTTTAATCATTAATTTTACATTGAACGAAGAACAATTAAAATAAAATCATAATATTCAAAGTTATTTATAACAACATTTAAATATTAATTTACAAATTAAAAAAAAAATTAAATAAAATAAAAATGAATTAATTTTTTTCTTTTAAATACAATTTACAAATTAAAAATTCTTTAAGAATCAAAAGACTAATAATAATAATAATAATAATAAAAAAATTGTAATATTTTTAATATAGAAAAACGCAGACAAAAAGATAAATAAATATTGGTCACAAAAGATTCCTTTAGACCACACTAATTATAAATAATTAATTTTTTTTTTTAGTAGTTTGGTTAATAATTTAAAATCTAATCTAATTTAAAAATATAACGTAACTATTTAATCATGCGCCACATGTACCATAGAAACCAATTTGAAACCATAGTCTGACCCGCAGATTAAAATAGAATTTCTTTTTCGTATTTTAAATATTTGTATTAAATAGTTTTTTCTTTTTTTTTTTTTACTTAATTATTACATACACACACATATACGTCCAATCAACCCACCCACGAATATACATCGTTAATTATTTATCCTACTGTTTTGTAATAGATTTTTCTTATTCTTTTGCTTTTTATCTTTTTCAAAACATTATTAATTAATAGCTTGCTCTGTCATTTGTAAGCATAAAAATTCTAAACGACTATTTATATCGCCAATACTTGATTTTATTAAATTCTTATTACTTAAATTGTTATTATTAGTACTGTTGCTGTTATTATTATTTATACTACTACTGTTACTTGTATTGTTCTTAATATTACTATTATTGATACTTTCATTAGTTTTATTAATACTACATGAACTTAGATCAGCAACAGTAGTATCATGATGATTAAGTGTTATTGGTGCTGATGCGTTCATTTTTGTTGATGTAATAATACTATTATTTAAACTATTAGGACTGGAAATATTGATTGTAGACATAATATTATTA
The DNA here is from genome assembly GCA_961205885.1 of Ptychoptera albimana. Classification (NCBI taxonomy): domain Eukaryota; kingdom Metazoa; phylum Arthropoda; class Insecta; order Diptera; family Ptychopteridae; genus Ptychoptera; species Ptychoptera albimana. Next base: position 7,131,181 of record OY540804.1, read on the forward strand.
AGTGAATGACGATGATATGTTAAATTTGGTGAATTTTGTATTAATGTTTGTTGCTGATTAAACTGTTGTAATGGCTGTTGTAATAATTTTTGTTGTTGCTGTAGCTGATGTTGTAATTGAATCGGTTGCGATAAATTATGCGTTGATTTTATAACATTTGATGTTGTAAAATTGGGATACGATGAACTTTTATTGTAACTAGTTGTATATAATGGCTTTGTTGTTGATACAGATGTTGTTGTTGATGTAGCTACAGATGCTGTCACTGTTCCTGTCGGCAACGATTTATTTATATCTTGATATTGTAAATTGCCAAGTTGTTGTTGCAAATTTAACATATTATAAGTTTGTAAATTACCAGAATTTTTACGATGAACTTTATCATTCGTTTTGTGTTGTTTTGAATTTGAATTCCATCTACAAACCAAACAAAAAAAAATTAATTTTAATAAAATTGTTGAAAACAACAAAATTGTTTACACAAATTTAAACCCAAAAAAACAAAAACATAAAATAAAAAAAAATAATTAAAAAAAATAACGCAAATAATTTACCTTGGTTTATTAATTCCACCACTACTACTAGTTGTATTTAAATTTTTCGCATAATGATTCTTTGCCGTAAATTGCATTTTTATTTTAGAAAATTTAAATTTAAATTCACGTAATTGATTTGTCTGTGCTACAAATGCCTCATCATGTAATGCCCGTTCTAATAACCACAAATATATACTAACACATTCTTTTTCCGGTTGTGTCTTTATCGATTTTATTGGCAATAGTGTACTTATCAAAACTATATTCTTATAAAATTGACCAGCAACATCTTCTTTATTATACGGATCAACAGGCTTCATTGGGGTTAAAATAATTGTTGTTAGATCATCCAGAGCGCTACGAATTGGTATTTGGCCGAAATTCAATCCTTTTTCCATATTACTTAGCAATGTGTAACGTTCTTTTAATTTTTGGATGCACAATACTAATTTGTGACGTGCACCCTTTGTTACACCGAGTTCTTGCAAGTATTCTTCATTCAAGTCAAGCATTTGTTCATAAGAAATATTAAAGAAGAGCCAAATATATTTGTGCAATCGTAAACTTTTTAACCATTGCCCAATATTGCTCATGCCGGCGTTATGAGTGGAAAATTTTAAATAATTTGGCTTAAAATCATCTAATCTTGTTTCTGATCCACTGGATGTTAATGAACTTTTTGGGCTCTCCATAGTCAATGAAAAACTGCGAGGTTTCTGTGAAATAATTGCCAGATTCTCTGTTGAAGCAGAATTAATTTGACTAGATGCCGTTGTCAAACTATTTGATCTTCTAGTCTTCATTGCACCGTTATCCATAAAATTTGGTACCTTTAAGAAATCTGTTGTTATTGAGGGCAAAGCAATTTGTGTGTTTGACTTATTATAATCATCATCCTCAAAATCAAGGCATTCTGTTCCATTTTTCGAAAATGACAAATGATGATCCTCATTAATATTTTCAAAAATTAAATTACTTTGACTAGACGTATTCGGAGTTTTAAAATCAATATTTTTTCCAATAGTTTTCCGAAATTCGTGACCTTCCTCATTAAATTCACAATCAGGAGTCACTTGAATTTTATGTGAACTCCAAGATGTGTTATCCGGTTGCTTTGTATTTTGTACAACTGTTGTAGGTGGTGCAATTGCTTGCCAAGAATTATTCGTGGAACTAATCGAGGTTGTTGATGATGATTTTGTTGGTAAGTTATAACAAATTGGTAAGCCATTCGAGCCGTATTCACATGATAGTTGATTTTCAAAATTATGTGAAATCTCAGCCAAAAACCTATAAAAAAAAAATTGAAATCGTGTTAATCGAAAACTCGATAAAAATAATTTATAATACATACGCTCTTTCGTCCCTTGTTATACAAGGATGAATCATAAAATATGAAATAATTTGTTGTACTGGTTCCGTTGGAATTATTTTCCGTAATGCATCATTAACAGCCATTGGTATTAATGATAAATAAATAGATTTAGAGTCTTCGTTGCCAGGCTTGAGTAACGGCAAATATGTCAAAATATTTTTGAGAATATCTACTTTTCTTTTATCATATTTACAATCATTGTCAGTATTATCTACATATTGTGGGTTAATATCAGTCCCATAAAGGACTAAATCCTTACTCAAATGTGGTTCATTGTATTTAAAACTTTTATAACTATTGAATAATTTGGACAGGTATGCCACACTATTTGAATTATTTTCGAGTATATGCTTTTCGAGTTTTTGTTCTTTCGTGAATTGTGCCAATTGACATTCAATTTTCACTTGTAATAATTTTAAATTTTCATATGTGAAACTATTTAACAGCACCATTAATACAACGGTACGTTCGCACAGGGTGAATTGATCAAACAATGCTTTTACTGCATTTATTTTTTCGCCAAACTTTGGTGACGTATTTTCAGCGGAATATTTCATGATGCCGCCTTTTTTTAAATTTTCTTTTTTTTTTATCTAACTCTACTTTTCTTCGTTTTCTTTATTTTTTTTCTAAGTTTATTTATACTTTTTTTTTTTGCTTCTTTTTTTCTATATAGTTTCAATTTCGGTTCAAGGTCGCAAACCTACTCTCCTCTGTAAACAAAACAAATGTATTATTTATTATTATTTTTTTTTTTTTCGTATTTGTTTTATACAGTAACAATAATGTCTAACAGTAAACAAATACGTAATATTTTATTTAAATGTTGTGAGGTTTGTTTGTTGTTGTGTTGTGTAATCACAAAAATAAAATAAAAATCAAAATAAAAAAAAAAAACTTTTATAAACACATCGCAAAACGAATCAAAATTTTATGATAATAAAGTATCCGAAGATTTTTTTTTTTTGCATTTTAATTTTTACAAATAATTTATTTAATAAACTTTTTGCACTTTTCTATTTAAAAATGTAACAAAATCGCAATGTTAATGTTTAGAAATGGATAAATTGCGTTATTTGTATTACCATTTTAATTTTTTTTCTTTTTTTTTTTGTTTGACACATGGAAAAGTAATAAATTTAACACGCCTTTGTTAATTATTAATTTATAATAATGTGTCTAATTAAAATTATAATGACATACCTTTGCATTGGATGATATTAGTTTAGTCGTTTGGATGTAATTTCAAATGGATTAAATTTATATTTCTTTCTCATTACGATAGGTTGAATTAATATTTATTTTTTCTTATTGAAATTTGATGATATCCACTTGACGAATACGAAATGACAAATTGATTCGAAAAAGATGATTATAAATAAGAAATTTGTAGTACTAGATTTTTTGTTTCAAAATGCTATTTGAATTTTTAAAGAAATACTAAACTATTGTTTAATAAATAAATATGAAAGATGGTGCTGTTGTAATTTCGAAAAATTATTATATCTTTGAACTATTTTCAAAAATTAATTAATTCCAACTAGAAAACTACGAGGAAAGGGGGTTTTAATAAATGTAATTAAATATTCATTAATTAATATATAATTATCTCAATGTTGAGCTTTTAACACTTAGTATCCCCAGCACTTAATTTAGTTCTTAATAAAATTTACAGTGATACACAAGTAAAAATGAGTTCATCAGTTTTCCATATAACGCATTCATCACGACGACCATTTAAGCTTAATGGAGTTTACAACAATTTCTCATCGCGGATTTCAAAATTGAATCATGATGTTCAAGTCATAAAAGAAAATCAATTGACGAAAGCTATTCTTGAAGCTGGGAAAGAGTTCTGTCGTGAAACTAGCTTACACGGAATGAAACATATTGTAAAGAAAAAGTATTATAAGAATTTGAACCGAGGAATGAACGATACAATTCTCAGGTAATAAAAACAACAATCATTTTGGTAGATCTCGTTTATATCACTTCGATATATTTTCTTTTAGCCAAATTCACAAAAAAACGTTTATTGAAAGCATAGTGTGGTCAGTCGCATGCATACTAGGCGTAGCTTTTGCGTTTGTCCTTATGGGCCTTGTCTGGAATCGCTTCCAAACAACACCAACTGTTACTACGGTATTATATTATTATTAATAATACAAATTGAAGTTATAGCTTTTTTAAAATAGGTTGAAACAACGAATTTTCCTATCTGGGAAATATCATTTCCTGCCGTTACAATTTGCAATATAAACAAAGTCTACGCCCCCAACACGGTTAATATTACAAAACAATTGTAAGTTCATCTCTTTCTATTCATATAATTTACAATATTTCATATTTTTTGTTCGTAAAAGGGTCGAAAATGGGGTCGAACCAGAAGCTGTTGTTAAATTTCTAGAAAATCTATCAAAACTTATTATTCCGGACTATATAGATTCAAAGTTTTTGCGAATTTATCAAATATTGGAAGCAAATGGATACACAACAGAGACATTAATGTTGGAATTAGCACAACCATGCGATATTTTAATGCAAAAATGTTTATGGCTTGGAAATTTCGTTCCATGTAATCAATTATTTCGCTTAACAAAAAGCACAGAAGGTTTTTGTTGTTCTTTCAACTACAGAGCATTAAAAGATTCTTTAGAATTGTAAGGCTATGTGGTTTTAATTATTTTAGTTAATTAATTTTAATAAAACTACCTTAGGCCAGATGATGTGAATTTTACTGAACCCATATATCGTGTTTTTGGTGCTGGTAGATATGCTGGATTATCACTTATTCTGGATATTGATGAACCAAGTTATGTTGCTATTACTCGACCAATCGCTGGAGCTGAGGTTAGTTTTGATTTTTAATTTCTTTTTATAAATAAAACCTTATTTAGCATTTTCTGACTTAAAAGATTATTATTCATGATCCGGAAGAATTTCCAGAGAAATCATTAATTGCTGCCATTGCACAGCCAGACAAAATTATTGGTTTAGCAATTAGACCGTCTGTTGTTGTCAGTCAACCAGCAATACGAAATTTACCATTAAAACAAAGAGAGTGTTGGTTTAACGATGAGGTGATTTAAATATCATTTTTATTATGATTACAGAAAATTAAAATTATATTTTTGTAGAAAAAATTACGAACAACAAAGAAATACAGCCTACAATCGTGCATGACCGAATGTGTTGTGGATTCAATTTTAAATGTTTGTGAATGCATTCCATTCTACTATCCAGATTTACGTATGACAAATACCTGCAATCTATGAAATATTCTTACTAAAAAAATTTCTTTGGTTTTAGATTTGAAAATTTTTGCAAAAAAAATCCGTCAATGTACTTTGCATGATGTTAAATGCTTAAGAGATAACCGAAGTATTTTTGACAATAAACTTGGCGCCTCCACTTGCATACATTTATATATATATATTTTTTTTTTTTAATTTCAGATCTTTTCTCAAGTATTGTACCTCCAGATGATTTTTTTAAAAACAATAATTATTCTGCTATCGGTATGAAATGTGATTGCATGCCAAATTGCTCTGAACAGGTGAATTTTATTTAATTTACATGGTTTTGCGTATGTTTTTAACAAAATAAATTGTTTCATTACAGCAATACCACTTCTCGACGATTACAGGTAGTAAATTTAAATCAATCAATGAATCCTTTTCGTTTGGGTAAGTTAGAAAATTTTAAGGGATTTTAAATTGTGTTTTTTAAAATAATTTTTCCCACAGAAATGCCACAAATCTATCAATACTTCACGTATACTTTCAGGATTTAAATTGTATCAAATACCGTCGTGATACTTACATGACTTGGGATGGCTTATTTGGTTCGTTAAAATATTTAAAAATATTTTTTTTTTGTTTTGCTTTTATTTTCTTATTTCATTAGCTGCTCTTGGTGGAATTTTTGGTTTATGTTTGGGCGGTTCAGTAATAAGTTTAGTTGAGTTCTTTTATTATTTCACCTATAAATTATTTATTTATATTTTAACATATCGTTCACAAAATAAAACGAAACCTTTCCAGAAAACCGTAAACAAAAATTTAATGTTGAAAAGAAATGTTTTTATTAATTAATTAATAAATTATTCAGTAGTAAAAGTTTTTTTTTTTTTCTATCCATGTTTGAATCCATGGTAATAAAAACAAATCTCATCCTTTTGGTTTACAATTATAATTTTTATTAATTCTATGAGTACATTTCTCTATTTTTATTTTTTTTTTATTAGCATATGTTTGTTTTCTTTTTTTTTAATATTATTTACATTAAAATTAATTATTTGTTATTCCCACACACCATTTTATTCCCGAAAAAAAAAAAAAATTAATTAAATAAATGAAGCAAAATCAATGTATAATGATAAAAATTTAATTATTTAATGCATTTATAAGTAAAAAATTAATATTAACTATAATTAACAATAACCAAAAAATTGTAATCCCAAAGAAATGTATTGTAGAAAAAAACAAAGCACAAACATTAAATAAAATTAATTTTTTAATTTGCACGAAGCTTTCTAAATCTTATTAACTTATAATAAAAAAAAATGTTTAAATGTTTGCTAGAAAATAGAAAATATAAATGAAATTGGTTTTTCTTTTCATCTTTTTTTTTTAATTATATACAAAATATATGCTTAGTTAATAATAATTATATTTATTTTGTTTTATGAGAGAAAATGATAATAAACTTATGATTAAGTAACTAACTAACTAAATATAATAAAAAATTACGTAAGTCTTGATTCTAAAATTTATTTAATAAATTTATTCGTTGTTTAGTTATTAATCGATTTGCCCTTTATGACCGATATAAGCATCATATAGGCCGGAATCCTTTTTTCGGTAACGTAACTTAGTGCAAGCCGCTAATAGAGATCCAGTTAAAATGCATAAAAGAATACATGATCCTGCTGTTAATGTGGATAATAATGACGTTTTAACACATGTCTCTCCTGAATCTTTCAGTTCTGAAACCAAAAAAAAAAATCAATAAATTGCTGGACATTCGATAATAACTCATAAATAATTCTTACTTGAAATTTGAGTATCTTTTTCTTCTTCGTCACCTTCTCCTTCTTGTAAAACACGCAGTGATTGAAATAAACTTACATTCTCTGATAAAGCGGCGTCTTTTTTCTCACTGTCCCCATCGTCGGTAAGTGTTGCTGTTTGATTAGAAACATCACGCTTAGTTACCCCTTTCAAATTTCGCCAATGACAAGGTTGACTCTGTTTAATTTTTTAAAAAGTATTTTTTTTAATAAAAAAACTAATTACAGAAAATAACAATTATAAATAAAAATCATACCGGACATCGTCCATGACACATTCGTACATCGCACTCTATGTACAAGGCTGGCGACCCAGTGAATCGGAACGTTTTCATATATGCATAAACTTGGGTTTCGTAAACTCCACTATCTGACCACGATCCACGAAAACGGGAAATTAATTTATCATCAACTGGACAGCCAAACTCATCAATTAATTGAATACGCTTATTAGCACCATTGTGAGCAAAGCAGTCATTAACAACAATATCAAATCCATCTAACACGTAAATAAAAGAATTAATTTCAATTGAAAATCCTGTAAACTTTGGGAAACTTACCATATTTGCTTCTCATATATATAATTAACGTCAGAGGATCACCAACTCTGACTGGTCCAGTGACGCGAGTACCACCTATTCCATATCCGTTACGAATTTCCATATAGCATTCTGGTGGACTCAATGTAAATACAACTGGATTGCCTGTTGCAACTCTATAACAATAATTCAAAAGAAAGTGATGAAAGACATCACCATTGTTGAACATTTAAAAGAAACTTACTCAACATCCAAAAATGGGAAGGTTACAGTCTTCCAGAAATCATAACCGTATTCACATGTGACTTTAAAATGTTCATCGAATTCTTCTTCAATCAACGGATTATATTGTACGGTTATTGTGTTCCACATAAAATTCTTTACATTTCAATAAATTAACAAAACATTTTAATTATCATTGTGGTTTAACGTTTAAAAAATTATAAATGCAAAACTTACGGTTGGATTTTTTCTCGTTTCATCGTGATGAGCATTTTTACCAAGGGTACCGCATCGATTTAATTGAATATAAAATTCATAATAATCACGTCCAGAACCATTAATATACATACAATCAGGATCATAGGCATAACCTTTGCAAATTTATAATAATATTATTTATTTATTTTATTAAATTAGATAAATGGTGAAAATGCGGTGCATTAAATTGAATAAATTTGCAGCCACCCAAGTTATTTTTTTTTTTTTACAATTACGCTGTATTTTGAAATATGTTAAGTCATCGTCTGGCTTTGCTTTGGTTTAGGTTTTTTTTTCTCTGATGATTCGTCATAATGTAAATAAAATTTTATTGAAAGTGGATTTTATACATTTAAGACGATTCAATTAAAATAATAATGAAATTCTTTATTATTCTTAACGATTGGATATACTAAGGTCGACGCTTTTATTAACACTTGATTATGAAGCTTAATGTAGTTATTGTTAATGCACCCATGTGGTATTAAAATATAGAATTTTAAGATGAGCTTCTATCGCTATTAATTAATATTGAGAAATCATTTTCAATCAAATTATTGATGAAGTAAGTTTTCTATTAATCATTTAAAAGTTCGCTGATATTTTGTAACAAATTAACTGAGCTCTGCATTTTAGGTTGCACAAATAATTAAACATTCTAAGATTTAAATACAAAATTGTAATTCTTCGTAATAATTATAAAAGTAAGCACATAATAAAACTTTATGTGCATTTAATTGACTTTATAAAATGCTAAGAAATTAACAAAAAAAATTATTATTTAAGCTACCTGTGTACGCCAAACAATTTTTTTTTTTTGTATAATATAATAAATCGTTTCATTGTTTTTAAAAACAGTTTTAGGTAAATATTGTTGTTAAACATAACAATAATTAATCATTAAAAAAAAAAAAAAAATCATAGAATTTTAATGAAATTATAATGACATTGAATGAGCTTTTTCTTTCTTTTCTTTTTTTTCTTTTTTGCACAAATAAAGCGTGAACTTTTCGTGACATAAATATAACAATTGGTTGTAATATATTTTAGAAAAAATTCTCTATTCTTTGAGTATTATAAATAGCGATGTGATTATTATTTAAAAGGAAAAAAAAAACTACAGCAAAATCACCTGCAGAATATAATAATCCGGTAAATGAACCGTTGAATCCAATTCGTATCTTCATGTAATCATCTTGGCATTCTGCTTCAATGTCTGAAATATTTTTTTTTTTTTTAATTTTATTAGCATTAGTTTTACATAAAATTTAAACAATGAAATGAAAAACTAACGTTGAACACGTGTATTGTTATAACGAAAACGTTTATTATAGTCTCGATCCCATAAGTCTGGTCGCCATGGTTCTAAGTCTGCTCCAGTTGGATGTCCCGCAATGCCTGTATGATACGGTACTTGTGATGGTGGTTGTGGACGTCCACGCAACGAAGTTAATGGTATATAACCAGATGAATCGGGCAAATAAACAACCTGAAGAATAAAATACAAAATCAAAACACGGAAATATAATTATGAAAAATTTTATTAACCAGAAAATTAATTCATTAATAATTTTTACACATTTTAGCTGTGGCTATTAGAATTATTATTTTTGATTGAACGATAATATTAAAAATAATTTCCATAAAGATAGAAGGACATATTGTATGACATCCGTTAAATATTAAATAAACATCAACTATTTTACAGTTTTTAATAAAATAAACATTTTTAATAGGCATAAAAAGGAAGGCAGAAAACAGTAAAACAAGTGTCTTCCGGCTGATGAGTTCACGAACATACACCATTCACGCATCTTATTAAAATATGTTTTGTTTTTTAATAAACAATGAACGAAAAATGTGACATACAGGGTAATTTATTAATAATATTACATCGGTTTTATTACAAATGATACTTTAAATAACCTTAATCTCGAAGGTTGTAATGCTCTTCTGATCGGAAAGATAACCAAATTTAATTTACAATTTACAATTACATGCAACACTTTCTAATAATTTTTGTTAATTAAAAGCAATAAAATTTTATAGGGTGTTTCTATTTTAATAATAATAATTATAATAATAATAATAAAATTGGATCATTAATTTTTAATTAATTATGAACTTGACAGAGATATTATTTATACCAAAAAAATATTATGAAATTTTTGATGCAATAGTTGTATTAATTAGAGAAATATGTAGAAATTATATAATGAAATTACAAGAAAAACCATCCTAAATATAATATAAATACGGGGCAAGGTCATACTTAAAATTATTTTATTTTATTTTATTTTGTAAGCAACACAGAAATGTCTTGGTAATCAAATTATATTAATTTTATAAAATAACATGAATAATTAAATAAATTATATAAAATGTACAGTAAATAATATAAACATAAAGGTAAATAAAGGCGATAGTTATAACGATAACTAGACGACAGCAAAGCGTTAAATATCTGCATTTAACATAAATAAATAAATTATTTAGTGCAATGCTTATTAAAAAAGAAAAAAAACTTTTTTAATTTAACAAATAATATGAATGAATGAAAAAACGGTTTATTTTGTCATATTCATTTGAGTGCTTTAAGCTATTTACAAAAAAAAAAATAAATATCTGCCAAACATAATTTAATATTTAATAAATTATAACAAAGATAATAAACAAATTTTTTTTTTTTTTTTTTTGCATTACAAATACACAATCCGAAAATACTTCAATATATATGTATATGCATGTATATTCATAATATAAATGTTAAATGTGTTAAGTAGAAAAATCATTAGAGTAGAACAAAACAATAAAAACAATAAAGAGCGAAGAAAAAAAAAATATATATATTTAATAATAATAATAATAATACACCTGTACGTTGTGTTATGCAATAATTATTTCATATCATTCATTTATAGTAAAATTGTATTATTTGTTGCTGAATTTTTTTTTTATTAAGTACATAAAAAAGAAGAAGAAGAAGAAGAAGAAACAAAATGTTTTTTAAAAGCTTTTTTTTTTTTTTTAATGAATTTAAATTAAAAAAAAACAAAAATTAATTTTTTTTTTTTTTTTTCAGGTTAATTGTTAATGTTGAAGCTATTAATTAACTTTATTCAATACAATTGGTTCTCTTTTTTTTTTTTTTTCTTTTGGTTGTCAATTTTGTAATCATTTCACTGATAGATGATGTTTCATTTAAAATTATTGAGTAAAATGTAATTAACTCTCATCATCCATATCATTATCGGTTAATCTTATTTCATAACACACTATTTATGTATAAAACTGTAAGTGAGGAGTGTTTAGATTTTTAATTATCGTTAATCCTATTCCTGAATGTTTTTTAAGTAGTAAATTAACAGGAAGAAAACTAAGTGGATTTTATCAATTAAACATTAAACCGGATACTTCTAACACGTTAAACTATGCCGATAAAACGACAATAATAAATTATTCTAATTAATAAGAAATATTTGTTTTGTAAATTAATTTAATTAAAAAAAAAAAAAAAAAAAAAAACATGAAAATTACACGTAAATCTAAGGAAATAAATATGAAGGGCGAAATAATATTTCTGCATGTAACATTTGTAAATTAACAAATAGTTGTACTTCGTTACAACCGTGACGTTTTTGTGTTAATTATATAATAAATTAATTAATTAATTTACATTTATTTGTCTATTTTATAAGAAATCATTTTATTATTATAGATTAAAATCATTTTTTTTTTTTTTTTTATAATCAACAGGTTGGAATATTAGAAACTTACACTAAACTACCTGTTACATATAAATATTTTTATGTAAAATAACATCAAGTTGCCAAAAATGTTAACTTAATTAAAAGTAATCAACAAACAACAAAAAAAAAAAAAAAAAAAGTAAAAATAACAAAAATCTTCCGGTCTGCTATTGTTTTACATTTTTATAATTATCTAAATTTTAATTTTTAATTTTTTTTTTAACTTTCATTCTTAGCATCAAAAATAAATTTTTTTTTTTTTTTAAATGATTAATTATTATTGTCTTAAACAAATGGAAAAAAAAGGGGGCGAAATATGAAAATGAAATTAATGCGTAGCAAAATCTTACTAGATAAGAATCTGTTATGAAAACTTACTGACCAAAAAAAATGAAAAATTATGCTTATGGTTTCAGATCTGAGTACGCAAAATAAATTTTTAATACTTTCCATGTGAAACAAACATTAATTCAACAATTACCTGTGATCTACTCTAGTTTTTTCTCTATTATAAGTCAAACTATTACCTTATTTATGTAATATTATTTAATAAATTTATGTGATAATTTGTATAATTTTATAGACGATTAATTTCTTATTAAATAAAATATTTAAAGGAAAAATTCTTACCGATTCTCTTTCGCTACCCTCATGCGATAAGGCCTCACGAGAATGATTTTGAATGTCAGATGGATTATTAACATTAATTGTTTTCTAAAGAATAAACACACAAAACAAAACAAATAATTATTTAAAAATAATTTTTTTTCTTATTTTAATAAAATTTACTTTAATTTTTGTATCACCACCACCTACAATTCCTGCACGTTTTTGTATTTTCGGTATTTGAGTAACTGGTACATAGATTTTAGTTGATGACGAACTACCAGATGATGTTGATTGTGATGTTATTGTACCGGGTGATCCAGCACCTGTTGTTTGTGCACCTGAACCTGTTGAAATACTCGATGTAGCTGATGAGGATGATGTAGATGCTGAAATACTTTTTGTACTACTCGATGATATAACACCACTATTACCGGGACTACTGTAAATATTATCTGTAACCAGTTCACTTGAATCACAATGCACATTCATCAAAATCTAAATAAACGAAAAGGTGACAGGTGAGTATGTGAATTTATTATTTTATTTTTTGTTCATTTGTAAATATTCTGTACAAAACGTTTTTAACGCACAACAAAATAAAAATTTACACAAAACTCTGGATAATTCTAGGCAGAAAATAACGAAAAAGATAATCTGCATTTCCTTATTATGTTAATTTATTAACGTTAATTTTTGTTTTTCAATTAAAATAAATACAGAAGAGCGAAAAAAGAAAGAAAAAAAAAAGCGCCGTTAAGCTAAATGAAATAAAATAAAGAAATTAAAAAAAAAAAAAAAAAAAAATGTTAAATAAAAAGGCAAAACAATACCATAACGAAATGAGATTTAACACGACGGGAGTTTGTTGTTTTTTTTTTTTTTTTTTTTTTTTTTTCTTTTATGCTGTGTACTCCTCCACCGCGAACAACAATGGAAGAAATTTAATGGACAGATGAGTATTGGTTAATCTATTTCGATATTTTTCATATTTTTTTTTTTTTTGCACTAAGAGCTTTTAATATTTATTTAAAACAAAAATTTTAAAACGAAATATGATAAATATTTTTATTATTTTTTTTTTTTGTTTTTTTTTGTATACATACTTGTGTTATTATGAAAATCGCATAAATACTACGATGACGTAATCTGTAAATGAAAATAAAAGTTAAAGCATAAATATATTAATTTTCTATAAATTAAATTTATTCATAAAAAAAACGTTAATAAATGTTTCAACAACAACAACAACAACAGAAAAATGTTTGCAGACATTAAAAAAATTTGCTATGGTCAATAGTTAAAAGCATAAAATTTATTAATAAAAGTGTTGTTAACATATTAAATTAAATTCAATCAAAACAAAATCATATTAAATATGTGATGGTAGAATTATAGAATAACAGTTTAATGATAATGTAATGTTTAATCAATTTAATACACCTGATAAGAAAGTTCTAATTTATGTTATTACCGATTTCTAGCCATATTAATGTACTATACATTTTTTGTTATTATTATTATTTTTGTTTTATACATAAGTTACATCATTATATTTTTGTTGTTACGAATCTTTATTACCTTTATTTAAAAATACGAAAAACCGATTTGTAAACAATACAAAATAGGAAGCAAAGCAAAAAAAAAAAAAAGATTTTTTCTTTATTTTTAAATTATAATAACAACAACAAACATGACTTAAAAGTTAGATAGGTAGAAAGATGGATATTAATTTTTATTTTTTATTAAAAAAAAAAATATTTTTAATGGTTTTTAAATTGCAATTAAGTTGGGAAAAGAAAAGAACAAAAAAAAAAAAATTAAAAGTTTTAAAAGGGAAAAATTATATTGAATAGGATATTGCCATGAGTATTACACTATTCAATAGAGTGTAAATTTGCCGACAGCTGTAATTCATCTAAAGTACAATCTTACTGTGTGCAATTGCATTATAATTGAAATGCTTGGCTAGATTTGATTTGAACTTAGCTTTTTTCATAGTTGATTTAATTTTTTTTTTTTCACTTATAAAAACGTGATTGTTGTTTCTATTGATCTCTATTATTATTATTATTATTATTATTAATGAAATGTTGTAATAGGAATTGTATTTTCTCTCTTTAGTTTTTTTGGGTTCATCAGATATTTTTGTCACTTTAACCAGTATATACGTACACCAGTTCGTTTTATTTCTTAATTTAAATAATGAAAAAAAAAAAAAACAATTTCAATATTTTTCATCAGGAAATATAAAGTGTTTTAACACGATTCTAATATTATTTTCTGATTAAACAGTTGTCATTTAAATGAAAAACAGGAATTTCGTGCGATAAACAATTTTTTTTTTTTTTTTTTTTTTTTTTGAAGATTTGTTAACAAAAAAATAAATAAATAAATTGAAGCTTCTGGTCTTTTAGATGCATAGTGATTTTTTTTTTAAATATTTTTCTTAGTTTTTTATTGTAAAAGTAATCAATTCTATTTTGTTTATTAAATAGATTTAAAATAGTGTGAAAAACGTGACGTTATTGACTTTTAATAGATTTTTCTTCGTTATAATTATTTATAAACAAGTAAATATTGTAATATTATTATCGTTAAATAATATATTTCAAAAAATTACCATTAACAGTTTAACGATATAAAAATTTCTTTCTTTCTTTCTTTCTTTAGAAATTATTTATAAATAATCGTGACCTTGCCTTCTATAAATATAACATTCTAAAGACTCTTTTTCAATTATTAATATAATTAAATTATTAAAATGATTTGCTTCTGTGTGGTAAAAAGTGTTAAGAAAATAAAAAAAAATCTTGATCAACCACAAATTTATTTTATTCGCAAAGTAATTGAACTATATCTAACAAAAAAAAAAATTTAATTGATACAAAAACTTATTCATTGTGACAATAATTTTCAATAGCAAAAATAAAAAAACATTCTTTCACACCTTGAGAAATTTATCAATATTTTAAGTTATTTGTGGTTTTAAGTTGTTTAAAAATATAGCATGGCAATTTTGTTATAAGTAAATAATTATTAATAATAATAATAATAAAGGAAGTATAAAACACCAGTAATCAATCAAAACATAATAAATTTATGCACTTATTACACGTGAATTTAATAAATAATAATATTTTGTACAAACTTGTACGGTTATAGTTTTCTAATTATGAAAGCTTGTTTGTTTTATTTTTAGTTTTTTAATTTATTAATTCACTATAAAGGAAACCAAATGCATAATTTATTTAATTTGTTTTTTTTTTTAAACGCATTTTTCCATTATACAAACAAAACGAACAATTTGAGTTACAGAAATAATTAAAATTTCCCTATGCTGTAAAGGAAAAAGCAGTAATAAAAACACAAAAATAAATACTCTATAAATAAGTTCAAAAATCTTTAATTACTATAATTTTATTCAAGTGATTAATAACGCTTAAAATCGACAGTGTTTTTCTAAAAAACAAAAAATGAAAGAAAATTAAATAAATTAACCAAAAAAATATAATTCACATAAAAAATCCAACGGTTTTTTTTTTATTATTATTATGATTATGTGATTTTACTGTAACGACTCAAGACACCTTAAATTACTATTATTTAATTTAATTTTGTTTCTTTCTAGTTAATGTGGGAGTTAAAATGTTAACGATGCAAATTATTAATTATACAAGACAAAAGATTGATTAAAATAAAAAAGACAAACAATAAAAAGATGAAAAAAAAAAAGGAAAAAAACATCTAATGACCATTTTGAGAGAAAATTAATTAAATAAAAATTATTCATAATATTTTTTTTTTTTTTTTTGGAAGAAAGTTTAATGCTTTTATGTTTTTATTATATTTATTTTATATTCAGTAAATAATAAAATTATGAAAATAAAAATAGAATTTATTTAAAGAATTCTATTCTTTTGATTCTCATGACTTTTAAAACAGTTTGGCGCGAGTCATTACACGGATGGTTGAATTATATTTTTAAGAAAACTTCTCGTTAGAAATGTTTTTGAATATTTGATGATAGACATTGATAAGAAAAAAAAAAACAACAGATTAACTGTAATAACATGAATCAAAATAAAAATAATTAAAAAAAAAAAAAAAACTAATTTTATGTAGAAATATTAAATGGCAATAAACTTACCTTAAGCGACTGTAACAACAACTCCTTGAATCCATTTTCAGTTGATTAAACGTACTTTATTACCTTTTTATTATTGTTTTCAAAAATTAATTCAACAAAAAGAAATTTTTATATTATTTGTCGGTAGTTAGTTAATAATTATTTAACACAACAAACAATTAGATTTGTCACATACAGAACAGCGCAAAGAAAAAGCAAAAAAGCAAAAAAAAAAAAACACAGAACGCAGTTAAATAAATAAAACAGTTAAATAAGAATGATTATAATAATTTACAAGTGTGTTAAAGAATAAAATTTTACACGATAATTTATGTAATAATGAAAAATAGTTCATGTTAACTGGAAAATTATATTTTCACTATGCATATATTTGTGTTATTTTCAGCATACAAAATGATAGCAAAATTAATTAGAAACACTTTAAAAGAAATCACTGATTTTATTAAATCTTTCAACTTTACGCGTAAATTTAATTTAATTAAATGTTTTTTTTTTATTGTAAAGTCGTTGTAGTTCTTAATTGTAATAATGAAGAAGTTTCACTTTTAATTATTGACTTTATAATTTATTCACTATTGCACTAAACTATAAAACAGCAAACAACACAACAACAGTAGCAAAACTATTGCAAAATATTTTTATTTTTAATTTTACTACCTTTTTTCTGTATATTTAATTATTTAACTTCATCCGTTTATCGAAATTTTTTTAAACAATAAAGCACATTTAAGACAATGTTAATACTGGATTATGATGGTTTAACATTTCCCAAGTGTAAGTGAATTTAATTTAACAAAGCTTTTTTTTTTTTTAATTAAAGATTTACTATTAAATCAACGTTTATAGAAAACGAAAAATCGAAAAAAAAAACTAAAAAAACTTTTTCTAACGGGTGAACAAATTATTTGAATTATGAAATGTGTTTGGTAGCACGCGTGAAACAAGTGTGAAACGAACCGCAGAGCAATACAATTTATATAAAGATGCACTGCCATAAAGAGAAGCTTGGAAAAAAAATAAAATAAATAAAAATAAATAAACAAAACTTTTATTATTTAATTTAAAAAAAATATAAATAAATTGAGAATTGAAGACAACAACAATAGTAAGAAAAAAAAAAAAAACTATAACGATGCAAAAAAGAAAGAAAGAAAAACTCCCACTATATACAAAGTGTAAATGCAAAGTGTTCAGAGAAAATGCTATAACCATGTTGAAAAATAAAATAAAGTTGGAGTAAATTTGCTTTATAAAATAAAGAATAAAATAGAAGAAAAAAAAAAGAAGCAATAAATCAGAATACATTTACTGTAACAATGAGATTGGGAGATCATTGTCGTATTAAATAATAAAACGCACAACAATGCAATATGTGGTTAATGAAATTATTTTATTCCTTCCTTCCGAACATTTATACATTTTTTTTTTTCTTTTTGCTTTGCTTTTTCGTTTTCACATGAATTTTAAATAAATTTATTACATAACTAGAATCAGATTTAAGTATAAGTGTATTGACAATTTTTAATTTTATTAATAATAGAAAATTATTAAAAATAGCTTCTTTATGCAAAAACATATCTATTTACAATCAATTTGCATATTATAATATAGTAATGATAATAAAATTTAATATATTTGCAAATATAAATTATTATTTATTTACTAGTTATTAACGAAACAGTGTTAAGAAAGTGGTGTTAAAAGATTATTAATCATTATTATTATAGCATATATAGAAAATTTATAGACTAAAACCTATAATTTAAAAATAAAAGCCCAAAATGTGTGGTATATATACAATGACTTTATACATAAATAATCGTGTAATGACACACCTATTTATAGAATTTATTTAAAACATAGTTACGTGTCTTTTATTTTGATTTGTTTCATATAAACTTTGACCGTTTTTTCATACTTTCAACTGTTGCACTTTGTAGTAATAATATTTACACTTTTATATATAAAAGTATTAAATAAATTTATTTCACACCTGATAAAATATACAAAGGTAATAAATATAATTACCATCACGTTTGTATCATTAATCCTGTACGTTATGTACTATATCCTTGTTTTATTTTATTAATTCGCTCAAATTTCATCGCTTACATCGTGTTTAAATTGCTTTTTTATTTTAAAGCTACACTAAATTAAAACCACAATAAAGTATGTACATCTTCACAGGTTACAGAACATGTAATTATTACCTTTTTTTTTTTTCTTAATTCAAAGTGTATAAAAAAAAATCTTAATAAATTATTATTATTATTGTGTTAAACGACGGATTTACTCTTTTTATTTTTTTTTTTTTTTTAATATATATTCTGATCCTTTGTCTAGAAATACTTTTCTTAATTTTATAATAAAACTGTTTGTATGCTATTAATAAGAAAGAGTAATTATATCATGATTGAAATAAAATCCTTATGATTTTATGACTTGTTACTATGGAGTAACGAGTAACAAACACTTTGCGTATATACAAAAAAAAAAAAAAACCGCGATGCATATATTTAATCATGATTTAAATTTATTTGAAAAAAAAAAAAAAACAGAACATAGTAGACGGGTATTTTTTTTTTTGACATTTTAATAAATTAAAAAAAAAAAAACGAAAATAATTTAAAAGAAAAAAAAATTAATAAAAAAAAAATTAAAGTCATATATAAATTTAATAATAAATAATGTAAATCGATAAGTTTAGATAATAATTGACAATTGTAATAACTAGTAATAAATTATTATTTCTATCGAATATATTTAATTTATGTATGTAAAAAAGAAAAAAATTGTGATCAAAATTAAATTATCTAATTACCGTTTAATCTACTTTTCAGACGCTATGGACTAAAGTATTAAATTTATTGTAATAAAACAAAAATATTATTTAAAAAATTACGAAGAATTTTAGCTATCGTAAAAAAAGAAAAAAAAAACAAAAAATGTGTGAACAAATAAAAAACAAACAGAATAATTGTGCCACGCGAAAATGTCCTAGAGCACAATATATAGAAGCGTTGCTTAATAATCGTGACACAATACAAGTGGGCTGCTCAAAAAATCCACGCTCAACAAACGATGCCGACTCATTAGGTACAACATTTAGAATAATCTCATGGATATTCTCAATGTTGATAATTGGAATCTACTTTATATCATGTTTTTGGCTTACCATTGCTAAATATGTAATTAAATTTTGGGTTGCACTTCTACAAGCAGAGAGGTATTTGCTTAATCAAAATGTCTTTGAAATGGAATTATATATTAATAGATGAATAAAAAAACAATATTTACAGATCAATAAAATTAAGTTTTATGTTATTTTTTGTATTATTGGTTGGTTCGCTTGTTGTAAGAGGAGTTTGTGGTAGACGAGTCCTGAGAGCTAATTTAGAAGCAAGATGTATTCATACAAAAAGGGCAGAAGTTTGTCACAACTATGAAACGATTAGTGGAAAAAAATTAGATAATTTACCGATGTCCGTAAATAATGATAAAGTATCCGATAAAAGTAAAATTATCGAAAACGTTTAATTTTTTTTTTTTTTCTTGTTGTTAAATTAATTAAATTAAAAATTTTATTAAGCATAAACATGTGTTTCAGAAAGGCTTGAAAAGTAAAGACACCAAACATATCGAACATGTTCAAAAGAAAAGCGTAAATATTGTTGAAGCAATAAAACTACCAATCAAACCGTCTGCTAAGAAAGATAAT
Organism: Ptychoptera albimana; assembly: GCA_961205885.1. Lineage (NCBI taxonomy): Eukaryota > Metazoa > Arthropoda > Insecta > Diptera > Ptychopteridae > Ptychoptera > Ptychoptera albimana. The sequence goes on from OY540804.1 coordinate 7,151,405, forward strand.
AAAAATGATAGCATAATAAAAAAAGTAGCAAAGGTTATATCACTACCAAAAATACATAACCCGTTAAATAAATCGAAACAAAAAAATCCAGAGAAACCGAAAAAAAAAAATCCGGTAAAACCGAAGCAGCATAATCCAGCAGAACCGAAGCAGCATAATCCAGTAAAACCAAAGCAAAATAATCTAGTAAAACACGAGCATAATAATCCAGTAAAACCGAAGGAAAATCAACCAATAAAACCGAAACTAAATAATCCAATTAAACCTAAGCTAAATAACCCGGTTAAATCAAAGCTTAATTATCCAACTCCCAAGATAAATCTTCCCCAACTTTCTTTCCCCAGCTTTCTTAATCCAACCAAATCGCCACCGAAAATTACCAAAAAGGAACCAGAGCCAAAACCACCACAAAATGAAATTAAAAAGATCAGTGACGGAAAAGGGAATACAATAACAGTAATTTATCCACGAAAAAATAATGGCGGTTGGAGGAATTTCTTTAAACTTAATAAAACACCGGATCAAAAGACAAATGCAAAATACGATATAAGTAATATTGATATGAAAACACTTCATGAACTATTAAAAGATCCCCAATCATTAGTTGTGTTTATTGTTTACAATTCAAACTTTTTAAGTGATTTAATGAATATAAACCTGTTACCGACACTTGTACGTAGAGCGTCTGGCTTAACTATAGGCTAATTAGAAAAAAAAAAATCGTAACTAAAAGAACAGACAAATTTCTTGTTTTAATTAAATAATAAACAAACAATTAATTAATATTTAAACTAATAAATTTTATTTGCAATTTTTGATGTAAAAATAGAATAATGGTGAACCTTTTTTTTTTTTATTTATTTATTTATTTATTTATTTTAAGCACTAAACAACAATAAAGCTTATCTGCATTAATGCAGAATCTACAAAGTACATAAATTAAACATTTTTTTTTTTTGTTTTTTTGACATCATATACAATTAAATTAATTAGCTTTTTCAATTGAATTTTCACTCTATTCTTATTTCAGCTGGAAATGTTGTTGAGTCAATTTTTCATTATGTTGTTGAATACACAACGTACATGTCAAAGTTTACAAATTTATGTTTAAACAAAAGATTTCCTTTTTTTTTTGTTTCCAATAAATATTTGTAGGTGTTGTAATAATATAAAATTACCAGATTAATTATTAATTAATGATTCGAAAAGATACGAAATTTAATATATACTTTGTGGAAAACAATTTGAATTTTATTTTATTGACCTTCATCAGCATAAATATTTTTTTTTTTTTTTTGTTGTTGTTGTTGTTGTTTAGTTAGTGGATAATTAACCAAAAAATGTAAATAAATAATTTTTTTGTATTTTATATTTTATTTTATTTTTAATTTATTTATTATAATTATTTTGTAATTTCTAAAGGAACAAGGTTATAAACATATAAATATAAATTATATTTAATTAAACTATGTTGTGTTTGATTGCAAAATATAAATAAATAAAGAAAAAAAAAAAAAAAAACGAAACGAAACGGAAAAATTATAATTTTTAAAGAAAAATAAAGAATGAAACTTGTAAATGAAATCTGTCTGTCTGTTTGCCCGTTTGTCTGCACGACTTAGTTAAAGCATACACTGACAGAACGATTAACACTGGGATAAGTCAGTATTAAGTTTTTTCGGTGATATGGATTGTGAGTTTTAATTAATTAGTTAATAAATATTTAAACATTTATTATGAAATGAAATTTTTTAGTTTAAGTTTTAATTTAAATTTCACAACTTTTAGGGAATGTGTGATGGATCCATAGCGTCAGCTGGTATTGCAACCACTTCAGCAGAGCTACCAGCGAATGGTGATCCACCAAACGTTGATATAAAAACGTTAATTAAGGTGACAATAAAAATTCCAATAACAGAGAAATTATTTGACCTTTCAGCATTCTTTGATTCGGCTGTTCTCTCGATACTTAATCTGTTGATAATTGTATTCCATGCATTAATTATATAAAAATAAATTTAAATGCAATAGTAGTTACCTGCTGTTCCACAATAATGTTATACCAACGACCACCTGCAATACTAGACTGGTTATGATAAGGCTTAAACTAGTATAAAAATATGGATGATTTAGTTTTGCATCTAGAACGTAACGTAATTGATTTGTATTTGCCGAAACTAATGCTAAATCCATCATTCCTTGGGCCAAACTTTTTTTTTGTATATATTTCGATATATTATCACTAAATTTATCCTTTTGTATTTTTTCTGTATCCTCTAGAGTTCTAACCTTATCGTTATCACCTTCCAATTCATCGTACGTTTCCTTTGATAGTGGTCCAATCATTGTACTTCTCACTGAATTAAAGAATTCATTTTTTGTATTTCATTTAACATGTACAGTATACTGTTTGGCGTATTTTAAAACTTACTATTCAAAATTGAGGCAGCTTTGGAGCATATTTCTGTTTCGCTTACACTAACATCACTACATGACTAACAGTATAACCAGCAATTAAATAAAACAATAGCAATATGAATTTTTGTAATAATATTTACCTCATCAGCTGTTTCATAGAAGTCATCATCTGTTTGAAAGCTTCCAACACTATGTCGATTAGTTTGTTTATCATCGACAAATTCAAAATCATCGTTTTCTTTAGCATCAGAGAACTCATACTTTTCCCAAGATGATTTCAACGGTTTTTTATCCGTATCATCATTATTATTTTCTTTAACAATAACCACTTCGCTGAGTTCTTTATTCAACTGATCTTCATCTGGTTTAATCGGTTCGGCTGGTACCGATGCACCACTACTATTCGACGATTTATTTTTCAGCAACTCAATTGCATTCTCGCTAAATCGTATTCCTTGCATAACATTTTCTTTGACATTTGATAAAATTTCAAATTGTTGCGTTTGATAAATTAATGCATTCATCGTTTTTTGATTTGATTTTCTATTCAAACTATTATCATTCACATTTAATTTCTCTTTATTTTCCACTTTATCAATGTTTGCCATTTTAACGTCAGCTGATGCTGGTGCTTGCGGAGCGACTCTTTTTTTACCAAAACTACGAACACTCACAGTTGGACTTTTCGTATTAATATTAATTTCTGTTTTAATCGGTATCATCGGTTTGTTATTGTTTGTATTTAAAATTGGATTTTTATTTTTCATGTCATCGTTTAATCGATTTACTGGCTGACTGAATGATTGTTGTTCGATTTTATTGGGGGTTGATTTCGAAAGTAACGGCACAGTTAGATTATTATTACCAGTGTTCATCTTTGCCGTGGTAATTGTTGTTGGTATTTTTGTTGATCTTGTATTAATTTGTCTGGTACCCATTCCTTGCATAATATTTCAATTTTTTAAACATTAAATTTCTTATCTTTCGCTTTGAAAAAATAACAGAAAAAAAAAATTTTTTTTCTTTATCAATTTATTAACTAATGATTGACTTTCGGCACACAAGTTTTTTTTTTTTATTATTTTTTTTTTGATTATAAACTCATTAATAGAAAAGAAATTTTTTTATGTTTTTTTTTATTTTGTTTAATAAAATTTCCTTAATTTCACTTAGTTTCACCAAAAAAAAAAAAAAAAACAAGGATAAAGATTTTAACCACAAAACCCGACAAACAAACCACTTATTGTAAAGGTTAACTAATGACTACCCATATCATATCATTACTTAATGAGATTAACTTTGACTAAAATTTATTATCTGATATCAAAAAAAAAAAAAAAAAAAAAAAATAATAAAATGAAACAAAAACAGAAAAAAATTAAAATATTGATAAAATTTGTCCGTTTTATTTTGTAAATTAATGTTAAGGTAGTGATTCAATTCGTTTGTAATTAACATAAAATAAAATTTATCTTTTATTTACTTATATAATTAATCCTGATTAAATTGCGTAATTCAGTAGTTTAAACCAATTATAATTAACAAAGCATAGATAACAGAATAATTATAATTATTGTTTGTTTGTTTGTTTGTTTTAAATAAGGCGTCGTATTCGTTTTTATTTGCATTAAATTCAACAGAATTTAACGACAGCGGAACCGGATATATATTCTTGTTTTCATTTTTTATTTTTTCATATGACAAGATAAATAATATTTACTACATAATACCAAACTGGTAATTATTATAGTGGTTGTAAAATAATAATAATAATAATAATAATAATAGTGTACAATAGAAACGAAAAATAAAAAAAAAAAAAGTTTTACTTAAGATAAGAAAATTGATTATTTAAGTACTACTGAATATTGTTTTGGTTTTATTTAACGTTTGTTTATGTTAATAAATTAATAATATTTCTAATAACATAAGATTTTGATTAAAATTACTAGCGTAATACGTAGCGTTGACCACTTCCGTTAGCTACTGTTGATTTCTTGAAACAAATAAAATGGTCATCGTCGGCTTCACTGTTTTCGTTTTTTTTTTTTTTTTTATTGTTTTTTTCCAAGGTGAAGCTTTCTGTATTATTCCCTTTTTTTATGTTGAAAAATCGACAGGTTTAGGCTTTGTTACTTAAAGTATAGCCTAAGCTACCATCTCAATTTAAAGGATTAGGATTTTTAAATATTTGTGGACTTTGGTTCAAAAGGATTGCGAAGTTGAATTTTAATTGAAGGGTGGCGGATTTTAACGCGATTCTATTAAAAAAACAAATTGTTTAGTTATTTTACGGTTCGTATCTTATTTATTATCCCCGTTCGATTGTGTACAGCTGTTCCAGCGCTTGTAGCGCGTAACCGTTCCTCTAGGAACTTTAAGACAGATTTATTTTGATAGCTTTTAATATAATTTTTTCTAATTATTCCTGAAAGTAAAAATAAAATGAAATAATTCTCCAATACTTTAATAATAATATCAATAAACAATATTTATTATAAAAAAAAAAAAAATCTATCGAAAACATCACATTTACAATAATAATTAGTAATAAAAATAATTAAAAATAATATTTATATTATTATCCATCCGTTTCTTGCGCTATAAAATCTTACAATAGTGATTAAATTAAATTAAAAATTAAAAATTAAAAATTAAATGAGTGGCAATTTAGATAAGGAATTCCTCCTTATTTTCTGATAAATAAATTGATTGGAATTTTTTTTTTTTTTTTTATATAAAATTTTCATAATTTTGTGATTTTTCTATTTAAAAAAAAAAAAAATAAATAATAATAATAATAATAAAGGCCAAATGACTAGTTTTTAAGTCTTCAATAGTCCAATATGTTCAAAAATTCCAATGCAAATAATCTCCTTATATAAATCATATGTTTGATGCTGATGTAATTACTTAAATAATTTAGTGTTTTCTATGTTTTTAATTATAGTTTTGTATCGGGCGGTGGATTTGCAACACCAAAACCTGATATAAATACATTAACAACGGTTATTATGAAAATTCCAATTACTGTAAAATTATTAATTCTATCCGCTTTACAAATGTCGTCTTCATTCTTAACATTATATCTGCAAAAAATAGAAAATAATTAATAAATATTTATTTATTTAAGACAATTTAATTTACCTGCTATTTAGTATTAAGCCGACACCGACGCATACTTGCAAGATTAAACTAAGTGAGATAAATGTGATGCTAACATAAAAGTATGGATGACGTGCATATGATTCCATAACGTATCGTAATTGATTTGCATTTGCTGAGAATAATGCCAAGTCCATCATACCCTGTGCGAATGTTTTCTTATGCTGATACAAATTTACATCGGGAATTATTCTTGACTCAATATCATTCACTGTTATCTGTTTGGATTTGAATTTTTTGTTAATTAAAGGTAAAAGAAAGTTTTTTTTTTTTTTTTTTGTATAGCGTACCACGGATGGAAAATCGGGTGCATACGGAAATGGTATACTGGGACGTCTGCCACCATTTCTGTCTCCATTTCTATGATGGACACCATTTACACCGCCACCATTACTTCTAACATCATCGTCAACACCGTTTCTTGGATCTGTTTTAGGTGGGTGTTGTGGTGCTGGGAAAAAACCATCATCAACACCAGGACGTGCATCTCTTGTATAAGGAATATCATCTTCTTGATTATCATCATCGTCATGTTCTGGATCTTAAAATTCAGTCAATAAATTAGTAATTTGAAATAATATGAATCAAAAACCGCAAAAACTCACTAGCAATCGGTGGTAGATTTGGTTTTACTGGAATTGTGTCTGTTTCTAATAATGGTTCAGCGTCAAATTCTGCTGCTTCTAGATCACGCCTTGTTCTTGGTGATCGTGAACGCGATCTTGACCGCTAATTAATTTAATATACAAAAAAATAATTAAATAATTTTTCGCTTTTGTGGTTTTTTTTTTTTTTTTGTTATTTTTTTTATTGCTTACATCATCTGCTCGGCTATTTGGTGACAATGTACGTCCAGTATTTGCGGCACGTTGATCATTTCTACTAGGGCGTGTAGAGGCACCCATCGGTTGTAAATGTATACCCGGTTGTCCATTATCAATATTCGACATGTTTGTCTTTTTTTTTTTGTTTAATTACTTAATTTGCCTTTAAAAACGAAACAAAAAAAAAAAAAATGTTTAATTAAATTAAAATTACAAAATCATTCATCAAAAACCACTTCAGATCAGTAATTATCTAACAAAAAAAAAAATTTTGTAAAAATTGTAATAATTTAATTACAAGTGTTTTTTGTTATAATTATTTTATTATTTATTTTTTTTTTTTTTTGCTTAATAAATAAGCAAAACTTTTAATTAAGTAAAGAAAACTTATTGAGCGTTTCAAAAAAAAAATTTCTTAATCGTAAAAATTTCTATTTTTTATTTATTTATATGTTTAAAGTGTGTATTCACGATTTTTTCATTTTTAAATTAATTAAATATTTCATTAATTTTCTTAATTATTTATTACTGTTTTGTGTTTTGATAGTAGCTATACATCTTGCTATACATTAGTTCATTAATTCACAAAAAAAAAAAATTGTCGCTAAAAATAAAGTTTTTTAACCTTGACCGTGCATAAAAGTATCAAAAAGACAAACAATCAAAAATAAAAAAAAATTAAAAATTACACAACCGAGAAAAATATTAACTGATTAAGTAAATAATTTTTTTTTTAAATGTATTTCAAACACAACAAAAGGTTTTATATAATTTTTTTTTTTTTTTTTGTTTGTTAACTGAATAAACGATTTTTTTTTTTCTCGTCATTTTTTTGTTATTAGCATACAGGTAAATCAAAGCACCAAAGCTTTATAAAATCAATACAAAATAAAAAAAATTAATTAAATCACATTTATGCTATGACTGAAATATATTAAACAATTTCAACAGCATCACTAGGTTATTCATTATAAATCAATGACTCACTTTAAATTTAAAAAAAATTGTATCCGGATAAGTAAACAAAAATTAAAAAAAAAAATTTTTACTTATTTTATTAACTATTCTTCCAATTAATTAACCATTTAACCACAATAACGTTTAATAATAACTTTTGATTAGTAGAAACTATTTTTTGTTTTTTTTTTTTTTTAATGTTCACAACACAAACTTTTCAACATAAATGTCTGGAATCCAACTGAATACTAAATTTATAATAAAAATAATAAAAATAATTTTTCGTTTCTTTATGCTTGGCAGGTCACAACACTCAACAACAACAACAACCAAAAAAATTCTTTAAGAAACACAAAAAAAAAAAAAACACACGCAAACATACACAGCTTTCATAGAAACAACAAGTAAAAAAAAAATTTCTACACGCAAAAATACAATAAAAGAAACTTTTAAAGAAAAACTTTTCAAAAACCTGTTAATGAATTTGTATTAGTAATTAGAATAATAAAGAGTTACTTTGGTGGCGTCACTGAAATGTTTCTGCAAAATCAAATAAAAAAAAAAAAAAAAAAAAAAAAAAATTCCCCAACATGCTAAGATTAAGATAGACATTATTTGGGATTTTGTTATTGTTTGGTTTTATTTCACAGAATATTGTCATTAATTAATAGTAAATTCCGTTAGTAAGGACTATTAGACTTTGTTATGGAAAAACCTCTATACATTTAACAATTATTTTCTTTAATCAAATTCAAAATGCACAAAGCTTTAAGTACTGAGTAATTAAAACTGAATTAACAATGCTTTTTTATTATTCTTTATACATGAGAGTATAAATGATGAGTTAAATTTTCAATAAAATTATTAATTACACATGCAGAGTTATAATAAAGAAACAGCAGCACGACAAGTTGTTTAATTTAATTTAATTTAATATAAACATTTACTTGAGAGATTGGGGGAGAAAACTAACTACATAACATAAATAACAAATTTAGATACAAAAAAAAGAATATCTAAATATTTGTGTTAACTCGAGAAATTAAAATAGAAAAAATTAGTTTAATAAGTAAATTCTTTTGTAATTTGTGTTGGGTGCAGTAAAATGTGTGATGTGATGCTTTGTTGTTCATCTTGGTTCTCTTTTTTTTTTATGTCATCAAAAGTTTATATTACATATGGGCTTTGTGTTTAGAATACAAATTTCAATAATTAATGTTTTGACTCTTTGTGAGCGATTAGCGCAAAGCAATGAATATGGTAAATGGAGAATAAATCTTCAGAGTAATTACACAGATTTTCTAGAGAATAAATATAGGAAATAATAATAATAAATGAGGATGTCTTAAGAAATTTCATTTAAGAGATGATAAGTGCATATTTGGTAATTGTAATTTGGTAATTACATATAAAAAAAATTGATGTTGATGAAAGTGACGTTGATTAAAGTCATCCCTAATTGAAATGTGCTTTAATCATAAGCATCTCTCCTGTAAATACAAAATTATTCTCAGTCTTCTAAATTATAAATCGAAATTATTTATTAATTTTCAGCGTATAGCCCTGACCACAATAAAACGGCCAAACAGACAAACATATCAACATAACACGCCAAATTATTTTCAATTATCAAATTGATCTGTATATACAAACAAAAAAAAAAAAAAAAACATTTTTAATTTCTTTTTCGGAAAATACGTTAAAATCCATCGTAAAACATGTGAAAAAATATGAACAAAATAAAAGTGGCGTGGGCTATAAATACAAATACAGAAAATAACAACACTATCAGCGTTGTGTCTTGTGTTTATAATGTTGTTGTATCAAATACATCGTATAACGAACTTAAACTGGTCTTGCCAATTTTCAAAATGATGCTAAAATTATTTAACGGAAGAATAATAATGACGATAAAAAAAAAAAAACTGCATAAAAGTGTATAGAAATTACCACTGGCTCGCTAATACCTTAAAGACGCGTTAATAAGTTTATTTTCGGTGCAAATTATTTTATTCGTTCGAATTTTAATTGAAATCCAACAGAAATTGCTTGATTTTGGCAAAAATTAGAGTAAAATTGGATTTTTAGTTTTTTTTTTTTTTTAAATCGAAATATGGTAGCGACATGGGTATACGTCATGGGTTTCGTGTATTAAACAACCACAAAAAAAAAAAAAATTATCCGAAATCTTTAAAATAATAATTAATGAATGGATGAGTGACTGAACGAACGACTTTTCTTTTCTTTTTTTTTTAAAATATATTTAATAAAAAATAAACAGCGAAGGTTAATTAAAAAAAAAAAAAAAATAATTATTAATTATACTTAGAATCACATTTTTACGTATATATATGGTATTAAAATCGATTCTTTGTTTCAACTTTACTTTTATCACGGTTTATACATGTCGTTGTAACGCTGCATTTGCAATTCATTGTTTTATTTAATTTAAAATATGCTATTAGCAAAATACAAAAATACAAAAATATTTGCATAAAGATGATTGTATTCGTAATTGTGAGGAAAAAATTCTTTTGTGGGGTTTTTTTTTTTTCTAAAAGAAAAGGGAAACTCAAAATCATATTATCGTGTTTTGAGAAATCAACAAAAATGATTTTTTTTTTTTTAAATAATTAAAATTTACTTAAACACGCAACGAAAATTATAAAGAATAATTAATTAACACGAAAGACAAACATTTCTTATTAATTTTCTTAATTTTTTTTTTTTGTATTCTTTTGTTTTCTTTACTTTTCACAGTGATAAAAAAAATTAAAATTAAAATGAATTTGGCTATTTATCAAAATGAGCTGCTAATAAAACTGAATTTAAAAATAAACCGATGGCATCGATGTATAGCTGAATCAATTATTTTATTATGCGAATCGATTCGGTTGTAAAGTTGTTTCTGCATACACCGTGGATTTACTTTAGTTCGCTGTTTTGTACCATGTGAAACATACATGACGCATCATGTTACTTTTATGCGTCACATAACATACTTGTTAGTCTAGTTTAATGACGTATACAATTAATTGCTACTAGGTTAAAGCTTTGTGTTTAACCTTTTTCTATAATACAGACAGTTGAACAACATTTTAAGCAAAATTGGAGAAACCCAAGATTTAAAGTTGCTTCTAGATTTAAATAAAACAAATTTCAATGCAATTAAGAAAGTTAAAAAAAAAAATAAAAAGATTTAAAAACTGGAAGCAACAAGAAAATAATTTAAAAAAAAAAACTCCGTAAATATAATATAAATATGTTCACACTGGAGTACAGGTGAGTTTTCTATTCCAGTGAATATATTGGCTTTATCGTGGAGTTTGCCGATACAAAGAAGCTGAAATGTGGCTCACACAAATCATTCCATAGACAATCCTAAAAATAACACTAAATAAGTGATTTATCTCAATATTCCCCCCCTTGAATATTGTTTAAATCCTTCCGGATAACCTTTTTAAGTCAAAAAAAAAATATTTAAAATTCTTGTGAAATTTGTAATCAGAGTTCCTTACTATCCGTGTTACGTTCACTGCGTTTCTGTTTTTTTGATTTGCTGAAACCTCGTTAAAATACAAGAACAAAACTTACCATAAGCATAAGTAACTAGAAAATTGCATTTTTAATGTACGTACAATTTACCTGCTTGTAAAAGTTTATAAGAAAATCCTTCTGTTGACTTAATTACTAATGTAAATTACGTCTGTAACAACAAACCATTAAAAAGTGATTTAGCATAACGAAAATATAGGTAAAAACCACAGCAACATAATAATAACAACACAGATGATAACCAAATTCCTGGTGCTGTCACAATTCCCTTAGTTCCATGATAAAATTCGGCAAAATAAAATTTAATTTTTAAAAACGCAGTGAATTTCGCATGTTGATTAATTGTGAAAAATGAAAACACAAAAAACCAAAACAAAACCACTTGTTTGCATTGATAAATTATTTTCTTATCACTGTACTCTTGATTTATATTAAACAAAAAAAAATTAAAAAAAAAATTAAACAAGACAACGACTGGCACTAATCGTTTTAAAAATAAAAATATTTTTTTTTTTTTTTCATTAATTACAAATAAATGTTTCTCATTAAATTTAGTAAAGACAACTACCAAACTGTTCTCAAGAAATTAAAAAAAAAATAATAATAACTTTTTGATAGTTAATAAAAATTAGTATACATTACGGCGAGTTTTTAAATAAATTATTTTATTTTTTGGCAATACATAAACAAAAAAACACTTTACATACAAAAAACATACAATTATGGCATAATAAATTATAAATTAATTAAAATACTGAGAATCACCTTAAATTAATAAATCACACACATATATAGTATCATAAATAAATCATAAATTCTGATTTAATAACTCATAACAGGCATTTAATGCACAATTCCTAAGATCCTTAACGCATTCAGCAATTTTCTTTCCATCGTTTTTGTCTTGACTTTTTTTTAAATCAACACGTTTTGGACGTGCCAAAAATTTAAAATGATTTTTAATAAGTATATTATCATTTTCTTCTATGTGATTTGATTCGATTTGATGTGTTTTCTTATTCTGTAAATGTCTCCACCGCTTTAATAGACGTTCTTCGGAATGTTTTAACTTTGCACTCACCTCATCATTATGTTTAAAATCATTAATATCATAATGTAATGAATTAATTAAATGATTCCCATAATTTGGTAAATTATTTATTGATGCATGTGGTTTTAATGCGGCGGTTACAACTTGTGCTTGACGTGCAATACGATTTGTCTCTGGTATATGATCTTAAAAAAATAAATTAAATAAATTTCAATGAACTTATTGTTGGAAATAAATAAACTTTTTCATTAACAATAAATGATAATAAACCATAAAAAAAAACAAAACTCGGTAGTTATTTAATAAAGAGAGGCGCTACTAATTTTGTAAAATACAAGTTTAATGTTAAACGTATTTTAATAAGCAAAGTATGTACGTGATAAATGCTTCCGTTATATAAACTTACAACATGACGTATATAATTTATATAAAAAAAATAGTTATTCAAATATATATAAAAAAACTAATAAATATTCAAGGATGAACAATCATTGACCGAAAATGTCCTTTACCTATTTTATAAATAAATTAATTGCTTATAAATTATTATTTTATTATTAGAAGAAAGAAGAAAAAAAAAAAATAATAATAAATAAAATCGAATAAATTTGCGATGATTTTCTTGTTATGTAATTAATTAATTAATTAAAATTAGCAAATAATTAAATAAAAAATCAATGAAAAAAAAAATAATCAAAGATAATATTTTTTCTAGATAGAAAATCGGTTTCCTTCATTATCGATCATTGAAATCTTCTGTTTTCACTTTAGCATAAACTACTTTTGCCTTTTTACATTGTAATCGTGTATAAGGAAATAAAAAAGTTAAAAAAAAAAAAAAACAAAAAATAAGTCAATAAATGTTGTTTGTTTAAATTATAAAAAAAAAAAAAATTAAAAAATTAATTTTCAGGGTCTGTTATTGAATAAATGTAATAAAAAAAACAATTAAAAAAAAAAAATATATATATATATATATATTATTTTTTCTCTGTTAATTCTTTAATGAAAATGTAATTTAATGTAATGTTGCGGTGCAAATATAAAAACATTGAAATCATTGACCTCATACAATGACGTTTATTTTTAATTAATTTATTAATAGCAAAAACACGTGCAAAACAATTATAATTACTTTTTGATAATTTTTTAAATTCTTCACATGGATCAGCAAGTATTTGTCTAGCTAAGTCCGTATTAAAATCACCAGATGCAAATACACACGTCAGGATAGGGATGATTAATAAAATATTCTGTAAAATAGAAGAAGAAGAAAACATTTTTTTTTTAATTTTTTTTATTAAAACCGTGTTGCCGTGCCAAAGTTTTTTTTTTTTTTTTTGTAATTAATATTCGTAGAAATGAAATAAATTCGGTTGACAACAAGACCAAGAACACCAAGAAGTCACAATTAAAATATGACCGATTGAAAGAAATAAATTCAAACATAAAAAACACAAAATATTTCCGGTTAAAAAAATTTATGTTTTTAATAATTTATTAGCTTAAAAAAAAAAAAAAAACAAAAAAAAAAACATTTTTGTACAAATGGATGGATGATTCATCTTGTTTTGTTAAAATATTTTTTAATCGCATTTAAACTTTAACCAATAAAATAAATTTTTTTTTTTTTTTTTTATTTTTTGATAATCTTTAATTTAATTTTATTTAATTAATTTTTATTAATTATTTAGACTAGTATTGTTATATTGAATATTTATTTAATATTATTTAATAAAATATATTAAAGGTCAGGTGATTGGTTATTAGAAATTGAAATTGAAATAAATAATAATAATAATAAATTCATAATCAAATTGATTGTAGGTGGACTATAAACATATTTATTAATAAACATGATGACTTTTGTTTATTTTAAAAATTAATTTAATATAAATTACTTGAAGGTAAAAAACAAGTTCAATTTTTTTCTTCTTTCTTTCCATTGTATCCTTATTTAGTGTGATGACCGCCATCAATCTAGAGACAATTCTAGGTTAACATGCAGAAAGAAATTTAAAATCAGCAAGCTTTGTATTGAAAAATTATTCAGTCTGTGTAATGAGGTGATCAGTAACCAGTTTCTATTTTTTTTTTGTACAATCCTTTCCGTTTATTTTTCTTGGTAGCTACGTGCGTACTCTTTTTGCCTTTTTATCCTTTTTTTAATTGAATTTAAAAAAGCTACAGTTTAGCTGATATTGATTAACCGATACAAAAAATAGAAAACAGGTAAAAGTTACGCGAAAAACACCTGATTTAAAAATCTCTAACGGATTTACCCACTTGACAAAGTTAAATCGATGAGTGAAAAAAAAAAACAAAATCTCTAATAATTCGTACATAACCTAATTATAATCCGTTTAGTAACAAAGCGACTTTTCACCTCTTTACCGATTAATCAAAAAAAAAAAAAAAAAAAAATTATTTTAGTTATTGCTTTCACTTTTGTTGTTGCTTTAAATGATTAAATAATTTTTTTTTTTTTTTTCCTTCATTTCTTAAAGCCAAGTAAACAGTGTGGGTGTTTCTTGTTAATTTTATTTTAACAAACGCTTTGTTAATTAATTTAATTTTTCTATTTTATACGATTGTCACTGAACAACTCTCTTTCGTTTTAATTTTTGCTTAACATGACCATCCGCAATTGTTGTTTAATTGTTGGTTCAACTGTTTAAGGTGATTAAAATATTAAGCCAATGGCATTAAACATATTTAATAATGAATCAGCAGAAATTATATTCGTTTAAACTATCAAATTAAATTAAAAAGAAAAAGGTAAACTAACTGATCACATGCCACACAAAACACAACAATTGGGTTTTTTTTTCTGTTTCTTGTTTTCTTTCAAAGTCTTTTTTTTTTTTTTTTATTAAGAAAAGAAATTCAGCTCAAGGATTAGAAGAGAGAGAGAGCGAAATAAAAAAAAAAACAATTTTTTTTTTTTGTTTTTTTTTTAATTACTTAATACGACTTACAATTTTCATTTTTTTTTTTTTTTACTTCACAAGTTCACAAGGATTAATTAAATTACTATTTACAAAAAAAAAAAAAAATTATCTATTATCACACTTAACTTTTCTTTTTTTTTCTTAATTATTTATTGTTTAATTATTACAGAATCACAAATATAAACTGAATGAAAAATTAATTCGTTTGACTCTTTTTATATTGAATTAAAAAAAAATAAATAAATTTTTTTTTTTTTTTTTTTTACTTTACTTTACTTTTCTTATAAATATCACATTCACATGTATTTTCTTATTACAAACGTTTTCGCTGTTAATTTTATTAATTTTATTTTTGATTTTTTTGTATGAATGTTTGTGTATTCAGTTTATTTATGTGTGGTAATTATTGTTGTTGTTACTTTAATTATGTTTGTTTATGTTTTGCGCTTTTATTTCTTTTCTTTTTTTTGTTTTTAACGAGTGTTTAGCGGTGGAATTTTTTTTTTTTTCTTGATTAAAATATTGTGACGACGAAAAATGTTATCAAGTCCAATCGTTTATAGTAAAATTTAAGAAGATTTCGAGAATTTTTCGCTATGATTTGACCACATTTCGGTGAGTAATGACGTAACGAATTTTATGTTTAAAAAAAAAAAAAAAATGTTTTACGTTATGCAAATACTAAGAATGGTAAGAGTGGTGAATGTGAAAAAAATTCTTTAAAAAGTTTATTAAGCAGACATACGTTAACCACATTTAACTTAATTATTTTTGAAATGAAACCACAACTTGGCGCTATATGATTCGTGGTAAACCAAAATTCACAGTTTTTTCTTCCGAATAATGAATTATTTAATTGTTTTGGAATTTTTTTCTTCATTTCTGTTGCTTTGTAAATTTCTTAAATAATTTTTAGTATTTGTATTCAGAAAGGATTTTTTTCATCGATGTTCTAAACAAGTTCCAATAAATTTTACTTTAATAATATTCTGGCCGTAGAAGTAACAAGTGTTTTCATATTAAAACGAATTTCTAATGCCTATAATCAGTAAATACCTACTGCAATTAATTTCTGTTCAATAAATTTTTTATTTTTTTAACAACTCGTTTTTCATAAGCAAGAAACCCAATCCAAATCCAGAAGAGCTGTTAAAAAATTCTTCAAGAAAAATGATTTATTGGTGAAATGATAAACGATGCAGATATTAGGGAAAATCATCATTCTTTTCGATAAGGAATTACCCAACAAACGTCTAGACACAAGAAAATATGTAAAAAAAAAAACTAAAAACACGTGAAAGGTAGTAAATAACTCAATAATCAATTAATTAATAACTCGTTTAATAGTAAAAAGTAATTAAGCAACAAAAAAAAAATTCTAATAAAAATCTTTTTATTCATTTACGTAATTTGTGTGTGATTAAATGTAATTTTTATAAAATCAGTTGTATTTATAGTTGAATAATTACGTGTTACATAGGAAATGCGTGAAAATATTTTATTTTTCTTTATAAACAAAAAAATTTTTACTTTAATTAAATTTATTTATTAGAATTTTAATTAATGATTTACAATCATAAGTAATGCATATAAACAATTCGCCGGCAAAATAATAATTTAAATAATCTGTTTTACCGATTGGTCGTTGTCCACGCTAAACATATAATCGGTTTCATTTAAACTTTTGACGTAACATTGGTAAATAAAACCGATTGATGATTTTTTTTCAGCTGTCATTTTCATTAGCTAAATGTGTTTGTGTTTTGGTTTTTTAGTTTTTTTTTTTTTTTTGTTTCAAACGTTGAGGTTAAGCAAAGTTTTTTTTTAATTTTTTCATCAATTTAATTAATTAAAATAAATGATTAAAATAATTGATAATAAAAATAAATAATAATAACATAATATTATTTAATAACTACAGTGGAAATACAATATATAACGAAAAAAAATTGTAAGTTTTAGAAAAGTTATAAATAACTTATGGCTTCTAATTCGTTAGTAGGAAAATGTATTTTGTGTTTAACACTTTCTGTATTTGTGTATTATTTCTTTTGGGTATCGGTTTTACCATTTATGCTTGTTGAAGAAGGTAATTATAACAATAATAATAATAATAATAATAATTGTGTATTTTTATTAATCGTTATATATGTTTTGTATTTTAGATAATTGGATATACACCCTATTTCCACCGCAACAATATGCATTTTTATTACCAGCAGCATTTGGATTAGTTTTCCTTGGAGGTTTATCATTATTCACCGTTTATCATATTATAGACACATAAAGTATATGAATTTAAACAATTAATATAAGCATATATGTATATTATGACAATTTCTAATACTTACGTAATCATATTTTACATAAATTAATATTTGTAAATGATGATCATTACGCAGTTCAAAACAAATTGATATTTATAAATATGTTTTCTTATCAAATTATTTGTACAATATTTATATAAAACTAAATAAAAATACTAATTATAAGAAAATTCATGTAAAATATATACATATATATTGTTTAATATAAAATTTGTTTAAAGAAATAATAAAATCATAAACAATGACGCCATGGTTAGTAATTGGAATATCAGGTGTGACGTGCGGTGGTAAATCAACGTTAAGCAGTACTATTTATAATTACTTAAAGAGTCCAACGTGTCTACTTAAAGAGAATGTTCACATTAAAGATGTGAAAATCATTAATCAAGATGATTACTTTCTGGAAACAGATGATCCACGTCACATACGTATTGAAGAATTAAATCATATTAACTGGGAGGTTATAACATCAATTGATGTTAATCGAATGTGTAATGATATAAATGATATATTGGGTATGCAATTTTGTTTATACGATTGTAAATATGATACGATGAAGAATGTAAATGGTGAACCAGTACATGAACATGAAATTAAACATATAAAACAGATAACATTCCCAATGTTTCTAAATGTATTAATAATTGAAGGTTTCCTAATATTTAATCATTCATTTACACTTGATCTGTGTAATATAAAATTTCATTTACATTTACCATATGAAAAATGTTATGCTAGACGAATTAAAAGAATTTACAATCCCCCCGATGTGACCGGGTACTTTGAAATGTGCGTATGGCCATTATATGAAAAACATTTTAAAAAATTTAAAGATAGAAATGATATATTTATTGTCAATGGTGATGTATCAAAGGAGAAATGTTTTAATTATGTATTAAAGTGTATACAAAATGTTTTGTAAAAAAAAAAAAAGAAAAAAAAAGCAAACAAACAGGAAACAGGTGGTTTTCTATTTATAGTAAAATTTTCACTAATTTCTAATTTATTTATTTAAATTTGTGGGTCTATTCTAATGTCATACGTTTATACAAACGTTTTATTATAATTAATTAAATTAGAATAAGAATTTTTTTTTTAATTTGCACAAATTAGAAAGAAATATATAGAAGAAAAAAAAAAAATAATAATTAAATTTTTCTAGTTTTATTACTTTGTGTTAGCAATTTATTAAAATTAAATATTTTTAGATAATCTAGCCACGTGTAAATTATTTTAAATTATTTTTAACAGTCGTATAGTTCGTTATTGTATTAAAAATAATAATAATAATAATAATTTGATTGTTAAAATTTTATTTAATATTAATTATAGCTAATTAAATATTCTAATCATGTGTGTTGTATAAATCATTTATTATTATTATTATTTTGTATAATATTAAATTATTAAATTTCTATTTAATAAAAAATAATAAAATTTTTTCATTTAATATACTGATAATTATTATCAATTTTTTTTCTTTACTACGATTAATCCCTTGTGCTGAAATAGTGAATCTGGTTTGTAATGTAAGCTATTTAGTTACTTTAAAACTTAAACAGTGTAAAATAATTAATTAAAACTTTTCGATATCCGCATAAACAATATATTTAATCAAAATAATTGAAAAAAGGAATAAAATTATAGAAAATTTATTTAATAATTTTGCTACTTTAAAAAATGGGCAACATCCTTAAAGAGAAGGATTTTTAACTTGTTTACTTTAATTTTATGATTTATTTCCAAGTCTTTTTCTATTTATTTTAAATTATTGATAGCGAGAGAATAATATAAAACCGATAATCCAATGATTTTACTATTTCCTTTACTTCCAAATTAACAGCGAATATTTCTTTTAGGTTCGACATGTTACGAATTATAGCTTAGTAAAATTAATTGCCTAAGCTATGATGGTAATTAAAAGGATTGGATTTTCGGTATTTGTGGATTGTGGAAAAAATTGTTAGGTTCGCAGATTTATTTAATCATTCGTTGTTAAAACAATTTTTTTTTTTTTTTGCAGCCAAACCAAACCACCTGCTATCTACATTCTTCTTCATTTCCGCTGCTAAATTATTATCAATCAATTTTATAAACAGCTGCTGTATAATAAGCTTTTAATTATAAATAAATAAAAAAAAAAACTTTCATAAAGGAAAATTACTTCACACCAATATAGCGTAATTTTTGTATTTTCGTTTGGTTTATTTGCTTTGTTTATAGAGCGAATAGAAATTGTTTTTTTTTTCTTTAATTTAATTTAATTTAATTTAATATAACAATAAGCAAATAAACTATTAAAAACAAAAACATTTTTTTTGACCAGATGTATAAATTTAATTAAAATTTTATTAGAATTCAATAAAAGCACAAAACTGACAACGTAAAACGTAAAATTTTTTTTTTTTTAAGGTCATCAAATCATTAACCATCTTTAGTGGTTGATATTCCTCAAGCATATAAACAATAATTGAAAATAATTTTCTTAATAAATAAATAATATCTAATTTCTGTACGACATTAAACAAATACTAAGCACTAATCAAATTTCCTGTACAACTGAAGATGACCTAGAAATTTGTGTAATAAAAAGAAGAAAAATTAAGTAAACAAAACAACTAATTTATTTTGGTTAAATTAAATATAATTTATTTGTAGAGAAGTGTTCATAAACAAATAATAAAATTAAAGTTAAAAAGAAAAGAAAGAAAAAAAAAGTAAAAAGTGGCGAACGCCTTCAATTTCTATTTAGCACTTTTATTTTATCGTTTTCTTTCTTTTTTTTTTTATCGTTTAAAAGAAAATTAAATTAAATTCAAAAAAGAAATAAAAACCTTAAACTGTGTAACATTTTTGGTTATAAAATTAAAAAGCTTTAATAAGTATTTCTGCTTAATTTTTTCTTTATTTATTTATTTATTAATTAATAATTAAGCAAAGCGAATAATTTTTCATTAAAAAAAAGAAAAAAAAAAACAATAAATTTAATTATCAACGTTTATGTATTGGTTACTGTGCGCCAACCATATAATAATTAATTAATTAATAAAAAAAAAAAAAGAAAAAAATTAATTTATTTTTGTTCCCAATTTGTCTTCGTTTATATTTATTTTTACTAATCAATCCTGACGTCAAAAATATCATAAATATTTTACATCACTGTCTCTCTTTCTGTGCAAATAAAACGCAAAAAACAAAAAAAATAAAAAATGCAAATTAATTTTACACAATGAAAAAATGGTAAACAAAATTTCTCTACTCTTGTTTTTTTTTAATTTGAATTTTGAAATATTTATTTTATCAAGTTTTGATTTAATTTGTAAACAAAAATAATAATAATATTTTTTTTTTTTTTATTTTAATGTTTACAGTGTGATTCATGAGTTTCTTCAAACACTTTGCAGTTTCTGCTTATTGTTTGCTATTTTTTTTTTTTTTTTTTTTTTTTTTTGCACAGTGAATATTTATTAATAATTATTTATGCGTAGTTAAAACTAATAATAATAATTATTTATTTGGTTTTTGTAATGTAAATAGTAATGTTGGGGATATATTGTTTGAAATTTATTTTTGGTCATCATTACATTATTTGCTTTAATTAAATCAGTCGTTTGTAGTCGGTAATATTCTCGTACTGTTTGTAAAACATTACAAAGTAGAAACTAAAACAGATTAATGCGTTTATTGAATAGAGTTTATGCTAATTTTATTTGTTAATTATAAAAACGGAAATACAATCAACTGGTTAAAGCTAATATTGTATTGAAATTACTTAACCATTTATATCAAAATGGTAATAAAAGCTACAAAGTCATAACACTAATCATTAATTAAACACAGAATTGCTGCATATGGACACCAACATACTATTTGAATCTCAGGAGTTTATCTACAAGAGATAGCAACTGAGGTTTTTAATAATTTTCATTAAAGACAACAAAGCATTAACTTAGTTTTACAAACTTCAACAAAGTCGAAACCTTTATCGTTGTCTGTAGAAATATTCTTCTAACAAGAAAACAATTTTAATAAATATAGAAAAAAAAGAAAAAAAAAAAAGGCAAAACTTGTTGTCTATAAATAGCTAGCCTAAAAGTTTATTCCAATAATTATAATTTGATTTAAATATGAAAGATTAATTACAGTATTTTTTTTATTTTTTTGTTTACAAAATTTAATTCCTCATTGGTATAACTGTTAAAAGTAAAAGACTTTTGATGATTTCTTTCTCGGTGTCAATTATGTAGGAAGTAAAATGTTTTTTTTTTTTTTTTTTTTTTTTTTTTTGCAAATGCTACGCGTGTTTCAAATTATTTTACTGAATTTTTTTCAAGCCACGACAACGAAATCTAAGTAAAAAAAAAATTGTTTATTAAATAAAAGCTTGCAGTTTGGTAAACAAGTTTCTTGATTAAAGAATAAAAAAAAATTCGTATTGTATTTGTCGGTTATTATTCTTTTTTGTATTTAAAAAAATTAATCTTGGGCTAACCATTCGCTACCATTTATTGTCGATTTTGTGTGTAGCTGGTAATGCAACAAACAATGGAACATTAAAATTAATCAAACAATGATTAGATTTGTCTTTAAAGATATTTATTTATTTTGTTTTGTTATCCATTAATAAAAAAAAAGGAAATTTTGCTTCTTTTTTACATGCACAGTACAACGAGGAAAATGAAAGTGTATTTAGTGTAAAATAATAATAAAAAAAAAATTAAATTTTCTTGTTAACCTAAATTATGTTGTTTAATTTTTCGTTTTTTTTTTTTTTTAATATAAAATTATGTTTTTCGTTCTGTATTTATAAATAAAAAATACTTTTACCTTAAAAAAAATAATTAACAAAGTGCATTTTATGCATGTTTAACACGTATTTATGAAAATTCCACGTGCCGTACAAATTTTCCCCAATTTCTTAATTTTGTTTTATTTGGTATTTTTTTTTTTTTGTTTTTTTGTTAAAGGTAAATAACAAAGGTAGCAACAGCAGCAGCAGCAGCTTTTATTTTCTTTTAACAGTTTCTTCGATGTATTTTTATTACACACAATAAATAGTAGGATGGAAATGGAAATAATAAATATGACACGCGTAAAATAAGAAAAATAAAACAAAAATTATTCATAATCACGAAAAAAAAAATAAATAAATAAAAGACTTCAATTACAGTAAAAACAGCGAAACCGGTTCAATTTATATAAACTTGATATTGAATTTTGTTTGTTTGTTTGTTTGTTTTTTCGTAACAACCCACAAATATTATTTATGTTAAAATTATATATTATAGTGAATTTGATAAGAATATACAATACACTGTAGTTTAATTTATTTTAATCATATCTGTCTTTACGTTTATCGAATTCAAATACAAGCGCACACATACGGAAAAAAAAAGCTAACGAAAAATGTTGTTTTATGTTAAAAAAAAAAACAATCAACTGGCCAATGACTTGATAAAAGATTTATTCTTACTGTTTGGTATTTCTTATTGTGATTCTTCATTCAGTTCACAAAATTTTCTATATTACAGTATTATTTTATGGTAAATTCTTTATCGTGTTCCAATCTTTGTTGATAACTCGCAAAATAAATGATGGCAAACAAATTCGGTTTTGTTGTAAATTTATGCAAAACATTTTTCTTGCTACGATTTCTTTTAGTTTTTTGTACGCTGCTATTGCTGATGCCTTTTTTTTTCTCTCTCTGCGTCTTTCTTTTTAATTACTTTTTAAATTAGTTTTCTGAATAAATTTAATGAAATATTTAAACGGTATTTAGTTTTATGGGTTTTTGTCTGTTTTCCTTTTAAGTTAAATGTCACTAGCAAAAATTAAAAAACCAACTTATGTAACCGTTTTTTGCTATGTATTCTGCTACTTCTGCAGACATTTCTTCTATTAAAGAATGAATTACCAGTTTGGTTTATTATTATTTTCATGAAACACTTAACCTTCATCGGAAATAATCAAAAAAAAAAAAAGTTTGTAAAATCGTAAAATAAATATTTTTATGAATTTCAATTCCTCGACAATTATTTTCTCTTTAAAAGGTGTGATAAAAATTATATTTTCTGTATGTGTACTTTAAAAAGTTTGGATTAATCTCATTTTAATATAGGCAAAAAATAAATAAAATAAAATTTAATTACATGGAAAAAAAACGAATTTTTTTCTCTTTTCTTTTCTTTTTTGGTAATTTGTGGTTAATTTTAGTGTCGTAGAAATAATTTATTTATTATTCAGCCAGCATAATGTTTTTTTATGGGTTTTTAAGTAATTGAATTGCCTGTTAATTTGTAGTAATTATTGATAGAACTAATGCATTGATAACTAATGCAATATTCTGATAAGAAGTAAAAAATGTAAAGGCATTTTTCCACAGGAAATACAAATTTGTTTAAGAAATATTGTAGTTAAAACATTTTTATCAAAAATCAAATTTTACTTAAATAGAAATGGATGTATCGGAAACAGGTAATAAAAGTTTTTTTTTTTTTTTTTTTTTTTTTTCATTACAAAACAAAATTTCCGGAAAAAATGGTTTTTTAAAGTGCAAGAACTATTTAATGGCCATTCCTGAATTATTTTTTATTTCCTAGAAACATAATTATTTAGCTAAAATATCGTAAAACATGTTTCTTCTAGTTTTGCAATTAAAAAATTCACATTTTCTGTTTATAAAACAGTTTATTGCCGTAAAAATGATTATTTTCCAGTAAAAAAAAAAAATCTTCCCTTTAAGTTTCATTAATTCAACAACGGAAATAATAATTTTGTTTTGTTTTGTTTTGTTTTGTTTTCTCAGTATTCTTTTTTTTTACGACTTTTTTGTTTTTTTTTTGTAATATTAAATTTAATTAAATTTTTTTTTTTTTTTAGTATGTCAGTTAAATAATTGCAAATGTTATTAGAGTAGAGCTTTCATTATATTTGTTTGTTTATTGTTGTTAATTTTTTAACATTATTACAGACTATTTGATTATTTATGTAAATTTATTAATAATATATGTTTGCTGAAAAAAAGTTAAAAAAAAAATTGCACAGATACGTGTAATACAAATAAAATGAAAGAAAAGAGTTGATTGTACTTTACTTTGTTCTGCTTTTTAATTATAATATTTTTTTTTTTTTTTTTTCTTATTTTAATGTCTTCAAAGAGCTTTTTTTTTCTACTTCACCTTCTTCTTCTTCTTCTTTTCTTATTTATTATTTTATCTTTCTTTTGGTTTTTTTCTTTTCTTTTCTTTTCTGTTTTTTTTTTTTTAATAAATAAATAAAGTGACTTGCTTGACCATTTTCCTATTTTACTTTGTTCTCCATCTACTTCTTCATCTTCTGAATATTGTTCTTTGTTTATGTATTTATCATCGCTTATTTATTATATATATATATATAACACAAAATCATTTCCATTATATACCGAACCATCTCTCATCAAATATAAAAACCATCTCTTTGTTTACATTGCATTCGTTGTATTGCATTTAATATATGCAATGTCTTTGGATGGCGGCATAACATATAACCAGATTTTTTGTTGTTGTGTAATAATAATACAATTAATTTGCACTTGACAATGACCAGAATATGCAGAAAATAAAAAAAAATAAATAAAATTATTTTCATTTCAGTTTATGTATTTAACATAAAAGGTTTTCTTTCATTTTGTTGTTTGTAATTATGCATGTAAATCATAGACAAGTTTTTTTTTGTCTTATTTAAGCCGGTATTTCACACCTTTAGATTTTTTGTAATTATTTCACTTTTTTTTCTTTTCTTTTCTTTTCTTTTTCTGTGTGTTAATAACCAAAGGTCAATAACATTTTTATTTTCTAATCAAACGTATTATTCGTTACCTACAGATTTTTTCATGTAAATATTTACGATTTTAAAATTATCGCTAAAAGATCCTTTGTATAAAGTTTTTCTGCTAGAATTAAGTGGACGGCATTTACTCTAGTTATAAAGGAAAGAGTTGTGTTGTTTTCCTTCCTTTCTTTTTTTTATTTTTTGTACATACATTTGCGGCATACAAAGAATTAAACTTATTTATTTTATTATTTTGTATGGCTCTCGTTTGTCCGACATTGTGGCGCACCTTTTTCTTATCTTTTTCTTCGTTTTCTATATATTTAAACTATAAATTAAATATATATATATATATAATAAAAAACCAACTAGAAATGTCCAATGAAATTTATAAAATTTAATTTAATTAATTATTAATGAGATTCTTTGTTTTATATATTAACATTAGAATAAGAATTAAAATCTAATCGATTAAAAACTAAAATTAAGCTTCATAGGTCTATAATAATTAATTAATTAATTAATTAATTAAATAAATGTATTCAAACTTGATTACGTTAATTAACTCTGCAAATTTAATAAGAACTCAGTAAGCATTGCAAAACACATTTTTTTTCTTCTTCATTTGACGAATCAGAGAGGAATTTTGTTGTTTTTTTTCATTCTTTTAACGGTTTTACTAAACACAAAATGGCTTCATAGCAAGGAGACATTTTATATTGTGAAATTGAAATTATTTTATTTTCAATTCAATACAGAAATTAATTAAATAATATTTTGCAAGACAAATTGAATGACATAACTAATAACACTGATTAAGTAAAACAAATTACTTAATAATATTGTTATTCTATTCAAAGTTTTTTTCCCATAAAAGCTTAATTAATGTTTTTTTTTTTTATCTTTTGTGTGTGTGTGTTTTTTTTTTTTTTTTTGTTGAAAATTTTCATTAAAATCCTTGAAAATAAAATCAAGTTTCATTTTATTTTATTCTAAGAAATTTATTGAAAATCCATAAAGTGGTTGTTTTGATAATTTATTTATTTTTCCTTTTTAAAACCATGATAATACCTAATTGCTTATTGATATTTATTTTATTTTGAAACATAAAATGTTAAATTATGCTGAGTGGCATCGTTTGAAAATAAAAACTCTCCAAAAAAAAAATTATCATTGTCTAGTGATATTGAAATTAAAAAGAAAAAAAGAAACGAAAAGGAATACAGAGAATTTGTGGCGTTAGTTTGTTGTTGTTGTTGTTACAGAAAAAAAAAAAAAAAAAACTAAATTAAGTACAAAATTAGACAACAAAACATGATAATAATAATAAAAAAGAAGAGAAAAACATAAAGATTTGGGTCATGTATGTCAAGCAAATCACGATTGGCGTCTTTAGGTAATTTTAGCTGAATATACAGACGCCACATAATATTCATTAACCATTAACACACGTACATATATGATGAATTATATACATATGCTGTGTGTCCACTAACTACAGACAATTTTCTGTTTGCAATTTAACGTTAAAAAAAAAAAAAACATTTAATGGTAATGAATGTGATGGTCAATGTTTAAAAAATTTTTTTTTATTAATTATTAATTATTTTTCTTTAAACTTCTTATAGCAGTAACACAGGTAAAAGTCTTATATTTCAAAAAAAAAATAAATAAATAAATAAAGCGTTGATAACGTACAAAAAAAAAACACTTTGTTATATGGTTGCGTGCACTTTAGCATTTTTCGTTTTGTTTCTTTCCTTCTTTTTTTTTAAATTTTTTTTGTTTTATCGAATGTTGTTTACTTCTGACATGTTTTTCTTTTTAAATATTATTAATAATATATCTTATTATTATTATTATTATTATTAAACGATAACAAATACAACCAATCGTTTATCGTTTTTGTTCATTTCTTTCTTTATATATTAGAAATAACGGGTCATCGGCTTGCCCCATCATTCAACAAAATTTAATATAAATTCAGCTTCTTACTCATTTAAAATTCAGTTTAAGATTTGAAGTCTACATGCTTAGTTGTTAATTTATATTTTATATTTAATTTTATTTATTTTGTTTTAAGTTTTTCTGTTTTGTTTAATAAGTTAAAAAAAAAATAAATAAAAAATCATGAAAGTGTTTTTGGTTTTATGTTTAATTGCGAGTCCAGTGTTTTCCGCTACATTATTTCGTGATGTACGTGAAGTGAATGTAGCACCATTTGTGGAGGAAATACTAAAAGAAAGTATTATTTCGGAATTAAAAAAGGATGAGATACCAGTTGCTATCGAAGCTGATCCAATTCCAGTAGAAATATTTAAAGATGTAGAGTCACCAGCACCGGTGGAGGCGACACGTATTGTTGTTCCAGTAATTGCTGTTGAAGAGCCAGTCGCAGTAGTTAGTGTTAAAACAAGTGAAAATGCAGAGGGTGGTGAAGTGAAAACAGTTGAAATTGTTGAAGAAATTGTTAAAGAGGAAGTCGTAGCACCAGCTGTTCTTGTTGAAGAAGTGAGATTAGCAGAGCCTGAGATTGTTGTACAAGATGAACAAGTTGCTGAGCCAACATTCGTAGCCGCTGTATTACCAGTTGCTGTTGAACAAACAATTGTTAATGAGCCAATCGTTGAGAATGATACACCAGTTGTTGCCGTAGAACCAGAAATTGTTGAAAAAGTTGAAACAGCCCCAGTTGAAAGTGCTCCAGTTGAAAGTGATCCAATTGCTGTAGTTGTTGAACCCGTTGCAATTGTTGAAGAAATCAAAGAAACTGCCGAACCAATTGAAGCAGTACGTCAAACCGAAGTTGGTAGTGAAACTGCTCGTCCAACACTCCTCCAACAAGCACAAGACTTAATCCAAAATAACCCAATCACCCAATTTATCAACAACAACCCAATTTCCCAAGCGATTAACAATATCCGTGTTCCACCAACAACAACACCAGCTGCCGATGGTCAAGTTCAAGCTGAAGGCCAAACAAATCCAAACATTTTGCAACAACTCCAAACAAACATCCAAACAGGTTTCACAAATTTGTTCAATCCAAACGCTGCCAACAGTGGAACTGCCGCTGAAGCTGAGCCAAATCGTCCAGGGATTTTACAAAACATCCAAAACGCTGTTAACAACGTTATTAACCCACCACGTCCAGCTGATGGTACCCCTGCCAATCCAATCCAATCTGTAGTCCAAACCTTACAATCAACATTTATCCAGCCCGTCCAGAATTTACTCTCTGGTAACAGAAACGAAGAGAAGCCAACTGTTGTTGTTGCCGAAGCCAAACCAGATGCTGACAAGCCAGCTGCTGATGCACCATCAGTACCAAAACCAGTTGATGTAGCAGCGATTGAAGAACAAATTATCGTAGCGGATGAGGTCAAGGACACAGACAAAAAGACTGAAGAGAAAGTTGATGCCGAGAACACAGTCGAGGGTGTCGTCAAAAAAGACTAAACACCATCATTATATTATTTTTTTTTAAAATTAAATTAATATTTTTCCAGAATTATTTTTATTTCTCTAAATTTTCTTCTTGTTTTTTTTTTTTATAATTTCCTAAACACACCGTGTACGCCGTATTCATAAACGAATTTTTTTTTTGTTTTCTTTTCATTTTTTGTCTGCTTGTTCCAGCAGATGGTTTGGTATGGCATACCCTAATTTATTTATTTATATTAATATAATTTAATTTTATACTTAATTAAAAAAAAAAAAACATAAAAATAAAATTCATAATTGTGATTTATCATTTCAATAAAATAAAATAAAATAAAAATAAAAAATCCTAAAATTTCTCTTTTCTTTTTTTTCATTTCTCTGTAATCTGTTAAAATTATTTAATTGGTTTTAAACTGGAATTAATAAGCAAAAAAGAAAGAAAAGAATATTTGTCACGAATTTCACACAAATTTTATAATCGTTCAAAGAAATAATGGAATGAAATTTACTTCTCATTAAGACTTTGGCAATTAAAATCTCCTAAATATCGGTAAATATTCGTTATTAATTGAAAATAAACCAAAGTTCAGGAATTCCTACCTTACAAAAAAAAAGCAAGCTTTTCAAATCTAGATGGCGCAAATATTGTTCTTATATTTAATTAATAAGCAACTAATAGTATTGGCTTAGCCAAGACAATTTTTATCGTTTTTGTTTTATTTTTCCGCTATTTCAATGTCACTCAAACAATATTTACAAAACATTATACCAGTTTTACAATGTAGATTTTGATATCATTTGGAAGATAATAAAAAACCTGTAGATGCTGTATAAACTTATTAAATTACATTTGATAGTTAATTCTACAAAGCACTAGTAATAAGTATGCAAATCAATCTAAAAAAATAATAGTTCCAATGAAACAGTTTTTAGGGAAACAATTACAATTTTACTTTTTATTACTACATTTATTTAGAAAATTAATTAAGTAATTAACACTAACTAAACTAACTAATATTCAGTCTATTCTTTGTAATACAAATTGTACCATCAGGCAAATTAAATATTTTTTAACAAATAATTATTTTAATAAAATCCAGTTTTACGAATAAATCGCCTTAATCCCAAATAACCAATGAAATGCATTAAAATATTTAATATAATCAAACAAATATAATTGTAAATAATTGTAATCGGCTCTGTACTGTAATATTGTTGTTTTAATATATTTTCTGCATTAATTAAGCAAGTACCATTTGGCGTAAGCACTGTGCAATTATCTAAATAAATAATGAAATTAGTCGAAAACAGTGGATAAAAGAAAGTTGAATTACCTTTAAAATTAACACTTAACCAATACTGTATTGACATTGCCTCATTTGCATAATAAAACACAGAAATATGTTTTATTATTGGCACCGAATTTAATTGTATATAAAAACCGCCTAATATTAATATTAATAAACCAACTGGAGAGGCTACTTCAGATGCTAATTCAGTTCTTCCAAATACAGCAGATAATGCACAACCTAATTTTAATTAATTAAATTTTGTTTTAATTATCGTAATATATATATTTATATTTACCATATGCCATTGCTGTTATTCCTGCTAATGACAATGTTAAACTCATCTGTAGATAGATTTGAATTGTTTTTAAAAATCCAACAGTTAGAAAAATTATTCCCAAATATAAAAATGATTCAAACACAAATTGTGGTATCTTTAAAATAAACATTTTTTTTTTTTATTTTAATTATAATAAAAAAGTTAATTTTCTAAGGTTAAAAAAAATAAATTTACCAAAAATATTACATAAGAAAAGTAAAACGCTGATAAAGAATATAAATTTTCACCATTTTCTCTTCGTACCAATGGTAAGTTTGTTGGAAAATAATAAATAACTTCATACAGACAAGTAAATATTACTTCGGAAATAATTAAAACAATTGCTCCTTGGATATCCTTATTAAAAAAAACAATTATAAATTTTAAAACAAGGAAAATAGGGAATTAAGACTAAATACACAACCTGTACAGCTGATTTATTATTTTCATCAACTTCTGCATAAATTAATGCAATTATTAGTGATGTTGCCTTAAATAAAAATTTATAATTAATAAAAAATGAAACTAGATCAAAATTATAACACAAATTTCATTAATATATCTTGTCTATTGATCGTTTTATTTGCTTTTCAGAACTTCACAACTGTTTCAGATACTATTTGGGCAGAACATAACGAATTAAAACCAAGATACTTAAGTGCAGAAGTAAAGTCAAAAAGTCTTCTACGTTTTACTCTCATTACAAAGAGTACTGTAAACAATTTACAAAATCTAATTTAAATAAAAAATAATCATAAACAAACCATAAAGAATAATAATTTAATTAATTCATCAAATGCTGTCCGTTTTGTTATTATAAATAATCGTATTAATAGAAAATAAACTTGCATAATCCAGCACAATGATTTTCTAAAATTAAAACAATAATACATTTAATTAAATCATTAATTAATTAACTAATTAAATTACTTTTTTCCATAATTTGATTTTTTTAAATTATCTTTATTATTATTATTTGCTTCCGTGTGTATAATTTTACATAAATGTTGTTTGGAATATTTTTTAAATTCATTAAAAATTTCCATAGATCGATTTTTATTTATTTGTTTCTCTGATGAAATTAAATTAATATAAAACTCAGCTGGATTATATAATTTTGGACATTTATAACCTAAACTGGAAGTAAATCAATAAAAATAAAATACTAATCCGTTAAGGTGATACTTTGATATATTGCAAATTTATTAATTGTTAACAATTTAGAAGTAACATTTTTGATTTATTTTATATTTTAGAGTAATCAGTGATTACAAGTGGTGATTTTAAATCATAATACCTTGAAAAGAACTGATAAGCATCATTTAATCCACCTTGATAAACAATTCTGCCATTATCCATTAATATAAAATGTGTAAACAAATGGAAAACATAAGATGTCGGCTGATGTATTGAGCATAAAATTAATTTCTTATTCATCTCAGATAAATTTTTTAATTTTTTTATTATATTATATGCATTAAAACTATCTAAGCCAGTTGTTATCTCATCAGCAAATATAAGATATTTTTCCAATAATAATTCACTAGCTAATAATAATTTTTTTTGTTCACCACCTGATAATAAATCAATTTTTATATCTTTTATATTTATTAAATTAAATTCATTTAATAAATTATTTATTTTCATCGTACGATACTCATTTGATTCATTATTTAATTTTAATTCAGCCTGAAAATATTAATTAATTTAATATAATAACAAAGTTGTTATTATGCTGCTTAATTTATTTACCATAAAATTTAAATGTTCTTTTGGTGTTAATGTACCGATAGCCATATAATATTGTGGTACAAATGCTGATAAATTTTTCATCGAATTTTTATTTATTTTCTCATTATTTATTAATATATCACCAATTAAATTGCCGGATATACGTTGTGATAACGCTGCTAATAATGTTGTTTTACCAGAACCACTAAAATATAAATTTGTAAAGAAATAAAATAAATGCGACCTTGACACAAACACACACACACATTTATTTTTATATTAAAGCAAAAAATTATTAAATGTCTAGTGAGTCGTTATTATTTCATAACGTTCTTATCTTATAAAACACAATAAATCATACCTAGGTCCTAATATTGCAACTAAATTACCACTTTGTAAGCTTCCGCTCACTTTAAATAAAATAAAAGAAAAAATTAATTAACAGACTTAAATTAAATTAGTTTTATTTTATTTTGTTTTTTCACCATTTTTTAAAATATGAATTTTCTCAGTATCTTTTTTATTTAGAATATTCAAATAATTTTTATTCTTTCCTTTTGCATAATAATTTAAATTATCCCATTGTAAATTTATAGAATCACACATTTTTCTAAATAAATTTAATTATTTGTATAAAGACGATATATAATTTATTAAATTTAAATCACGTCTTGTTCACTTAAAAAACGAGATAAAAATGCTTTTTTTAAAACGTTTTATTTTTCTTATCATGATTATAATAAAAACTCTTTATTGTTGTATCAAGATATTAATAGAAAAGAGAAGAAATATGCATTTCTGTTTTCTCTATCTCTAAAAGTTATCCCCAAAAATCTTCTTATCAGACACTATAAATCCTAATGTACATTTAGAAATTAATTTAAAATAAATTTTACTGTTTCAACAATATTTTTTATTTTTATTTATCTTTAATTTATATAACACATTTATATACACACGGTTATATATGTGCTTATAGCATTTACTAATCTATATGGTTTCTAGCTTACAGATAACATTGTAGTTGAGAGATAATTTATTATATTAATTAAACAACATCTTGTTCCATCAATTCTTTTAAACGTTTTTGTTGTTTGGGCGTCATTGCATACATGGTATTAACAACATAATCCATTTCCCTCTTAGTATGTAATGGTGGCCAAAGTGTTGTATAAACAAAATGTCTAAAAAATATAATTAAAAAAATTAGTAATCTATTGAGTAAAATTAAATTAAATTAAATTAGATCACCTATGAAATCGCATAGCGTCATAAGCTGAACTTTGCATTGCCTCTTGCATTTCTAATTCATATAAAAATTGTTCATCATAACGTTCTGCTGCATTAACGTAACGAAGACGACAGATTGCACGGCTTTAATATAATTAATTAATTTTTTTTTTTTTTTTTTTTTTCAATTAATTAAATTAAGAAAATAATTTACTATGGAATTGAATAAGATTTATAATTTGGAAAATTTTTTAAAAAATGAACCCTAGAAGTAGATGATGTTTTGATTGAAACCGATTCTTTATTTGTTAAATCCATATCCATTTTATATATTTAATTTCACCTTAACGAATAAACCAACTATACTTACAAAAAAAAATATAAAAAATATGAAAAAATTTTAAAATAAAAAAAACTAAAATTGGATGAAAATAGTGGAAAAATGAATTATAAACAAATATCCAAATCGTTGCCATAGTTATCGATTTGACTTTTAAAATTCGGTATACTGATGTAAAACAATATTTAACTGATATTTTTGTGGTGTCTTTTCATCGCTACTTATACCTTATTGACAAACATCGCTCGTTGTTGAAAATTTGTCAGATGCAACTATTAAACAGGCAGACTCGTAAAGTGAAGAAATTCAGCTGTATTTCAGTCAAACATGGATAGATATCTAAAAACTATCCCGAAACTCTTATCATACATAATTAATTCTAATATACGAATGAGATAACAGAAAAAAAGATAATTCAAAAAAAAAAAAATGTTTTAAATAAATTTTACTGTTTCAATGTAATAATTTTTTATTTTTCATTAATTTTCAATAAGAAAACAATAAATATGACACACACGGTTATAAAAGAGCTTAAAGCATTTACCAAGCGTATGTTTTTAAAGCTTAAAAATAAGTACAAAATGGTACTAGATAATTTATTATATTAATTAAAGAATATCTTGTTCCATTAATTCTTTTAAACGTTTTTGTTGTTTCGGTTTCATTGCATACATGGTATTAACAACATAATCAATTTCCTTCTTAGTATGTAATGGTGGCCAAAGTGTTGTATAAACAAAATGTCTAAAAAATATAATTTAAAAAAAAATTTAATCTCTTGAGTAAAATTAAATTAAATTAAATTAGATCACCTATGAAATCGCATAGCGTCATAAGCTGAACTTTGCATTGCCTCTTGCATTTTTAATTCATATAAAAATTGTTTATCATATACGGCTTTTGTATTAATGAAATTGTGGCGGCATGATACATGGCTTTAATAAAAAAACAAATAATTAAAAATAATTTTCAATTAACTAAATAAAGAAAATGATTTACTATGGAAGGGTATAGAGAAGAAAATTTGGAAAATTTTTAAAAAAAGGTTCTAATCTTCTTGCAATTGATTGTTGTTTTAAAAATGATTGTTGTTTTAAAATTGATTGTTGTTTTAAAATTGATTGTTGTTTTAAAAATGATTGCCTATCTGTAGACATTATTTATTTATTTCTCATTAATTTTATTATAAAATTAATAAAAATATAGAAAAATATATCGTAAACAAATAACCATAGACGCATAAAGTTGCTATAGTTAATGATTTGACTTTTAAAATCCGGTATGCTGATGATTCTTTTACAAAAATGAAAAAATTGTTTACTAATACTTGTTTTTGTTGTTAGATAACTCAGTTCCAGTGCTAGATAGAACTATTAAACTTTTAATATCGCGATGGATAATCCTGATATTTGATATAACAATAAGCTGTTCGATCAGCATAAACATGGCAAACAAGTGTGCAAATGAAAAGGATTTTTATGGTTAAAGGAGGAGAAAAAGAAATAAATTTTATAAAAACACAAAATTACATCGTTGAATCTATATCTCATGGTCATGAACATTTATTTTATAATTATTTGGCATTTTTTAATAATTTTTTTTTTTTTTTTTTTTTTTTTTTTTACCAATAATTTATTACACATTTACTATAATGCCTAATTACCATTTATCTATTTGGCACTTACTTATTAACTAATTTTGATATTACATTTTACATTTTTTACGTTTATATCTTATTAATTAATAATTTTAGTGATACATAATATTTTAATTACCCTTAAAAATATATACCTTGATTCACATGCTAAACACTAATTGTCCCTAAATTCCAAATTAATATTACTTTTATATATAGTAAAAAAAAATTTATTTTTAATTAATATAGGAACAGTCCACGTAGACACGTTTGGGAATTTAAAAAAAAAGGAAAAAAAAAAGGAAAGAAAAGAAAAACAAAACAAAACGTATTATCGATTAAATGGATAAACAAAATTATGATAATTTGTTGTTTTTTTTTTTTATTACAAGTAGAGCCTACTTCCTGTTCCTGTTTATAAAATGAAAATTATACTTAATTAGCTAAGTGGCAAGGTTAGAATAGAAATTATTTCACCTGTTTTATATCCAATTTATATTATTATTATTTGTTAATTAATTAATTATTTTCTTCATTTTATTTTAAGTAACATAAATTATTTTACACGTTTATTATTTGTATAATTAAAATAGTTAAATTTTACTATTATTCAAAAATAAATAATTACAAAAAAAAAAAAAACTTTCTTAATTAATTCAACTTATAAAACAAATACAAAAATAATAATAATAATAATAATAATAATAATAATAAAAAAAATTTCTTTTTTTGTATTTTTTTCGTTTATTAAATGATATCACATAAAAAATTAAAAAATTTTTTTTTCTTTAATAATTAAATTATAATTATAATTAACTAAAATATTACTAAAAATATTGCATTGTTTCGATTTTATTTTTAATTTAATTTATTATGTATATATCTGGAAAGAGAAGCGCATGAGACGGTATAAATTATATCAAAAAATTTGTCTATAACACTAAGCCTAAGTAAATAATTATTATTTTGCAAGACATTTTACTTAATAATCTTATAATCTCTAATCAGAAAAAAAAAAAACTATAAAACAAGTTAACGACCTTGAAGTACTGATTAAAAATCGATTCCACAATTAATTAATTTAAAAAAAAATCGAGAAATCTTTTCTGGTTTCATTTTTTTTTTTTGTATTTCTTTTTTCTTTTTCTTTTAAAGCTTATCAAAAAGCCTTAATGTTTCTTTTTTTTTTTTTTTTTTATTCAACTAAGAAATCATATCTACTCCATTTGTTAATCACAACAGAAAAAAAAATGTACTTTGTTATAACCAACGTCAGTGTTTTCTGGTCGCGACCTCGTTTAATAATTCATATATATATATTAATAATAATAATATCATATTTTTATATTAAATACTAATAAGAATATATAATTAATTGTAATTAAATGAAAATTATTCATTTATTTTATTAATATTTAAAAAAAAAAAAAAAATATATTTTAATATTATTGTTTTAAAAAACGAAAACAAAACTAATTTTGTTGTGCAAAACAAATAATTAATAATAATTAATAATTAAAAAAAAAAAGGAAAAAATGTATAGATGTAAGAATGATAAACAAAAAGAGGTATTATTAAACGGAGACATACATTTCGGTTTCGGATTTCTATTTAATAAATATTTCATCAACAAAAACTAGTCTTGTCAAATTTAAATCATTAACGGGTTTTTTCATTATTATCTTATTGATCTTATTGCTGGGAATTTTTTTTGGTTGTGTTTGGCACTTTTTTTCTTATTATTTTATTTATTTTTTTTTTTGATTAAAATTTTATACTTATAATTTTAAATCAATTATCGGTGAAAATAGATTATAAAAAAAAAAAAAAAAAATTTAAATTAAATTAAATTAAATTAATTAATTAATCACTTGATATTTGAAAGATTTAATTAACATTGCTGTATTATTTGTTCAATAAAAATGTTTTTTTTTTTTAAATAAAAATTTCTAATCAATAAAAACAATTTTTTTTTTTCCTTATCAATTATTAAATTCAAATTAAAATTAATTTAATATTTTTTAATTGTGAGACAAAAAAAAAAAAAAAATAAATTATCTATTATTAATCATGATTAATCCATTATTGATTTAATATTGGATATAAATATTTTAATATAGCAAAATAATGGACAGATGCTGCAAATACAACAAATAAATGCCATATTGCATGGGCAAATGGTATTGAGCCATCAGCTTTAAAAAAACATATACCAAGTATATATAATAAGCCACCTAATTTCAATTCAGACATACCACTAAACTCGTGACCACAAAAAATTATTACTAATGACGGTCCTAAACCCATTACTAAATATAATAATGTTTCTAAGCATTTATAACGTTCATGGTAAATCTGGAAAATAAATTTAATTTAATTAAATTAAAAAAAAAAAAAAACTTTAAAAATTTAATAAATTAGTCAAAGGTTACCTGTTGATATAATATTCCTAATCCCGCTAGAAGCCATACCATCCATCTTAGTATAAACAATATTGTCGGATGTGCCGGTGGACTCAATATTAACCATGGAAAATATGAGCCAGCAATAAATACATAAATCATAGCACGATCGCAACGATGCAAAACATCTTTTAATTGTCTTTAAAATAAGATTAAAACAATTAATATTTGTATATAAAGCAAATTAATTAAAAAATAAAATTTACCTATGTCGATTACAATAGAAAACGCAATGGAAGAATGTCGATACAATAAATAATAATGCTAATGCTGTACCATAAATACATGCAGCTAATTTTTGGTCTGACGACTGGCTACGCCATACAAGATGTATTCCGCCAATAATTGCAGGTACAACCCAAAAACCATGCGTTATTACATTTGCCAAGTGCTCAATCTTAAAATAAATTTTCTATTTTATTAAATTTTAATTTTAATTTTAATTAATTATTTTTTATTTACCTCTGATGGCATATATGCACAACCATGTGCCGCCCGTTTATTCATCCAATGTATTTTCTTTAGATGCACCCACTGTATTTCATCTAATTTTGTCTTCAACTTTAACCACACCCGCCAAAAATTATAAGAGTCCGCATATACTTTACTTTCATTTTTACTAACTGAGTGATGTTCAACATTTGCTTGAAGTAATCCACTAATATTGCTATCCGTTGTTCCATCAATAAATTCATTTTGATAATTCACTTGATTATTATTATTATTATGTGTTAGATCGAGATGATGTTGTTGCGGCTGCTGTTGTTGATGATGATTATGATGATGATGATGGTTTTGGTGGTGGTGATGCTGTGGTGTTAAATTAATTTTACCATTACAAACAGCATCTTTCATTGCTAAAATACAGAAGAAGAAAAAATATATAAACACATGTAGAGGATATATTTAATTTGAATATCAAACTAACATATCATAAAAATGATAAGATAAAAAAAAAACAAAGAAAAATGAAAAATCAATTTTGTGAACAATACATGTGTGAATAAGCATTTTTTTTTTTTTTTCTCTAATTATTAATAGCGGGGTACATACCGTACATTAAATATGACTTTGTTAATTATCTCACTTGTTCAAAAGTTAAACAAACTGAAGGTAAAAAAAAAAAAAAAAATTATTATCAATATTTGAGAGAAATTTATGTTTCTTTTTTTTGTTTTATTACACGCTTCTATCAGTTATGTAATTTAATTGTAATATTTTTTTTTGCTTCTTTGTTGTAATTGATTAAATATAGATTATAGATTATATTTATTTATAAGAGAAATTATGTTTAGTTTTTATTTAATAAAGAGATTAATCACCATCAAATAACTGATTATTTAATTATTTATTATAATTTTGCACAGACTTTATTCAATTGTTATTTACTGTAAATTGTTAAGTTTTTTTTTTTTTTTTTTTATTTTCTTTCTTTTCTTAACTTTTCTTTGCTTATTTATTTTTGTTAAATATTATTGATGCATTGCACTGAACATGATAAAATATTGTAATAAAAAAAAAAAGAACAGAGAAAATTTTTTTTTTTTTCGAAGACTTAAAATAAACCACTGGCTCTATATGTGTTATGTGTATGAATGTATAATTCTTTATAAATAAATTACTTTGTTTGTAATAATAATAACAACTTGCCAATTATCTTATAAATACTTCAATCCCCATTTAATTTAATTTTGAACACAGTTAAAAAAAAAAATAATAATAAATCGCACGAAACAATGCAAAAAACAAAAAAAAATGTTTATATTGAAAAAAAAAAAAAAAAAAAAACCATACAAATGTTTTATTAGAGAAAATTGACATCCATTAAAATAGAAATTAATATTTATGTTTTACTTGTAATATGCTTTGGACAAGACAATATTTCGTATGGATATATGTTGAATAAATATTATTAAATAAGCACTTTCTTTATTATTATTATTTCTATGTTTTTATATTAATATTTTTATTGATAAACATTAATTATTTTAATAAAACGACATTTCTTTACAACAAGTTTTAATTGTAATAAAAATTTAATTTTTTATTTTTTACACCAAGGCCAATTATATACTGAAGTCTTTAAACACATGTACCTTCGTTATGTATTAAATAAATTTTTCGAGAGTTTTGTATGTATATAAGCTTTTTATATTGTTTTCAATTTTACAGTTCAGTGGAGTTTTGTAGAATTTATTTTAGTACAATGAATATTACCTGTTAACTGCTTTATTTTTAAACAATTTTTTTTTTAATTACAATATGATTTTAATTATTATTAAAATGTTAAAAATAGTATAAAATACTTTACCATTAAACTTTATTTCATATATTATAGATGACATACGATAAAAATAAAACAAAATGATGGTCTTAAAATGTGGTTGAATAAAGGATGTTTTTTTTTTTGCTTTCGTTTTCAGAATTTAAAAGATTTAATTATTTAATAATAAAGGATAAATAAAACAAACAATTATATCATATTTATATATATTTTTTTATTAATAATAGTATTTATTATTATATTATTATATTTGCTTCGTCAATAGATACTGCATTTCAAATACATAGTTTATAATTATATTATATAATATTTATATTATGGTAGTTACTTCATTTAGATTTAATATTATAATAAAAACATACATTATTTATATTATATATAAATTTTTATAAGAAAAAATATATTTATTTTCCTCTATAAAATATTTATGAAATTATAGGCTCTCTCTTGGATAGTATTTTTATATTTTTTTGGTCACATTTAAGTAATGTTAATATGGAAACATTTTTTTTTTTACTGATGTATGCTAAAATATCGAAGTTCGATGAATCGAATTTAGAATGTTATATGATTTTTCGATTGTATATTTATTTCTCTACTATTTTGAAGCACTTTTCTATTTGAAACACCTAAAATGTTTTTGATTTCTTTTTTCTTTTCCTCATTTATTTAATATAAATTTTAGTGTTCATTTAGATGGTTTTTGTTTTTCTTTTCATTTTTTTTTTTATAATTAATTACATTTATCTTACACAAGTTTTTAATATTTCAAAAAAAGCTACACAATTTTACTTAAATATAAATTTACTTAAGCAATAATATTTTTATTTTTTTCTTATTCATAAAAAATAAAATGAAAACTAAATAAATAAAATCGAAAAGAAAAAAAGAAAAACGAATTAAAAAAATAAAGAAAAATGTGTATAAAAAAATTTTTACAAAAATTTTATATTAGGTTTTTGTATAGATTTGTAGAAAAAATTTGGTCGCTTTTGTAGGGTTTTTTTTTTTTTTTTTGTTATCCTTGTTTTATATTAGTTTTTATGACAGTGATTTGTAGTTATTTTTAAAGTTTTCATTTTTTTTTTTTTTTACATAAAGCAAATATTTGAACCAGGTGATTGCTGCTAAGACATTTGCAGTGTTTCATATGTCAAATTGTTTAAATATTATTACTTTGATATGTTGATTTTTAATCATTTTTTTTTTTTTCGTTTAATTTAATTTAATTTAATTAATATTAAAAAACAACTAATTAAATATTTTATTGTAAAAAAATTCTTATAAAAAAAAAAAAAAATAAAATAAAAAACAACGAATTGTCTGCATTGTAAACCAATAAAAAAAAAAAATTATCTAGCCTCATAATAGTGAAATAAATTAGTCTCTAGTTTCATCATTTTTTTTTTCTTTTATCATAAATTATCATAAAACATTTTATTTTATTAAAAAAAAAACTACACTCTGAACCTTCTTCATTTTATCATTTTTCTCACCTTAATAATTCTTAATTAAAAAAACAAAAAAATTAAATAATAAAAAATTATTAACCTAGCAACAGCCATTTTAACTTAGCTAAGCTTGTTTGATTTTTAATTATTATTTAAATAGATTTTTATAAAATATATATTTTATTATTATTATTATTATTATTATTATTATTATTATTTGTAAAGTTTATAAATAATAATTAAAAAAAAAAAAGAAAAGATTTAATTTAATTATTATAAAAAAGCTAGAACTAATTTCTATGTTTTATAAATATTTTTTCGTTTTGCCTTTATAATGTTTTGAAGTATATATGTAAAAAAAAAAAAAAAGTAAAAAAAAACTAGGGATGTATAGCCTTTTGTGCGAATATGCGCACGCTTGATAAGCTTCACATTTTTCATTTCTTATTCAATACATTTACAACAATTATATTTCATTGTATTGGTTTCTTTTCTTAATTAACAAAAATAAAAATAAAAAAAAATTGAGAAAGCCCACTAGATTTTTGTTTTCATTAATTTTATTTTTTTTTTCTTAATAATAATTTCTAAGTAGGTGATGGTCCCCGTTTATTAAACAATAATTTTTGTTTTAGGGAATTAAAAAGGAAATATTTTCTCCTCTTTATAAATATATATCGCGTAAAAATAAATTTTATAAATTTTTTTTTTTTTTTGTATCATTTAATGCACAATAATAATAATTTTTTTTTTAAACATTTTTTTAATTTTTTTTAACACATCGAAAGCACAATATTGTTTTATATAAGATTAATTTGTTTTTTTTTATTTATTTTTTTTTTTATTTCCTTTTCTTATTCATTAATTTTTTTTTTTTTTTTTTGTTTTTAAATGTAAATATCAATACTTTAAAGACTATCAGCTTAAAAAAAAAAACAGAAAAAACAAAAAAAAAATAAATAAATAAAAATTATAATCAGAGGTTTTTTACATATAATTATAGCTCTCATTATATTTTATTTATTTAAACAAAAAAAAAAAACAAACCAAAGTAATTAAAAAAAAAAAAATTGATAAAATGATTTTTTAGAGCAAATTTTTATATGTCATTAAATTTTTAATTTTTAAATAAACAACAAAAATAATTAAAAACAAATATTTGTATATAAAAAAAAAATGTAAATTAATAAATAATTAATTAAACCAAAAAAAACTTTCTCCAATCTCTCCAATTTAAGTAAATTTCGTTTCTTTTATGATCAATGAATACCAGTGAAACAAATGTTTAAAAAAATAAATAAATAAATAAAAACCAACACACATTTGTAGGGTTTTTCATTTTGCATTTCCCCTAAAATTATTCATCTGCTTCTTTAACTTCTTTATGTGCGATGATGATTATTAGATTAGATTTAGATGATTTATTTAATTATTAAAATGGAAAAATGGTTAATGTATGTGTTTGCACATAAAATGCAATTTTTTTTTCTTCTCTAATTAAAGTTATTATAAAAAAAAAATGCTAGCAAAAAATATTAAAATATAAAAAACAAATAATAAACAAAGATAAGTCACACTACTACTACACAACTTTTAAAATAATAATAAAAAAAAATTATATATTTCTTAGTTTTATCAAAAGAAAAGAAAAAATAAATTTTTTTTTGCCAATAAAATAATAATTAATATAAGGAGTGGAAGAAAGAGGGGGGGAGAGGGAGGGAAAAAATTATTTAGCTGGTTTTGTTTTGTTTTTTTCTGTTTGTTTGGTTTTTTACTATTTTACTATTAATTAGGCGTTCAGCTTGATTTTTTTTCTGAAAATAAATAAAAAATAAAAATAATAAATAATAATAAAAATAACAAAGTATAAAAAAACAAGCAAAGAAAAAAAAAAAAAAGAAAAGAAAAATTAATTAAATTAAAAATTAAAAAACAAAACAAAATTTTAGAGCAAACTTTAAAAAGTTAGCTTGAATTGAAGACTCTAGAATTTTTAATTCTTAATTTTTTACTTTGTTTTATTTCTTAATCAGACTCACCACTTTCGGTGGCTTCGCCGTTAGTTGCACCGGTTTCTGTTGGTTTTTCACCATTTGTTGCAGCCGCAGCACTATCACCAGCTGTTTCACATTCGCCATTTTCATCCTTTTTATCACCTTCTTCACTGCTACCACCATCCTTTTTATCATCGTCCTCAGACTTTTTATCCTTGCCTTCACCATTCTTCTCCTCACTTAATTGTTTCTTATCTTTAGCCTTACCTTTAGCCGGTGTTGCTGGCTTTGGTTTAGGTTCCATACTTGGATCCAATATTAATTTTCCTATATTTTTACGATCATGCATCTTTTGCATTGCCTCAGCAACCTTAAAAATTATAAAATTATTATTTCTATATTCATTGTTTTCAAAGCTAAATTAAACAAACATCTTCTAGCGCCCAAGTTGAATCAATTGTTGGCTTAATTTTACCATCACGCCATAACTGCAAAACATTGTCCATAGTTTTCTTAATATACTCAGAACCGTCTTGTTGATAAAGGAAATGACGTAAATTAAAACCGGCAATACATTTATTTTCATCAAATAATTTAATTGGTGATACTTTATCAACTTGCCACCACTAGATAAAAAAAAAATTAAAAATTTGTTATAAAAAAAAATCAATTTCACACAAACAAAGCAAATAACTCACAGAACGAGCAACACTAAAGAAGCTCTTCGTTTCACCAGTGACAACATTTGATGATCCATAGAGAATTAATTTGCCCATTGGCTTTAATAAGCTGTAACCACGATTACATTCTTCACCACATAAACAGTCTAATACAATATCAACACCTTCAGTTACCACCCTGTGTTTAGAAAAAGCAGCAAAATATTTAATAATGAAAAAATTTAATTAAATGAAATTAATCAAAACTTACTTTCTCACTTCATTACAATAGTCAGTACCACGTTCCAATAAATGATCAATTAAACCAGTCTCCTTTAAAACTTCATGTTTTCCCTTTGAGCATGAACCGAATATTGTAATGTTATCAATTGTGCGACACAATTGTGCAATTGCAATACCCTGTGATTTTGCAAAATTACAAAAAATAAAATAAAAGAAAAAAAAAAACTGATTAGAGAATAAAATTATTAAAACATAAAATAATTATCTATAATATAGTACAAACAATACACGATGTGTAAATAAACTATACTTTCTCTCTCATGATAATAAAATTAAAATCAACAGGGTAGTATGTAGTCGCCAGCCACACCCATATTTTTATTTATAAGTTTCAATTTTTTTTTTTTTTTCTTTTTTTTTTTAATAGCATATTTCTATTGTTGTGTACTGTGTATGTGTAGTGTATTAATAATACATCACGCAACTTACGATTAACTACCACCTTCTAAAAGGGTGGTAAAGTAAACGACTATGTCGCGTTTTAACGTCTACACACAACGATATACAATTTTTTTCCATTTCGATGGCACCCGTCAGTCTGTCTTTTTCGCTTAATTTCATTTACAAAATATTTAAAATAAAATAAAGAGTCGAGAGGCGATGGGTTGGGATATTTTATAATAATACAGGCGCAAGGTAATTTTTATATAGAAC
Source organism: Ptychoptera albimana (assembly GCA_961205885.1). Taxonomy (NCBI): domain Eukaryota; kingdom Metazoa; phylum Arthropoda; class Insecta; order Diptera; family Ptychopteridae; genus Ptychoptera; species Ptychoptera albimana. The sequence continues at coordinate 7,196,261 of OY540804.1, forward strand.
CTATAGAAATTTTTTGGTAAATAAACTTTTAGCGAAACAATAAAATCTGTGATTCAAGGTTTCAACCTTTTCAGTAATTACCCCGTTTTATGTAATGCTACATTAATTTTTTATTTCCAACATAACGTTGTCTCAGGGATATTAATAAAACCAATTTAAAAAAAAAAGAAATACTAACCACACCACCTCCAGCTGAATGCAACAAGAGTGATTTTCCTGGTTGTATACATGCCAAATCAAATAAGACAATGTAAGCAACTAAATAATTCATAGCAATCGCTGCAGCATCTGTATAGGACATATCATCTGGTATTTTGTAACAATATTTTGATGGAACAGCAACTAATTCTGCCCATGCACGGAATTCTGGTAATGCAACAACACGGTCACCAACCTATTTATTAATAATGATAAGACAAATCAATAAAACATTAATAGAAAAACAACAATAATAAAAAGCAAACAAACTTTTAAATCTTCAACATCTTCGCCAAGTTCTTCAACTTCTCCGGCACATTCAAATCCTAAAATACAAGGTGTCTTGGGTGGTGAATCAATTGCACCCAAGCGAACCATCAAATCTTGAAAATTTAAACCACTGAAAAAGAAGAAAAACAAAAATAATTTCCTTTTTTATTTTCATTACATTTAAAATTGAAAAAGAAACAAAATAAAAATTCGCAACACGAAATTTTTAAGTTTCGTGCGGTGGTTTTTGTTGCTTTTGCTGCTTTTGCAATGAAAGCGGAAAATGAAAAATCAACGCATAGCAACAAGAATACACAATTTTGTATGTACGGAAAAACTTAAAAACAGACGTAAAAATAAATAAAGAAAAACATGAAAATTTAACCAAACGATGACGTGTTCCTCATAAACTTTTATAGTAATATATAAAAAAAAAAAGAAAAAAAAAACAAATAAAAGTAAAATTCCAAAAATAAATACGAGCTTTTCTTATTCGGCAACTTTTTTTATGTACTTTCATCATGTACCCTCAATTTTATAAATAGTAAATGTGAAATGTGCTCAATCCTAATTGAACACAATCAGAAGGTGCAAAATACGAATTTTAATATTTCATGAGGGCAGAAAAATAAAATTAATTCAACACACAAAATCGAATATTGTGGTGGTAATAAAAATGCGATAATTTGCACAAAAAAAAAAAAAAATTAATAAAGACTCACCAAGCCTTAACACGAATCATAACTTCACCAGGCTGTAAAGTTGGTTCTGGCTTTTTCAATATTTTAACACCCTTAAGGCCTCCAAAACCGGTTAATACAATAGCACGCATTTCCTTTGGTGGATCAACGGGTTTCTCATCTTTAGCAGCAACCGCTTCCTCGGCAGTGCCATTTGTTGGTGCCTCAGCTGTATCACTAGCATCCCCGTTTGTTGTAACAGCTGGTGTAGCTTCAGCTGCGTCTCCAGATGCTTGTTGTTGCTCCTCAACTGGAGATGATTTGGTTTCTGCTGGGGCTGCTGCTACTTGTGTCTCAGTTGTTTCAGTCATTTTTTTTATTTTTTTTTTCTTTTATTTAGTATTTAATAAAAAATATATTATAAATCTGGCTGGGGGATAGTTTTTTTTCTTCTTATTCTTCCTTTTATTGTTTAAAATAATTCTCTCAATTTAACTGTGAACAATATAAAATTAAATTCATTATAAATAACATTGACTAGACATAATCGATCCGCGTTTAAGCCATAGTAGAGTATTGTTTAAAATAAATAAATAAAAAAAAAATTATTCTTCCCTAAATATATAACATAAAGTAAAATCGATAAAATACAGAAACGCGTTACAAAAACAGTAAAACCAAATTATTATATAGAAGAGTGTATTGGATGGTAGTCACCACTTGTGGCGAAATTACTGCGCGCCATGTGATTTATTAAAAGAAGAAATAAAATGTGCGAAAACAATTCTAGAGATTTCCAGTCAGCATCCCATTATTAATACCCCATTAAATAAAATATATTTATTGTATGAAATAATCAGAATATAAACAACGAAAAAAAAAAAAAAAAAAAAAAAACACCTGTAGCACCCCAAATATATAAAAGAAAAAAAAATATTGTAGAAAGATTAATCGCCAATTTCTCAGATTCATTTATTTTAGCAGATACATAAACCAACAAATTTTTATTCGTTTTGGCAGCAAAAAAAAAAAAAAATTATTAATGTCTGCATAACACACAAAGGATTAGCAATTGAAAAATTTTAATAAAACAACAACAAAACAAAAAAACAGATTCAAGCACAATTAAAATGTGTTTTTTTTGAAAAGTAAATAAAAATAATAATTACAGCTAAAGCCCTTCGTGTATTTTTCTCATTAAATATTTTTCAACCATATGCAAAAATGTGTGACTTTAAACTTTAAATATTTTTACAACGAAAAAAAAATAAGTAAAAACCATATGTAAAATTAAATTAAAATGTGTAACCCTGCTCTTTTAATAATTATTTGTTAGGATTAAGAAATAAAATATAATAAAAAAAAATAAAGAGAAACTCTAATTACCAAAATCAAAATTGCAGCGTTTACTAACACAATCAAAACACAAAAAAAAGTCTACACACTCTTGCATGATTGTATGAAAGGGGTAATTAACAATAAAAAAAAAAAATTTGCATGCGTTTTGCATGTCATTACAATTTTTATAGATTTAAAATATTTAACAAGGATTATCGTAATCAGCATATGTTAACTGTTTTACCATCCCACCCTAAATCCCACACAAATCAAAAATGGTGCCCGCTTTACTTTTTTTTTTTATTTTCCCATTTTAATTAATATTGGTAAATAAAATCTTAAAAAAAAAAAAAAGGGTCTTTCTTCTTTAATTAATTGTATTAATAATTAATCATAATTTACCAAAGAAAGAAAAGAAAAAATTGCACAAGAAATGGGCGGAACAAAAAAAAAATTGTTTACCCGCAAAATCATCGATTTTATTTGTCAGCCTAGTCTACAACTTTTTTTTTTTTTTTTTTTTTTTTTTTTTAATTCAAAAAGCACATTTTAATTTTTATTTTTTTATATATATATAAATATATATTTTACACGAGATAATTCATATTTTTTAATTAATAAATATTAATTTAATAATTCAATAGACACGCCGAAAAACGCCGATAAAATAGAAGAAAAAAATTTCTATTGTAAAGAGAATGAAAAAATTATGACTCACCATATGGAAATGAAATTTGCTAGTGTCCTGTGCGTAGTCCTGCCAATTAGTAAAAAAAAAAAAAGTTTAATTTTTTATTTTAATTAAAGACAAAACAAAAACTTTCATTTATTTGATTTTTTTAAGATAAATAAATAATTATATATAAAAAAAAAAAAATTTATTATTAATCAAAAATTAATTTTCTTAATATTTTTTTAATTTAATTTAATTTTTTTTTTTTTTTTTTATTTGAAAGGAGCCCCTAGAAACTATTAAATAGTCGATAATAGGCTTCTTTGTTATATTATTTTACTTTGTATTAACAAAAAAAAAAAAATATATACAAAAATTATTCTACAATGACAATTCAGTTAGTTTTTTTTATTTTTTATTCAGTGCGTATGTATTGTAATAAAACAATGCTTTGTTTAAAATGTATGCACCCAACCAACGAACAAAACTCAAATATTGTTATTAATAATTGAAGAGATTAAATACTAATTTTTGTTTTTTTATATAATTTATTTATTTATTTAATGCCAAAAAAAAATTATTAATATAACTGTTTTTTACTTTTCTTTTTTCTTTTTTTATTAAAAACACAAAACAAATAAATTCAACAGCTGGAAACAACTTTACTCTACGAAATTTCTACAAGAATAAAATGATATATGAAATTTATTAAAAAATATTCAATCGTTCTACGTTGTGTGCTGCGATATAGTAATATAGATGTATGGTTGCGCATGCGTGTGATTTTACACTATACGAAGTTAGAATAAAAAAGGGAGAATTTTGAATTAAAAGTGAAAAAAAAGGAGAATCACGTACACATATGTAAATGAAATGCCGACTTTTTGATGCAATTAAATGTACGAATTTTATTTGAATGTATTGTTGTATTCAACGTTAATGTAAAAAGTTAAGGAACTGTTGAAAAACAAAAAAAGAAAAAAAAAAAGAAATCTCTTCTTTCTTCTTAACACTTTTGCTATTGGCTCACCAACAGGGATGTGTCAGTCATGAATGGGCTTAAGATTTCTTTTTGTTTTCTTTATCTTTCCTTCTAGAAATATTAATTGATGTTCAATCAATTCTTATTACTTCCCATAATTTAAAATGGAATAAAAAAATTTTCTTTTCTTTTCTTCGTACGACAATTAGAAATAGGGGGACTAATATAAAGTAATTCAGTAATTTTATGTTTTGTAAATAAGAATTTTATTTATCAAATATAATATATAAATAGTATGGGAAATTCAGAATTTATCACTCTCTTACATATTATATGGTTTTCATAAAAAAAATTTTTCTTTCGTTATGGAATTATGAGTCATTTGAAAAATTGATTATTCTATATACTTATCGTATTTACTTGTGAGTCATATTCCATGTTTTTATTTAATTTTTTTTTTTTTTTTTATTTTCTATTTTGTTTTCTCTGAACAATAGCCTAGCCTAGCTTTGAACCTGTGATAACTTGGGTTCCGAAACAAGTTAAAAAAAAATTGTTATTTAATTCCGGTAAAATATTAAACATATTTTTTTTTTTTTAATTGACGAGTTCTTAAAATTATATACAAAAAAAAAAATTAATTAAGTGTTATAAAAGCAGTTGGTTATATTTTACCGGTTTGATTAAACTCATTGGTCACAGTAGTGCTTCCCAACAGATGTACCGTCTAAATAATTTTCAAATTTTTTAAAACTTTACAAGTGCAGGTTTATTGGTTGTGGAATTACTACGTTTAATCGACACAATTTGCAATAAAACGGATATTTTAATAATTTGTTAGAATAAAATCAAATTGTTAAGGGTGTAAAAGGAATTCTGGAGTTTTACTACAAATAAAATCATTTAAAATTTTTAACATTTTTTTTATTTATTAATTAAATATAAATATATAATATATAAATTTTTTCCAATCACAATAATCTTTTTATTTATTTATTTTATTTATTTTTTTTTTTTAATTATTATTTAATTATTTATTTTGCATTATTTTTATATAAAATGTTTATTCTTTTTTTGTTTGTCAATAATTGAAATATATTAAAATTAGGGATGAAGAAAAATTATTATAAAACAAAAAATTATTAATAAAAGCGAAATAAAATTAAAATATTTGTGTGTGTGTGTGTATTAAAATTATAATTAATTTAAAATACATAAAGATGACGTGTGTTCTAATAAACAATTGATCTTTATCAATATCATTTGTTTTTCTCTCTTTATAACGTGTTTTGGTAGTTTTGTATTAGTTAAATAATTTTTTATTTTAATTATTATTATTATTACTTTTGATTAAATAGGTGATTTTACTTTAAAATTAATATAATTTTATTAAAAAAAAAAAAAAAAAAGAAACCATCAGATCAATAATAAAATTAATCAAATTTACTTTCTTTCGTTTTTTATTTTTTTTAACATAATTTTTTTTTTTTTTTCTTAATTAAATTCAATTAATTTAAAATTAAATAATTATAAAATTATCTTTTTTTTTTTTTGTTCTATCGCATTATTTTAATTAATAAAAAAAATAATAATAATAAAAAACTAGCGAAATTTCTGCTTGTAAATTACAAATAAGTCATTAGGGCTAAAATAAAAAAAAAAAAATTAAGAATAGATAAAAAAAATAATAATAATAATATCGCTAAACGAGTAAGCAAAAAAAAGTGTGAATAAAATAAATATGAATTATTGTTTTATTTCTATTATTATTATTATTTTTGTTTGATTATGAATTAATTCATATGCTCTTCCCTGTCTGTTATCAATTTCTGTAATTTATAACCAATATTTTGTCTTTTTAAATATTGGTGAACTGTTGTCGTTATTGAATCATTATTGTCATCACATAGTTTTCGTTTAACACTGCTACTTTCACTTACAACACGATTTATACGTTTTAAATCCTTAAAATAGAAAAATAATTAAATTAAAATATTCTTTTGTAATACAAGTGGTATAATAAATTACCTGCGGTGGACTACTCGAAAATTCATAAACAATTGGATTTGGAGAATCGATAAAGGATTTTGTCTCCATTGGTAAAACAAATATTGAATGACGATCTGATATTTTATATGGTGAAAACGGTGGTATAAATTCATTAGGTAATGGTGCCAATACCTCAGCCTTAAAATAAAAATAAAATTTAGAATTATAAATATAAATACGTTTTTTATTTTTAAACCACCAACCTGTTGTGAATTTGATGATGAAAATCGCATAGCAAATACTTGAATTTTTGGTACAAAAATTTTATTATAAAATGCTATAATATCATCACGATTCTCATATTTATTCATCATTTTATTATTAAGTTGTGATGTTGAGGCAAGTGTTGATTTTAATTGTTCATTTGTTGCTGTATTTTGTCCATCTGTAATTAGAATAATTCGATTAGAAAAAAACATAATTTATTAAATAAAAATTCTAAAAAGTTCACCTGAACTATTAACATCAGCATAATCAATAAAAACATTACGATAAACATGACTAGCTGCTTGCGGCTGTTGTCGATAATATTTCATAATATCAACAAATGTTATATTATTACGACTTACCCGTACTAATACATAAATAGCACTCATTATTATTTGATCAACATGACGATCTTTCATTAATTCAATATGCTCAATAATTGTATGCTCAAATATTGTCCATATCTTTTTTAATTGTTCTTCGGATAATAATTCAATTAAATGGCATAAATCAACAATACGATTAAATGCTAATTTATAGAATTTTCGTAAAAAGATTTTTAATGAACGATTTGGTCTTTTTGCATTATTATGTGGATTATTATTTGTCGGCGTTGATATTATATTATTTATTAAATTATCATTATGTTCAGTTGTTCCCGGTGTTAATATTAAATTATTTGTACAATTGTTTATATTATTTTTGATTTGTAATTGTTGTAAATTTGGTGTGACACCATTTATATCATTTAGTTTGTTTACATTCACTTCAGAAGACGATGGCAGTTTACCATCCAATTCTTTTATTTTATCCCACAATGGTGATGAACTTTTCCATGATAATGATTCTAGTGTTTGTTCCTCAATCTATAAATAAATTCTTATTTATACAAATTTATTTTTTAAAAGATATATTAAATAAAACTTACTGTATTCAAGTGCTTAATAATTGTGGGTGATAATAAGGTTTGGTGGTGTTTTACAATAACTTCAATAATTTTATTAAAATAATATGGTTCTAAGTTAAAACAATCTAATATCCAAGGGAATATATAAATTTTTGGTGATTTATAAGCACATAATACAATTTCAATTGAACAAACAATTAATGTATTATGATAGAGGTCCTCATCCATTATTTGTTGTATCATTACATTAGGATTATTTTTCATTTCACTACGTGTTATATTTTCTAATAATCGATAATATAATTTTTCAGCTAATTGAAAACGTTTTATTGAGTCATCGGATTTATTTTTCGCTATAAATATTTTTTTCATATCATTAAGACGATTTGCTATCCTTTGCGCTGGATCGGTATTGCATAAACTAAAATGATAATAATAAAAAAATTTATTAAATCAGTTAATTCATGATTAAGAGGAAAAAAAAATGTAATTACTCAAATAATAATTTAAGACTAGGCGGTGCCTGACCATCATATTTTGAACCTAACATCGTATGCAAGCGGGTTACACTTTGCGTTGCTGCATTTACAGGTGTTAAAAATTCACCATGATGCTGTAAATAGTTTCTTCTTGTTATCGGTGTATGCGGATCTAATCTGATACTCTAAAAACAATTAAAAATTAGCAAAACATAATAAACAATTTAATTGTTAAATATTGCATTACCTCATTAATTTCCAATTGATTTTCAGGATTTAAATTATCACGTGAATTTTTTGTACCATATTTAAATTGTTCCAAAAAAATACGTTCATCGATTTCACCACAACTTAATACATATGTTTCATAAGAACTATTTAATGCTTTTAAATTATGTTCAAAATTGCCAATCTGTATAATACCCATTAAATTAGTTTTATCACCTTTTAGTATATTTTTTTGGAAAAACTTTTCAATTGGATTTTTCCATTTATATTCTTTTGTATGCATTGCATCAACGTAACCACCATTATATTCCTCACATAATTTTGCCATTATACAATACGGTCTATGTGATAATGAATCAAAATTTGCCTTGCTCCAGTCTGCTGGTAAACCTATTCAAGAAAAATACTTTAATATAATTAAATTAAAAAAAAATAAAGATATTAAAAAATTACCAGGAAAATTATTATTAACTAAATCTTTACGGTTATCGTCAATTGCATTAGCAAAAATTAAATCAGCACAGCACAATAATAAATGAAATGATGATACCAAATCAACACTATCAGTGGGACATTCACCTTTAACACAGACAAATAACAGCCAACATAATTCATAAACTTTATTTGGTGTACATGGTGTAGGCCTAAAAATATAAAGGAAAATTAATTAATCACAAATTTTGTATTAACTCTCAAAACACCCAATAGACAAATGAAACTTACTTGACTTTTTTACCTTTACCAGGTTTTAATTCATCAATTGGTGGACAATTAAATATATATTCAAATACTGTTGAATATTTTTGATATATGCATAATGATGTTTTAAAACTCCGTTCCAAGCGATCAACGCGTGAACGAAATTCTGGTGTTAAGGAGGCCATTTCAATCCATGTTTTCATTCTTTGAAAAAATTTGAACAAACTGAAATAACAAATAAAAATAATTGTAACTGGTGAAATTAAAGTGATAATTATAATCGAATCTTTACCTTAAATTACAAAGTCTAAGAAGTCTTGTTAATGAAACACAATTTCCTTCCACAACAGCACTTTTTTCAACAGTAGGAACTATAGAATTCCTACACGCAACATAAAGAGCACAGCATAGCCATTCAGTTGGTTCTCCCTGATAATTGAAACAAAACATTTAGTCATTTTCAAGTTTATTTGCATTTTCGGAAAAGGAAGTAAAGAAATCTGATGATTTAGCATAAATAATTAAAATAATTCTATGTCAAAGAAAATATTTTAGGCGCCATTAAAATTTTGCGCGCCAAATTTTTTTTTTTTTACATAAAATTTAGTTTCTTTTTATGTTAAAAATATACATTAACCTTAAATTATTGAACTTTTTTTTGAAATATATTAATTTACTTATTAATTACTTTATTAAGATAACTTACTTCTAATGTATATACATTAGATATTGATGAATATTGATGCCATGACTGATTTTTCGCTGATAAATCCATATTCAATTCACGACATAATTCTTTATGTTTGTTATAAATAGTATCATCATCATATGCCATTTTATTTTAAATATTTAATATAAACACTTAATTAAACTAGTAATTATAAAAAATATACAGCGATATTTTTTTTATTTGCTTTCCTTGTTTAAACTATTTTTAATTAAATTTTTTTTTAAACACAATTATGCATTTTTATTTACTTCTTTATAACATCATCAATTATCAGTACTGAATACTATGTTTACTGCGTATGATTAATAGATTATTATCAGTATTTGACAATATAAATTTATTTTAAAATTATATAAATTTATAATTAATAATTAAAAACACAAAATAATTATTTATTTTCTATCAATAAATATCTTTTTTTTCTTTTTTTTTTTTTTAATTTTTAGCCAAGTGGAGCGCGAAAAGCGACTGTCAGACGCGTTGGGGGAACTAGTTAACAGTATTATCGTTTATGGCGCTACGATTGTATTTTGTTAAAATTTGGTCTTGTATGGTTTCTTTCTTGACTAAATAATGTTTATATGGAATTTTTTTGAACTATAGCTAAGATACACATCATGTGCTAAATGTTTTGTTTTTTACAGATTCAAAATTTATTCAAAAAAATATTTTTGATTTAATTTAACGTTTTAATTAAATAGGAATATACAAAAGAGGTAATTAAAATAAAAGAAAAAAAAATGTCTTATTGCTCGTGTTGTATTTATTATTTTTTTTATTGAGTATTTTGAGGAAGTTATTTAGTTATTATCAAATTACATATGAGGCTTATTTGAGTAATATTTCCATTGCCAATTAAAGGAAAATACAAATAAATATAATAATATTCCAATAAGTAACATAATTTTTATTCAATTTCTTTTTTATTTAATAATATAATATATTATTTGTATTGCACACTTACAACTTTTTTTTTTTTTCTTTTTTATATAATTATTCCTCTAGCAGTTATATTTCATTTTATTTTTTTCTCTATATTTTAACAAACAGTCTGTCATAATTTATTAACTTTTCTTAAAGACACATTCTAGTTATATATTAAATGCAGATTAAATATGCCCGCCCAATTAAATAATTAAATAAAACTATATCAAAAGACACACCTTTTGCTTTGTTTAAAACTCTTTTCATTTCCTTTTTACTAATTTATAATGTTTAACGTCATTACCATATAAAAATACTATCGGTATATTTGGTTAACGGTTTCAAATAGAATGCATGTGCTCGTTCATAATTATTCATTTATTTCATTTGCTTATAAAGCAGGCGTGAATTTTAATTCAAATAAACACACCAACACATGTATAAAATGTTCACCATTTTAATTTATAAAAAAATAATAAATAAAATATTTAAAAACTCTACATGAGCATTTATTAATTAATTAATTATAAAAAAATATTCTTTTCTGTTTAAAAATTTTAAAAAATAATCCTATCAGTTCAACAATCCTTAAATATTCTAATTATTATTTTTTTCTTTTTTTTTTAAATAATTAACACAATTAACGAATTTCTTAATAAAAAAAAAAAAATAATAATAATAATACAAAAAAAGAAGCTTTTTCACCTTTACTTATTTACTCCATCTACCTGAATAATAATATAATTTTAAATTTACTTCATTATACGTGGTTAGAAATTAATTAATTAGATAATTAATTAATTAATCATTGCTATAAATTTATTCGAAAGTTGTTTATAAGATATATAAATATAATTTTTTTATTTACATAAATTGTTTTTTTTTTTTTTTTTTTTTTTTTAAATTAATTAATAAATATTTTAGAAAAAAATTGAGGCAGTATTCTTTTGCAAAATGTTTTTATTATTTATATTATTACTAAAATTTATTTTTATTTATTTATTAAATTTAAAATAAAAAAAAAATTAAATAACAAAAAAGAAAATTAAAATTAAAGTGATTTTCCATTAATTTTGTGATTTATAATATTAATTAGTTGTTTTTTTTTTATATCAAAAATCGAATTTATTTGATTATTATTATTATTATAAGTAGATTAATTAAATTGGTAGATTGTCATATTTTCATTATGTTTTTAAACTATTTTATATATTTAATCATCATCATCAGATAAAAGAAAAGTAAGGAAAAAAAATTATGTGATTGAAGAAAATAAGCGGCTTTTAGTAAAGAATATCTATTAGATTGCTTAGTTTTAATAGGAAATAAAATGTTTCTTATGTATTAACTAGTTACTATGACAACATTTTATGTTTTTATGACAATTCTTTTTATTTTATTAATTTTTTTTTTTTGTTTTTCATTAATCACTTTGCTGTTTGGCCATTCAATTGATGTTTTTTTTTTTTATTTTATTTGATAAAGTAAATAAAGTACTCCATGGAACACTTAGGAAAATGTAAATAAATATTTATTAAAAGCGAATAACAAAGAAATTAAAAAAAAAAATTATTTATTAAATTGAAAATTATGACTGATTATTGTTTTTATAAATATAATTAAATGCATTGTTATAGTTAATTTTCATAAAAATTTATATAAATTGTTTTATTTTTCTTCTTTTTAATTATTATTATTATTTTGTGTGATTAAAATTTAAGTTTTTCCAACAGTTTTTTTTTTATTATTAATTTTGTTGATTTTCCATTTTTATTAATTTATAAAATTGAAACGGTAAAAATATTACGCTGCTGCTTTATTTATTTATTTTTTTATTATAATAAATATTATTATTATTATTATTTGTATTCCTTGTAATAATATGACTTAAATTTTAATTAAATAAACAAAAATAATCAAAGAATTAATTTATGTTTGTTTTATTCATGTGTAAATTTGAAATAATATGAGTATGCTCAAAATTGTACAGATAAAACATATTAAGACGGGCAATATCACTATAAATCTTAGTGACCTGCAAAATATAAAAATTAATTTCATTTTTATTAATATTAATAATTATAAATAGTGCATTGACTAATTAAACAATTCTTTTCTATTTTTTTTTTTTTTTTTTTTTTTAATTATAATTAATTATTTTTTATTTTATTAATAACGAATTTACCTCCAATGCCCGTTAGCTGGATGTCAAAGATTTAAATCACCATCTGGCTCATGCTGATCAATTTGATGAACAGAATTTGGATTACTTTGAAATAAACTTGTACTAACGCCATCTGTTGACAATTCAATTGTCCTATTGTTAGTAGTTGGTTGTTGTTCGGATCTTCGCGATTTATTACCACCTGTTACCCAAGAAAATACTGTTCCAAAAATGTTTTTTTTTTTTTTTTTTTTTTTGGGGGGTTTTGGACAAAAAATTTGAATGTAAAACATGAAATTAAATAATAAATAAAAATAAAATAAAACAATAAAACTATAAAATATGAATGAGAGATAGTAAAATCAAATAAAAAATGAAGAATCGAAAGGATATTTATGAATTAAGAAATAAAAACTACGACTAACCTCCAGAAAAACATAAACAGCCTTCATCATCACTTGGGGTATCATTTTTCCCCTTTTTCAGTTCTTTATTTATTTCATTCATACAACGTTGGTAATAATCATAATCTTTTAGATACCATACAGGCGGCCAACGATGTTCTCGTAAATAATCCTGATTATCAGGATGTAAAGCTTTTAAACTTTTTGGTGATATACGACATATTATATTGTAATTAACACATAAATATGACATACACCATTCAGCCAATTGATGAGCATTATGTAACTTTAAAGCAAACAAAAAGAAAACATTTTTTTTATTAATTTAATTAAATAATCAATTAACAAGCATGTGATAACAAACCTTAACTGATTCTAATAATTTTAAACATAATTCTACAGCATCACTATGTTCATTTTGTGATAATTTTGTTAAATTTTCAATAACACGGCACTCAACTAGATTTAATAATCTTGGTAAACATAATCGATTTGCCAATTCTAATAGATTTAAACATTTATCTGCTGATATTTGTGGAATTTCATCAGTATATAAATAGCATAATAATTTATGGAATGTATATTCGGTGACACCGGGAAAAACAATCTAAAACAAAAAAAAAAGAATTAATTCCTTAATTAAAAAACATTTTTTATTTTCATTTATACTAACCAAATTAGCATGAGCCTCACGAAAATCACCATTCAACATAGCACGCATTACGTCACATCGTGCAATTAAAATTGCACGGTGAGCTTTAACGTGACCATCATCTAATTCAAATGTTACATCACCAAATAATCCCGTATTTATACAATATTTTTCTAAATTTTGTCGCATACACTGTTTTTATCAAAAAGTAATCAAATAATTAATTAAAAAGATTTTAGAAAACAAAAAATATTTAAAGAAGAAAAAACCTTAGAATAATGTTGCATTGTCTCGTCATTCATAAAATTTTGATTGGCTTGTATATTTGAAAGAAGCACCGTTAATTGTGGAAGTTCTAAAAATTCAGCAGCCTGACGAACCTCCTGTATATATAATTAAAAACATTTTAAAAAAAAATAACAAATATTTATAATCAAGGAATGAAAATTTTAATAACATTAAAATAAATTATAAATAATTCTCCTATACAAATTCGTTCTTTTAATTTTCTATTCTAATAATTTACCAGTAATAATCCTATAGAAGCAGTCTGCAGAAATAACAATAATAAGCTGATTTTTTTTTTGTTTTTTTGAATTAAGATAGATTATTACTAGAGAATTAATTTAAATGGTATTAAGTTGAGAATTTGAAAACTAATCTAAGAAGATTTTTTTTTAAATTGTATTCTGCAGCGATTTTCTGTTTTTATTTTCTTCTGTTAATAATTAAACAATAAAAAATAAATATAATAGTATTTAATTACCTGTATATTTAAGCATTCTTTATCTATACTGCCGGTATAGATAAACTTTAAACATTGTTGCATCGCTTGTGGTGTTATAACTTTACTTAATGTAATAATTGTTTGGGTTTGTATTATACAATTATAAGGAATATTTATTGGTCGTCCATTATCAAGCTAAAAATAAAAATATTTATTTGCATTCAACATTAATTATAAATTCAATAAACTATTTACCTGTATAACTCTAATACTTTGAAATACTGGATGATTTAGATCTCTATATAAATCAGCTGGTCGTTTTGGTTCGATTGTTGGTAAAGCTTGATAACTTGATCTTCTTTTTAATTGTTCCCACATTCTAAAATAATAAAATTAAAAATTATACCACATAATTAATTAATTAATTAATCAATTACAAATAATAATTTGGTAATAAATGTTTAATTACAAAATAATAGCATTTTGTATGCCCATGCATGTCTAACAAACAAATAGTAATTAAGTGAAATTACGATGCATTCATTCCATTGAAAAATGAAAATGAAATAATAATGAAAAGAGACCACATTGGAGAATTTTAATATAAAAATTATGTAATTAATACCTAGAAGGAGGTTTAAGTTGATCACAACGTATTAAACATTCTGTATCTTCATTAAAATCGGTTGCATTTGTATCACCAAATGTTGAACTAACCTAAATTTTTATTTATATTTTTTATTACTCACTTCCTAATAACAAAATTAAACAGAAACAAATTTAATTTTACATACCATACTTGATTCACTACTACTTCTGGCACCCATATCAGATAATTCCATAGTTAATAAACGATGTAATACATTTGAACCAGATGCTAATATAAAACGATGCACTTGAAAACGTACTTGTCCCACGATTAACATTAAATCGGTATAACATTGCTGATTAAACATATTTAGCATATCTTTTGAATGAGTACCAGATATTACTTGCACCTCTGGTGGCGGTGGTTTTGGTGGACGAAATGGTGCCTTAAAAGTAATTAAATATAATAAATTTATTGATAATTTTTTTTTTTTTATTAAAACATACTTGTAACAATGGTCTCTGTACACGTTTTAAATTCGTTATCCAAAATCTTTGTTGACGCCTCGCAATTAATGAGGCTCTGATTGCATTCTCGAATACTTCATTAACGCCAAAATATGTAAACACACTTGTCTCATAGTAGCTAACTCCTAATTCTTTTGCAACATTACGCGCTTCGTCAGGCATTACTAAATCGCCCTTGCGCGCTGGTCTATAATTGGATAAATGGTTAACCATCAGGAATAGTTAAAATAAAAATAGTTTATAAGTGTTACCTAACAAATGGACTACGATCTCCAACATATGATAAATATGTTTCATCACGATACATATAACGTAAATCATTTTTACAACCAACTAATATCACTGGTGTTTGTGGACAAAAACGACGAATTTCAGGATACCACATAGCACGACAATTGCGTAATGATATACGACTAGTAATTGAGAAACACAACAGGACAACATCAGAGCTTTTTACATATAAATCAAAAATACAAACTGTAAAAAACCTATTTTTAATTAATTTCAAAATTTCTTTATAATTACCGTCCATACGCGAAACGTCTGTCCTTTTCATGATCTCCAAATGTATCCCACAATCGCAGTGACACATTAACACCATCGACTATCTCAAAGGATCTCTCCAACACCTATACACATTTTTCATTCATATCAAAAATAATAATTAATTTGCTTTTAAGCATAATTTATCACTATTTCTAATAATCATTTAAGAGAAAAAAATATATAATAAAAATTTATGGTATTCTTCCAAAAAAATAATAATAATAATTTAATTTAATTAAATGAATTGAGATTCAACAAATAAAAAAAAAAAAAAAACAAGTAATGACATAAAATGTACATAATTACATCTTTATAAATTCTATATTG
The DNA here is from genome assembly GCA_961205885.1 of Ptychoptera albimana. NCBI lineage: Eukaryota > Metazoa > Arthropoda > Insecta > Diptera > Ptychopteridae > Ptychoptera > Ptychoptera albimana. The sequence goes on from OY540804.1 coordinate 7,212,561, forward strand.
ATCAATTGCCCATACAGTTGGTACATGTGTCGATAATAATTGTGACAATGATACATGTTTATTGCATGCCCGGGCACATATTAAACGAGTTTTACCAACAGCCGTATCCCCAACTAATACACATTTTACTAACTCCTGGTGCGGTTGCTCGTTATCCATTCTGCCATCACCAATAGTTTACTAAAGGTAGAGAAAAAAAAAACAGATTTTTTTTTTTGTTAAACTACAAAGGAAATCTCAAATTTTAAAGACGGAAGTAAATTAAATTAAAAAAAAAAAAAAAAAAAAAAAAAATTATTTAAAGTGTATTGCCCCCGTATAACCGCAACATTCATTACATGCCGTCCGCTGGCATCAACTTGTTGAATAAATTTATTAGCAAAGAATATTTTATGTCTAAAAATATCAAATGACTAAAAAAAAATTTTATTCCAAAAATAAAATTTTCCATTGTCCAAAAACACTTTATTACACTTCAAATTTTAATCAACTATGGTATATACGTTTTCCTTTATTTACTTATTATGAATATTATTTGTAAAATGAATTTATTATCAGGTGTGATATTGAATTAAAAATAATTAAACAAAAACCACTTCACTTCTTCATCATTTTTCTAATCAATTATTTGGATTGTTCAAGTGATTTTTGAATAAAATAAAAAAAGTAGAATTGATTAGATTTTTGTAAGAAGGAAAAAAAAAACAGAAAAATTTATCAATTCAAAATAATGCGGTTTTTTTTTAAATAATGCGGTAAAAATTTAGTTTCTTATAGAAAAAAAAAAAAAAAAAAAACAGAAAAATTAAATAAAATAAAAGTTTATCAATAATTTAATTTATAATAAACAGAAATGAAAACCGGGAAATGTCGATCGATTACATTACGTGTGACGAATGTCTAAACGAAATGTTTAATTATTTTAAAAATACGCTCATTTTTGTCGCTTTTATGTTAGGTAAATATCAAGTAAAATGTTTGTACAAAAAAAAAAAAAAAATTATTAGGTAAAACTCTTGAAACTAGATAACTGGTTTAGGACATTATCTAGTAACGATTGAAATTAATTTTTTCATCAAAATTATATAGCCTTGGATAATTATTTATTTAACAAATAACTACTTGCTTTCGGTTTATCGATTCCGGACGATTGATGAGTTCATTTTTTAATCAAGAGTAAAATAAATATGTTTGAGGTACGATTATAACAAGACGTATTTTAGTGCAACAGTTAGAAAATATCTCTTATATCATGTAAGGATTTTAATTGTCTCAATAACAATCCTTAAAGCTTAGCTTTATCGTCAGAAAATTCATATTTTGATTGAAATGTTCTGTTAGCAACTGAATTAATCAAAATATTTATGAGTTCACAAAATAAATTGCATAAACAAAACATAATTTCTAAGATTTTTCATTATTTTAAATTATCGCAATTTAAATAGATCAATAAAGACTTTATGTTCCCAATTAAGAGTCTGAAAATATCTTAAATTGAGTAAAATAAAAAAAAAAATAAAAACAGTAATTTCAAATGTAAATTCAGCATCCTTTTTACCAGTTAGTTACAATAACAGATAGTCGTGTTCAATACCAATCATAACATTTAATTTGTGTGACCGTCCGACCATCATTTCTAAACATAATTTTTTTTTATTTATTCATGTTTTTATTGGTTTATTTTGTATACTTTAATGTGAATTAGAGTGAAAATAATTTACAATTTTATATAAAACATTTAAAGCAATATTAATAATAATAACAATAACATAATTTGTTCATAATTAAAGAATATTAATAAAATATATTAAAAAAATTAATTTACAAAAAATCCAGATCGATTTAGCATGCTAAAAATAAAATTTTTATTTAAAACCATTTTCTCATACAGAATGACTTTTTATACTTTGGTTTTTTTTTTCTCAAGTATTTCAATGAATTAAGCAGAGATTATAAGAATAAAATTATGAATAAAAATAATAATCAGTTTATTGCCGCTTATAATAACAAAAAATAATAATAAATAAATTCGCAAATGGTTGTTGTTGCAAAATTATTGTACAAGCAAAACAAGATAATTAAAAATTAAAATTAATTAATTAATAACAAGAGATTTCCGTCTTTTTTAAAAACCAATAATAATTTTTTTTTTTTTTTTTTTTTAATTAATTTTTATAAATACTTGAACTTACCACATACAAAAAAAAAAAAAAAAAAAAAAAAAAAAAGGGAACAAGAAAAAAAAAAAAAAAAAAAAAACGAAAGAATAAAATTTAAATTTTTATTTATTTTTGTTGTTGTTGTTTAAATTATATCCAAATTAATAATAATTAAAAGCAGAAAAATAAATGTAAATAAATAAAATAGAAAATAAATCCAGTAATTTTAGTATAGGATAATTTCGTCACAATAAAAAATAAAAAAATTTTTAATTAATTAAAAATAAAATTAAAGCAAATTAAATGTTATCTTTGTTTGTTTGTGCACACCTTGTTTATTTACTTGAATTACAATATTTATTAGTAATTATATTTAATTATATTTTTATTTTGACAGTGACACCAACAAATTTTCGTTTAAAACATTTTTTTTTCCTTTTTTTTTTTTTTTTTTATTCCACTTTATTCCAAACAAAATGGAAAACTCGTACTTTGTAGAATTTTTATTTTATTTTATTATTTATTTATTTATTGTTTTCTTTTTATGTAAATAAAAATACAACTTGTCACTTGTCTTTTTTAATCTAATTATTTACAAAAAATAAAAATAATATAAATACATATTATCGGCTTTAAAATTAAACCAAAAAAATCAGATTTGATTAAATAAAAATTATTTATATCGCATTTTTGTTGTTGTTGTTTTACGTTTTTCTTTTCTTTTCTTTTTTTTAATTTAAAATTCCAACACAAATTGGTCCAAAAACAAAACAAATAAATTATTATGTTTAAATAAAAAAAAAAAAAATTAACGAATTAACTTAAAACAAATAAAAGCAAAAAATAACACAACCACTGTAATCTTTTATTATTTTTTAAGTCAACAATATTCCTTTTTTAGGTTTCTTTTTGACAATTGAATGTTTTTTTTTTTTCTTGTTAATTTTTTGATTTTTTTCTCTTGTTGTTTTGTTTTGCGGCGCAGAGTTTGCTTTTTTTTATTAATAAAAAAAAAAAATCTATTTATAAATGATTATTGTTTTTTTTTAACCTGCCTGTTGGTAATGTCTATATAGAATCTATTTTATTTAATTGGTATTTCGTATAATTTTTATTATAATAGATAATTTAAATAAATCACAGGTAATTTTTCATTAACTAAACAGTCACAAATACAACGCACGGCAATTTGCAACAGAAAATAACAAAACACTACACTGCGTATATATGATATGACTGAGTGAAAAACGATACATGACATACGGCATAATAATATGACAAAGAAATATTTATGGGAGATTCACACTGGCGCTGTGCACTGACATTTCCTGCTTTTACTTTTTTTTTTTCCCAACATAAAAGTTGTTTTTTTTTTAAAGCTTTTAAAACAAAGCTCTATTAATTATGAATTAACAAATTAAAAGCACAACACTTATGGTAACGATAATTTTAGTAACAAATCAGAAGAGACATTTGTTTATAGATTTTGTAGTTTTCATTAAATATTGATTATTATTGCTATTATATGAACACAAAAGGAAAAAGAAAAAACAATTTTTTTTAAATAATAGAATCGTCCATGACTGCAATGTTATTTTTGCTATAATTGTCTACGTCATTTGTTTATAAATACCTAATTTATGTGTCGTTAACATCCTATTAAAAAAGTTTTTAAAAAACAAAGAAAATATTCTAAAAATCGTATTGCCGTAAGGATATAATTCCAAGGGATGTTTTTAACGATTATTTAGAATACAAGAAATATTATTTATTATTAATTAATTTACGTGATTTCGCTCTTCATATATCTAATAATAAAAAACAAAAGTTTCGCCATCGAATACCGTTAATCTGGTAACTCAAAATCTATTGAAAAAAAAGTTTTACGCAGCTTACATATTTGCATGAGTAGGTGGTGGTAGCATTACAGTTAATTTAAAGCTCATTGCTACCGTTTTTATGCTGATACGTTTAAATTAGATAATTTTTTTTTTTATTTAGTTTAGTTTCACGGGCAATATTTTTTCATTCTCTTTGTTGATAAATAAATAAAAATTGTTTGCTACTGTTAATAGAATATAGTACGCAGTTGTATTAAAATTAAAATAAAAAAAAAAAAAAAAAAAGAAAAATTAATTATATATTATTTTTCGGCTTTGTCTGATGATTTATTATGATAATATATATATATTTTGTTTATGTCGTCGTACTATTGTCATCAACATTTTGCTTTTGCTAGCTACAATTCATTGAATTAAACTATTTAGTTAATTTTGTTGAAATCTTTTTATTTATTTATTTACCTTAAGTTTATTTAAGAAAAATATATAAAATAAAAAGTTTTGAGTCTTTATCATATTTTTTACATACCGTATTTTTTCTTTTTCTTTATTTATTTATTAATTATTAAATTAAATATTTGAATAAAATTTTAATTAATTCTAATAATTTATAGGTAAAATGTAATCAAAAAAAAAAGAAGAAAAAAAACAGCAAACAAATAATTATAACTGAAAATAACTAAATTGCTATCAATATTAATATTTATTTAATTTATATTTTTTAAATCATTAAATGATTTTTTTTTTAAAGATAAACATCTTTTTTAATTATAAAACTAAAGATACTTAACTCGGTGAGTGTTTATTGTTTAATAACAACAACAAAACATCATTATTAATATTATTTATAATTATATATGTATGTATGTATATCTAGTAGTGCATAGTTTGTATATTTAATTAAATTAAAAGATAAATTAAAATTTTTCAAATCGTTCTTCAACATAAACCGTTTCTTTACTAGAAAATCCTAAGCTTTTTAACGTTTCATTTTCATTACGCTCTGTCAACTATAAGAAAAAATATTAAAAATATATATTTATCAATTTAATTAGTTAATAAATTTAATTTGATTTTGATAATAAAACTTACATCACGCCTTGGAAACATAGTTAAAACTTTATATTCATCAATTGGATAATCCATTGTTGCAATATAACTAAGTAAACCCTTTAGTGTTGTATCTGTGGTAAAACTTCTTAAAAATTCTCCCTTAGGTGCACGAAATTTAACAGTTGATATACCATCGTTATTATTTGTACAAGGTTCTGGCGGTACAAACATTTCAGCTGCTTTTCTTTTTGCCTCACGATTTGCTTCAACGGTCGCACGCTCATGTTCCGCACGTTTCTTTTCCGTTTCCGTTTCATATTCTTTTTGTGCACGCGCCTCCTCTTTTGCTCTATATTTTATACAAATATTTAATATATTATTCAACTTATATAAAATCTAATATTACTTACCTATCTGCTTCTAAACTTTCTTTATAAGCCGCATCTTGTTCTTGCTTTACTTTTATGCGTTCGGCACGTTCTTTTTCATCCTGAATTTCTCTTGTTATATTTCCTAAATACATTTCACTAGACTCTACTAACTTTGAAAGTAATTCATTTACAGTAACATTGCCTAAATATATTTTTAAAAAAAATATTTAATTTTAATTATGAAAATAAACATAGAAATTAAAAATAATTTTACCATAAATTAACGATTGTACTTCAAATGAACTACGAGTTTTAACAATAACCATAATAGCTGGTAATTTATCATTAGGAATATTGCGAACAGTTAAAGCTGCAGATTCTCCAATACAACTTGATATTTTTTGTAATAACATAGTTTTATTTATTTCATATGTTAAATCCCATCCAAATAGTGTAAAATTATTTGATAAATAATCAATTATACTTATATCATTTAAACGTTGTCCACAAAATACATTGGTTAACACACTTTTATCATGATGTAAATATATTGCCAATAATTTTCTCTATACAAAAAAATGAAAACATAAAATTCATTAACACAAATAAATAATTAAATATTTTTAAATAATAAAAAAATTTACATTCTTAGCAGGTTTATTACATGCTTCATTTACTGCTTCTTCTAAACTACCTCTAAAAAATAATGGATGTGTTTGACCATATTTCACTATATAATTTTCAAAAAATTGTAAACTTTTGGTTATTTCATCATCTTGTTGATCTGGAACTATAATTAAAAATATATATAATATTATTTTGTAATACATATCCAAAATTATAAACATACTTAACATAATTGGACGTGTTGGTTGATTTGTTGGCATTTCAAAAATATCATCTTCAGAATCAACAGCTGATTCATACTCTGCTGATGCATCATCATCATCTTCATTGTCATTTCTTGATAAAATTTGTAACAAAAATCAATACATTAAATAATGTTCTTTTATATAACTAAATAACATTTATATTACTTATTACTATTCGCCTCTTCACTAGATCTTAAATTGAATGAATGTTCTAAACTAATTCCCGTTTGCTAAATAAAAGAGAATATAATTTTTTAGAATTACTTTTTAAAAAATAATAAATTAAATTTCATATTTACGTATAATTGTGTACTATTAGAAACTCCTTCTGGCCAACCAGACCATATTTGATGACGAACTTCTATACTAGTTAGATCACGAATGCCGTTTTTAACATCTAATACTCGATGTGTTCCATGATATGGCAATGAATATCGATTCGTTTCCCAACATATGTTTAATTTAAAAGTTTTATCAATATTTTCATTCATTGTTCTAAAACAAAATTAAAAATTTGAATAAATTATTATTAAAAATAAAAATTTAATTTACTTCTCATCGACAAGGGAGGCTTCATTTAATTCATTTAAATACAATTCATTTTGTCTAGCCACATTTAATGCTTTTAACTGTGTATTATCATTCGGTTTAATATGCTAAAAATATTTTTAAATTGTGTAAGAAAAATGAATAATGAATGAATGAAAAATTAATTTAAAAAACTACCTTATCCATTATTTTCCAACCTGTTAATTCTTGACGGCAAATTGGTATTGATAATTCATCTTTTATTCGATGTTTTAAATCACTAACAGTACAACTGTCGGATATAATAATATTTAAAATGCGTTTTGTTGTATGTATATTAAATATAACATCTCTCTTTTTAATATTGGGCACCATTAATGAAGGTTCAATATCATCTACTGGCATCATCATTGTATCATCTGGCAATGATGATGAAGATGGAATAGACGGTCCTAAATATTTAAATAGATTTAAATGAAATATATATAAATGTATTACAAAAATATTTCTACCAGCAATGTTTCTAATAACCGACGTGTTTGTGAGTTGGTTTCTCATTGGGGACGATGGTGTTATGTCTAAATTATTTAAATTCTCCATAGAAAATCCAGTAATACTAGATGTGGCTATATGCATACCTGATGATTCTGATATCATTGGAAGGTTATCTTGTGGTATCACACGATGTATCGCTGTCTAAATTATACGATATTAATTTATATAAAGTAAACAAATTTCGAAATAATCATTTTTAAATACCAGCAAATCCCAATTGCATTCTTCTAAATGCAATATCGCTTCACTCACATCATCAATAGCGGTTATACTCTTTAAATATATATAAAATAAAAAATTTATTACAAGATATACAAGTCACTGTCAAAACATAACCCCAATATATTGTTACTTTGTGTATTAAACTAAAAAAAGTAATAATATCACTCCTTTAAATCATATTTTCTATATACCTGAAAATTTGCAAGAATTTCTTCACGGTTCTCTGACATTATATTTCCTTATAATATTGTACTATATTTGCAAAATTTCTTTTTTTTATAATATTCCTTTATGTATGTTACTTTTACCAAAATGTGAACAATCTGTCATAACATAATAAGAACAGAATTCAAAAACAAAAAAAAAGTTTTTTATTCTGTGTTGTCAGCTGTGTAGCAGAATTGAAGTTTATGATCTGCCATCTAATTTATTTGTATAAAAATTTGTTTTTCAGAGCCATCTGTTATTTGTTAATTTTATTTAAAATTTTTGAATTGTATTTTGACATTTAAATTTTTTTTAGTGCTTTACGTTTGTGTCTATTTTATAATAAACATTTAAAATTTATTTTGAGTATAATTAATAATATAAAATGAAACTGGTAGTGTGGAAACAAAGCTTATTGATAAACTATTGGTTTTGAATAATATATTTATTTTATTATTATTTTAGTATTGCTTAAATGGGGATCCGGCGAAACCATGCTATATACTCAGCTTTAAAGAGATGATAATAATGCTGGATTGTGGATTAAATGCACAAACAGTTTTAAATTTTTTACCTATGCCCTTAATCCATAGTTCTAAATTTACTTCCTTAGTACCATGGAATCCGAGAGATAGTGATACACAAATTGATGGCGTTAGTCATATTACTTTAATATTTTAAAATGTTAATAATAATAAAATTATTTAAATGTTATTTTAGGAATTAAAAGAATGTTGTGGTCGAGTCTTTATAGATTCTGCACCAGAATTTGCACCACCTTTAGATAAAGTAGTCGATTTTTCTGAAATTGATATTATTCTTATATCAAACTATATGAATATGTTAGCGTTACCTTTTATTACCGAAGGAACCGGCTTTAGTGGCACTGTGTATGCCACAGAACCCACATTACAAATCGGAAGGTAAAAAATATAAATAGATAGATAGTTTTTGATAAATAATTATTAAATTATACCATATTTTAGATTCTTTTTAGAAGAACTTGTTGAATATATTGAAGCATCGCCAAAAGCAAATGTGGCAAGTCAATGGAAAGAAATGCTTCATGTTTTACCTCCCCCATTATGCGATTCGTTTAAGCCTAAAATGTGGAAACATATATTTAGCATGGATGACGTCCACAAAAGTTTATCGCGAGTGCAAATAGCAGGATATGATCAAAAATTGGATGTGTATGGTGCTCTTCAAGTAACACCAGTAAGTTCTGGTTTTTGCTTAGGCTCCAGTAATTGGGTTTTGAATTCTGGACATGAAAAAATTGCATATATAAGTGGTTCTTCAACATTAACAACACATCCACGGCCAATTAATCAAAGTGCATTAAAGCATGCTGATGTAGTTATAATGACAGAACTAACTCAAGCACCACATGTTAATCCTGATTCAATGTTGGGAGAACTCTGCATGAATGTAGCTGTAACATTAAGAAATGGAGGTTCTGTTTTAATTCCATGTTATCCGTCAGGCGTCGTTTATGATCTCTTCGAATGCTTATCGACCAATCTGGATAATGCTGGATTATCTCAAATTCCTATGTTTTTTATATCTCCAGTTGCTGATAGTTCATTGGCATATTCCAATATCTTAGCTGAATGGTTGTCTACAGCAAAACAAAATAAAGTCTATATACCTGATGAGCCGTTCCCACATGCAAGCTTGGTAAAAAATGCAAGACTAAAGCATTATAAACATATATATTCAGAAGGTTTCAGCACTGATTTTCGACAGCCGTGTGTTGTGTTTTGTGGTCATCCAAGTTTAAGATTTGGAGATGCTGTTCATTTCGTAGAATTATGGGGATCAAACCCACAACATACAATCATATTTACAGAGCCAGATTTTCCATATTTACAAGCATTATCACCATATCAGCCATTAGCTATGAAATCAATATATTGCCCAATTGAAACGTCACTAAGTTTCCTACAAGCCAATAAACTAATTAAAGAATTGAAACCCGGCATTCTTGTTATACCCGAAAGCTATACACAACCCCCACAAATGGCGCCAAACAAGCCAGACTTAGTTATCGAACCATTACCGGTAAGGATTTATATTTTAAATTATAACTGACTTATTTTACTAACCATTTAATATTTTAAAGGGAAAGCAACTAATTACATTTAAGCGAGGTGAAGTAATAAAGCTTCCATTGAAAAGAAAGCGTAATCGAGTATACCTAACGGCAGAAATGGCACAAACAATCGTTCCGCATGAAATACAACCTGGTATGACCATCTCAACAATAACCGGCCTATTACACGTTAAAGATAATATTCATGATATTAATGTAATTAAAAAAAATATTTTTTTTTGAAATATTGAGTGCATTTGTAATAAAATACTTTTTTTTAGATCTTTGAGGAACACAGTGAGACTGAAAGTACAAGAAACAAGAAAAATAATATACCACAATTAGGAAATATTATAAACAAATTAAAATATGAATGGGGTACCCTTGATATTGAAATGTTTTTAAAGAAACTAACACAAGATGGTATAACCGATGTTAAAATGGAACAAAATAATAACAACATAACAATAGTATTACAAAATGATGAGACAAAAATTGAGATAAATGATAAAACAACGCATATCCTTTGTGACAATAAACCAAGTTTTCGTTTAAAATTAAGAGACCTATTATTACAATGTGTACAGAGTTTTTAATTAAATAAAGTTAAATAATTTTATCTATTAATTTTCTTTGCTTTTTATTTGTTATTTAAATACTTTCTGCTTTGATTCCGAATTATAAAAAAAAACCTTTCCAAAAGTGATACGGCAAAAACATATATGAAACAAAATTTGCTTATGTGACATTTAAATATGTCACGCAAAAATTAGAAAAATAATAAATTTAGTTGAGACATAAACCAAAATAATATTTATCACCTGCAAAAACAGTTTCGTTGCTTAACTATTATATCACTTTCTAATAAATATTAATTTAAAAATATTTAAAATATTTTAGCTTTTGTAAGCAAATATTTATAAATTAAAAAAAAAAAAAAAAAAAATATTATAATAATAATATGAATTTATGTCCTTGATTGCATTTTTGGTGTTTTTCTTATTATTATTATTGAAATGGTTTATTATTGTTGCTTTTTTGTTGATGGCGCCTATATGGTTACACCACATTCTGTGCCTCAACATGATATAATTAAAAAAAAAAAAATAATAAATAAATTGAAAGTAATATATAGGAAGAGAAAATAACAAAGAAAAGCAAAATTTATTGAATTTAACAAATTTTTCTTTGTTTTATATTATTTTGTAGAAAAAAATAAACATTTACTGGATTTTCCAATATGCAATTTAAAACCAGTTGAAAATGAAAAAAAAAAAAGAAAAAACAAAAAAATACTTCAGCTAATCAAAAATAGATAAAAATTGTTTATTTCAATTATTTTTATTTATTTATTTTATTTTTAATAATTAAAATTCGTTACTATATAAAATATTCAATTGGAACAAATAGAATAAAACAAATCGTTTAATTTTTTGTTTTCTTTGTTTTACTTCTATTTAATTTAATATAAAATTATTATTTGACACCTTTGTTATTGAACTTGGTTGCATTCAACAACATTTTAATGACATTGAATTTGGTCAAGGTAAATCAAAACTATTTTTCATTCTTGTTAATAAAATTATTTAATATTTCCTTAGAAAACTAATTTATTTATGTACAAACATTTTTATTTTTGAACAAACTAAAGTTTAGTTACATTTATTGTTTATTATCAATAACGATTTAGATAAGAATAATTAATATTTATACAGCAGACATCTTTATTTTTGATACAGAAATTATTTTTAACATAAAAATCCTTTATCATCCTAATCTATCTAGAAGTTTTATTTGATAATTAATAAAACTTATACAAAAATAAGTTAATTAAATTATTTAATTAAAAAATTATAAAGAAAAATAAAAAAAAATTTTATTGATAATTTTTTATTTAATTACTAATTAATATCGATTTGTTTTGTTTTTATTTTCTTTGGGTTATTCCGCATATTTTTAATTTGTTTTCAGTTTTTTCTTCTTTCTATTTTTGTATTTTTTTTTTTTTTTTTATTTTTGTTTTTAATGGCAAATGTGATAAGACATGACACGGTACGGAGAGTAATAATCAAAAAAAAAAAAAAGAAAAAGAAAAAACCACAAAATACTGAAAAATTAGAAATATTTCTTCGGTTTTGTTTGTTAAATATATCTTCTGTGGCTATGAATGATAATAGATAACAAAAAAAAAAAACAAAAAAAAAACAAAAAAAAAAAGAAAGAAAACGTAAAAGCAAAACAAAACCACCTACAAAGCCCACCTACACCGTTTTTTTTTTTTCCATTATACAAAATTATATTTTATCAAGAATTATATTTTTAACTTTTTTAATTTTAATTTTCTGTCAAAATTTTATATTACAAATTTCTTTTAAGATAAATATCTGAGATAATTATTTTCGGTTTTCCTTTAGCGAAATTTTCTTAAATGGGAATTTTTTTGTTGTTGATGTTTTCGCCTATAAACGATTTTTCTAATGGAACATTTTTTGATGTAATGGAAATTTTAATTGAGTTTTATTTTTTTTTTCTGATGATTCGAAAAAAAAAAAAAAAAAAACTTTTCTTAATGTTAAAAAGCTTTGGAAACTCTTTATAGATTTTAATGGAATTTGATTATGCATGGTTAAATGTGGACAAGGTTATTTGATTTGTTTTTGATTTTCATCTTTCAACAACATTTCAACGAAACGTTAAAACAAGATAGAAAACATGGAAAATTAAATCGTGAAGCTTTTTTTATTGCTTCTGCCTATTTTCAAACATTACTTTAATGTTATTGTTATATCCTTATTTAGTTTCTAACCGGAACTTTATATAATTACTGAACATTTAATGAGTTTTTAAATAATAAAACTTATTAATTAATTAAATGACAAATTAATAATTAATAATTTATCTATTTTTCATTTATTTTTAATAGAAAGAACAAATAAAAATATTAATCGAAAAATTATTTTATTTTCTAAGAAATTTTACAATAATAATAAAAAAAATATAGGAATTCCTGTCAATTTTTACTTAAAATTGTTCGTTAATCTAATTAATTGTTTTAATGAAAAAAAAAATCGAATAATTTGACCGAGTTATTTGAAGTTATTAAAAAAAAAAAAAAAAAAAACAAATTTAATAAAAGTTTACCGTTTGATTGATAATAATAATTGAATAAAGATTTTTTTTATTTTTTTTTTTAATATTGTTTTTGTTTATTTAAAAATCAATTAAAATAATTAACATTTTAACCTTGATTTCTTATTTAATAAAAAAAATAAATTCAATAAACTAATTAATCATTTATTGTACAGGATGTTAAGGATTTCTTATTATTATTATTTTAAATTATCGGTAAAAAAAAAAAAAAATTATAAATTTATCGAAATTAACGCATTTTTTGGTTACTTTTTTCGTATATTTTTGCAAAAATGTAATTATTTTCGGTTAAGACAACATAATCGATAAAGTGTTTTTACTATTCTATTGCAAATATAATTAATCCTTACAGGGATTATTGAATGTTATAAACTGGTAACAGATATTTTCATTTTTAATACGCAGTTTATATTAAAAAAAAATAAAATAAAATAAAAATTAATATGCATACGAAGTTTTATGCTTCGATATCATCTCACATCATATGTTTTTCGATTGAAATTTTGCATAAAACTTGTTTTTTTTTTTTTTTTATTATTTCATGTTGAAATTTATTGCTGTAGAAATAATTTCCATAAATTTATAAGGAATAATCACACCAAATTCTTATTACGAAAAAAAAATATTTAAAAACCTGACAAATACTTGTACGTAGAAAAATTTGGAAAATAAATTGTTCAGAAACTTGTCCTAAAATTCATAAATAAAACCAATAATATATTTGCCAATATTTCGTACTGTATATGGGCTATAGGTAAAGTATTACCTTTATCACTAAACAAGGGGCGGGGAATTTAATATATGAAAAATGCTATCGTTTTTTCTTTTTGTTTTTTAAACAGAAAATTTTTTTTTTTTTTGATTACAAAATTTTATTTGCGATGCTTTTTTACATAGAAATTCCAATAGAACATTAATCATTCATATTATTAAAGATTTATGAACTTTAATCATTTTTTTTTTTTTTAATAGAAAAATCAATATTTTGTCATTGTTTCTATTTTCAATGTATTTGTTTGTTTGTTTGTTTTATTTTATTTAATCCACATCATATAATATACGATAAATAAAGTTATTCATTATATATGGATATATTATTTGGTTGATAAAAGGTTAAATCTATTATAGTGGAAGGTTCTTATACCTTTTTCTTTGTTCTTTCAATTTAATAGTAAAACTATTCTCCTATCAACTCCTATCAATATGCAAATAAATAATTAATTAAAATAAAAAAAAAAAAAAAACCTGAAACCAACTGTTGACATTACATATTATGTATATATATATATATATATAAAAATCCTTGTATATTAAATCTTGATAAAGTAAAAAAATAGAAAAAAAAAAAAAAAAAACAAGAAATAAGCACTAAAAAACATCAGATATAAATTTGAATAAATCAAAAGTTTTTGAACCGCATATAAAAATGATTTTTATATAATATTACATATATGGTGGTGAACTGAATGAATGATTGAATCTTTTATAAAAGGACAAGACAATAAATTTTTTATTGATTTAATATATGTAAAGCAAAACAGAGACTGTGTATAAATATATATATATATGTATATATATATATTTCTGACAGATAAGGCATCTATAATAACTTTTGTTTTTAAAATAACAAAAAAAAAAAAAAAAAAAAAAAATATTTATGCAGATAAAAAAAAAAGAAGCTTTTAATATAAATAAATAAATTTTTCTAATGGTTAATTGTTTATCAACAAAAATAAAAAAAAAAATAAAAATAAAAAAAAAAAAAAACATAACATAACAAAAATAATAGTTAATTGTGATTAATGTCATCAAAAATTTAATACGAAAGCCAATCAATGAAAGTTCAAATGAAATAAATTATGTTCGTTGTATGTGATGTTAAAGTAAAAACAATTTAATGGTGATGCGATAATGGATAAGAGTAATACAAAAAAAAAATTAATTAAACAACGTAATATCCAATTACAATTTATTTATTTATTTATAAAACGTAAGGTAAGTAAGGTTTGGGTTAAAAAAAAAAAAAATATTTTTTCTTAGAAAATATTAATCCAATAATAAATTAAAAAAATTTTTTTTTTTATTTTTTGGTTTTTCGTTTATTTTATAATTTATTGTTAATGATTAATGTATATATAAAATATAAAATTTTGTTTGCATTTTATGATTTCATTAGTTTTTTTTTTTTTTTTTTTTATTATTAATATTATTTCGATTATTTTATAATGATTTGATTTTTTTTTTTGTGTTTTTGTGTTTTTGCTGTATTATGAATTACTGATAAGCCTTTTTGATTTATTTCATTATTATACAAAGGTATTTTAATTTTTTTTTTTTTTATTTGTCTGACTACATAACGTGTCCAGAAAGTACATGAATTTTAAATAAATAAACTTATTGTTATTCCAGAATAAATTTTTTAAAGATTTATTTTTGTTCTTTATTATTACTTAAGAGTTTAAGCGTAATTCTTACATGTAAGAATAAGAAATAAACTAAATCATCCGTATAATGTAGAGGAAATATAAAAAAAAAAAAAGCATTATTTATCACCCACACAAAATTACATTAAGTGTTTTTATATTTCAATCAATTACTAGCCCCCTAGTATTAATTAGTTTGATCGTTCATATATGTATATATATATATCAATAATTGTATATAACAAACTAATAATAACACAAAATTAATATATCAAATAGTTGTTTTGTTTTACCTTTTTTTTCCATTATTATTATTTTTATTATTATTTTTTAATTAAATTGTTTATAAATAATATCACAACAAAGTTACTGTGCACGGTTTTTCTATTCATTATTTTATTTTGTTTTGTTTCTTTTTTAAAAACTTTTTTTTTTTATCATGTTATAAAATAAAAATGATAGATTGTCTTTTGCAAAACGTAAATTTATATGCGACGTATTTATTATTTAGTTAAAAATACAGAAACAGAAATGAAATGAAAAGGAATTGGAAAAAAAAAATAATTATTTATAAACAAAATTCAAGAAGATAAACAAAACCCATGTATAGATCGACAATCGTAAAATAATAATTTTTTTTTTTTTTTAATTATTATTGATGTTATAGTTATTATAATTATGGTAAAAAAATTTAATTTAATTTAATTGTAAAGAGTTTGTTTGATAACAAACGGAATCGTACTTAATCAGCCAATCCATAAAACCTGATTCTATCTGTCTTATTGAATTAGCGAATTTTTTTTAAGCCAGTAAATTTGTATTTTGTAAAACAAGTACATTTCGAATATGCACCTTTCTAGAATATTCTGCATACATTTTTAAACTAAATATAAGCGATATTTATGTAAATAATAATAATAATAATAATAATAATAATAATAATAATAATAATAATAATAATAAATCCAATTCGATGATTTTTTAATTTAAAATTATAATAAGATGATTGAATAAAAAAATTCATAACACTTGATAAATATTTATGTATTTATACAATAATATTATCTATAGTCAAAATGTATTCGCTCAAGTATTGATAAGGCAAGTGCTTCAGAAAGGAAATAGAGAAAATAAAGAAAAAAAAAAAAAACCTATGAAACATCAATTTTTTTTTTGTATTTATAGAATTTTTAATCTGACTTTAAGTTGACTAGACTGAAATCATTTATTAAAAAGCGTCTCATATTGAAAATTTAATAACTTTTTTTTTTTTTCTATTGAAAATGATGACTTAATCCTCTTATTTATTCTCTTATATTGAACTTTATTACTAGATGTAGATCGGCCACCCTAAATAAAGAATGGGTTTTTGTTTATTCATTTTATAAAAGCTTTTTCGATAGAGCCGCGTATGCCATTAATGTTGATTGTGTTAATTGGTTTGAAAATAATGTGGAATTTTATTTGTATCTCTTGTGATGTTATAATAGAATAGATTAAAAGTACTTTAATTATCATCAGTATGGGGATTATATAGGATATATTTATGTTGTGAGAATAATTATTATAATATTTACAGGAGAAATTAGGTTATTTTTATCGTGGATTAATTTTTTTTTTTTTTTTTATTATGTGGTTGGTTTTACTTAATATTATTTTCATGTTGGATTAATAGCTCAGGAATATATTATGACTTAAACATATATGGTTTACGCAGTGGCTATATTAAGTGCTCTTTCAGATATCCTAAGTAACAATTTACCTTTTTTTAAAAAGATCGTAATTAAGTCCTTGCCACAGATTACAGAGTTTAACTAAACTCAATCACAAGTATTAACACACCTTAAGTGTTATTTATTTTAAAAATTCATTGACATAGTCAAAGCCTTTTGTATTCATTCAAATATTTGATTATCATAAAAATGACAAAATTACTTTCGGAAATAAATAGTAAAAAACAAAAAAAAAAAAATATTCTTATCATTTTAATAAAATTAAATGAAAAGAAAAAAAAAACTCTATAATCGATAAATAATTTAAATTTCCATAATTTCCTTAATAAATATTAATTATAGACACTTCCGTTCCTTAATTTTTATTTAATTATACACAAAAATGTTTATTAATTAATTTGATTTTATTTTTTTGCTTTAATAATAATATTAAAATAGGTGAAGTGATAAGATGTGAATATAAAATAAAAAATAATATTATTCAAAACTGTTTCAAACAGAATACTTTATATAAAAATATGAGAAAAACTAAATAAATTACGTTATCGCATAAGAAGTCCATTTAATTAATACAAAAAAAAATAAAATAAATTGTTGCGCTTTTCTGTTACATTATGAATTATTGTTGTTATTTCAATAAAAATTTCTTTATTAATTTATAACAAATTTTATGATGTGCTGTTATAAATCAAAAAGCGTTAATAAAAAAAAATTTATAAAAATGATGCAAATTTTTTCTATATTTTTGTAATGTAATAATAAAAAAATAGTTTGTTGATTTTTTAATTAATAATATATATATATATATTATTCATTACGCTTTTACGTTACAGCAGTTATGTTGTTTTATAATTTTATTTCCGTTTTTTTTACTACTTTTCCTTTTAAATTATTAAAATATTATTGATTAATCAAAATCCGGATTTTATTGTTCAAAATTATTCATCAAATAATTCGCATGAATTTTTAAAAAAATTTTTTTTTTAAATATATATTAATTTATTTAAATCAATAAAAATCGATTTGATTTTTTTTTTTTCAAACATTTATTCTATTTTACATGAACCATAATAAGGGAAAATATATAAGAAAATTATTGATTTTAATATAAAACTGAATTTTCTTTCAATAAAACAGAAAATAGCACAGAAAAGTATAATGGTTACTAATTCGGTAATTATATTTATGTGGGTGGATAAAATTGATCTAAATCTATGAAAAATTTTCTATATAATATTATATATAATATATATAATAATAACTAAAGACTATTACTTTTCTTCTTACACCCATAAGACAGTAATTTGTATGTTAACGAAACAAATTTTTTATTCCATTTAAAACATTTCATTAGTTAAAGAAAAGAAAACGAAGTAGTATCATTTAAATTTTTATTCCATTTAATTTTATTAAAATGCTTTTTAAACATGATGATAAGAATTATAATAGAAAGATAAACATAAAATAATAATAATAATAATAAAATGTTGTTAACAACCACATCCGGTATATTTTTTGTTGCTAAATTATTTATATTGTTGTTATAATTTTGATAAAATAATAAATAACCACAAAAATGATGTGCTATTATCCATTTTTAAGGTATTTTATTACATGATAATAATACAAATAATACGAATAATAATTAAAATTTCAATTTATTTTGACAATTAAGTGAAATAATTTTGATTTTGAAAAGAAATATGTCAAAGGGAATATTTTCTTTGGTTTCTTTGGTTAAAGCTTTTTTGCTTTTCGTTACTAATAATTTTTGAACAATACATTAAAAGCTTGAAAGGGAGATACCGTGACAATTGAATTAAAATCAAAAATATTTTTTTTTTTTTACCATTAGACCTCAGGTGACATAAGCGACAGGGTTTCATTATAAAGCAGATTGTAAACACTTTGGAATAAAAACTTTTTGTTTTTTTGAATGTGTGATATTAACGGTTTTTTGTATTTTGGAGAAGCATAATGAAACAAGGAGGTTCAGTAGCCTGAGAGTGTATATAGTACAGTAAATTGAAGCATAAAATTTAATAACTAATAATTACGCAGTTCAACTTTGCTACTTAAAGGTTTAAATTCAAAATACAAAGGATTCTTCGTAACGATGATAAATATAAAAGAAATGCTTAAAGTCAATAAGTTTGTTTGATCCCTTGGTTTACGAATTGCTTTCAAAAGAATCCTGTTGACATAAATTTATAACAAAAAAAATAAATAAAGTCTAAATTAAATATTTGTAAAATCCTCACCCCTATAGTAACCAATCAGAAATAATTATTGGAAAAATCGTTATTGTAAATAACACTGTGGTGAATCTTTTTATTTGTTTTTTACTCAAAATTCTTATTACATAGTTAAATATGAAAGCAATAAACTAACAACTTTATGTAATATTAAGATAAGATTTTGACCTTTATCGTAAACCAAATTTCATGTTTAAAATACATAGAAATGCTATTGAAAAGATAAATTAAATGGTAAATTTGTTGAATAGTTGAATGTTATGTATTGTTTTATTAAACCCTTGATTTAATTAACTTAATAAAAACTGAATAAGATTATAATGTGCGAATAATATTAAATAAACAATAATTCAGATTATTAACGATCCTTTTAGTTAATTAAATGATTCATTAATTAATTCATTAATGTATTGCATGTAACTATCATGACTATTTATAATAAAAGCTATTTTTAACTTTAAAAAACCAACAAAAATTGATTTTGATATTAATAAAAATAATGATTGTAGTTTTCTGTAATTATTGTCGAGGACTTTAATACCGGATTTATCTGTAACTGACGTTGATAACAAGTTTTTTTTTTTTTTTTTTTTTTTCCTTCTTTTAAATAAATATAAATTTTTATTAAATTTATCAATTATGTTATCATGATTGCCACGTCTTGTCATGACAATTTCTTAAGAGGTTTTGTTAAGATTTTCTTTATTATTTTTTTTTTTTGTCTTTTTAATTAAAATTGGATGAATATGAATTTTTTTTTTCTAAAAGGGAAACAAGGATATATTATTTATAAAGTATTTTACTTTTTTTTTTTTTGTATGGAGCAATAATAATGTATAATGTATTATGTGGCTTTTTTTTTTTTTTTTTATTTGTTCTTCTGATTTTAAAGGTGATGTGAACTTTTACAATTTAAAGCTTTGTGTATTAAAGTGTCTACAAATTAAAAGCAATCAGAATAAATTTTAAATTTTTGATAAAATTTCTGTGTCACTATGAATAATAAATAAATCTCATGTGATTTCTGAGCAACTATTACGGTAGCAACTTTATGACATAACTAGAAATTAATTGTACTGTGTTTTGCGAAATCATAGAAACAAAACTAAGTGTTTCTATAAATCTTTAAAAATTATGAAAGCTACTTGTACTAACCAAGGCATTGCCAAGTATAAATTTATTTTCTAAATCCAAACTGCCTGTAATCTAACAAGTTGTAACATCTGTTGCTGTCTATATATAAATATTTTATATAATTAATTTAAATAACAAAACAAATTAATTAATATATATTTTAAAAGTACGTTTCAGTAAATAAACAATTAAATTTGTTATTAATTAAGTATAAAATAAATATTTTTAATTTGTTTTTTTCTTTTTTTTTTTTTTTAATGTAATTTGTAAATACAAATAAAAATTTGTTTCATTTTATTAACCGAATAGGTGACTTATTTTATGATAAGAATTTTCAATTCGTTTATTATCAATTAAAATATTTTGATTTTTATTTCAATTTTATATTAATAATGTATAACTGATACGATTATAAATAATATTTAGTTTTAATTTACATATATGTAGTTAAATTTAATATTTTTTATAATCGTGTTATGAAATGAAATTATCGTAAAATTAAGTTATTAAAAAATTCAAAAAAAAAAAAATAATAAATAAATATTTGAAATTTTTATTATTTAATTTAATTATATTTTTTTTTTTTTTTTATTGTTTTATTAACAGCAGACATAATAATGATAATAATAATTTTTTTTTTGTTGTTTCTTTTCTTTCTATTTTGTTTGTTATGAATTTTTATTTAATTAATTAATATCTAATTATAATTTTTTTTTTTTTTTTTTGTTTTTTTATTATATAATAGAATTTTATTTTATTTTTTTTTTTAAATAAGTGTTTTAATATTAATTGATTAATCATTTGCATGTATTTGAAAATTATTAATAAAATGCTTAGAAAACTATTGTTTTTTTGTTTTTCTTTTTTAGTTATTACTGTTTGGCGTTGCTTAATAACATTAATCTCTGCTATTGACAGTTTTGTTTAAGGAAAACGACCTTTAAAAAGTTGTTTTTTTTTTTATTTATTTTTTTTTTCGTTTAATTAGTTTTCAACTTGAAAAGTTTAATTTTCTCATTAATTTAACCTTTTTTTTTTTTTTATTTTTTTGGTCATTTATTTAAAAAGAACAAAATTATTTTGAAACGAATTATTTTCTACGAATTATGCTTAAACACTGTGAAATTAATGAATTTCTATTAAATATTTGTTTGGTAAAAGTTTTTCTTTAATTTTTTTTTTGTACCATCTCAACTGAATAATAATTTTAATTCCCTATATTTATCGATATGTAATAATGGAAGTTCTTTCATTCATTATATTTAAAAAAAAACATCATACAGGCCAATTTCACTATTGCCAGTTATTTCAAAATTATTTGAAAAAATACTCTTAAAAAGGATTAAACCAATAATAGAAAAAAATAAGATAATCCCAGACCATCAATTTGGATTTCGAGAAAAGCACTCGACAATCGATCAGGTCCATAGAATCACAAATCTTATCGAAAAAACACTGGAAGAGAAAAAAATTTGCTCATCAATATTTCTAGATGTTGCACAAGCATTCGACAAAGTCTGGCATGAAGGATTAATTTTTAAACTTAAAACAATCCTACCTGCACAGTACTCAGAAATATTACAATCTTATATCACCAATCGATATTTTAGAATAAAACATGATAATGTTTACTCTGAATTAAAAGAAATAAGAGCAGGGGTACCACAGGGAAGTGTGTTGGGTCCAGTCCTTTACCTACTATACACACATGACTTACCTGAGCTTGGAGATAACACTATTGCTACATTTGCTGATGATACATCAATATTGGCAACTGGAATAAACAATGAAGATGCAGCTGAAAAACTACAATCTGCAATCACAGAAATATTCAATTGGACAAAAAAATGGCGTATCAAACTGAACGAAGCTAAATCAACTTACATTAACTTTACTAATAAAAAAATATCATACATCCCGGTATTCATGAATAACGTAGAAATACCGTATTCAAACAAAGCCAAATATTTAGGCATGACACTAGACACGAAGCTTCGCTGGAAAGCACACGTAAAGATAAAAAGAGAAGAACTCGGAATTCGTTACAGACATATGTACTGGCTGATTGGAAGAAATTCTTCACTATCAACATACAACAAATTGCTTCTCTATAAGCAAATCTTAAAACCCATTTGGACTTATGGTATTCAATTATGGGGATGTACTAAAAAAAGTAATGTGCAGATAATACAAACGTTTCAA
Source organism: Ptychoptera albimana (assembly GCA_961205885.1). Taxonomy (NCBI): domain Eukaryota; kingdom Metazoa; phylum Arthropoda; class Insecta; order Diptera; family Ptychopteridae; genus Ptychoptera; species Ptychoptera albimana. The sequence goes on from OY540804.1 coordinate 7,235,361, forward strand.
AATAAAGTATTGAGGAATATAATTAATGCCCCTTGGTACATCAAAAACACCAATATCCATAGGGACCTAAAGGTGGATATGGTACACACAGTAATTAAGAAATTTGCAGCTAGTCATGAACAAAGACTACAACAACACGTGAATATCGAGGCAATCCAGCTCCTTGATACCACAAATATCATGCGTAGACTAAAACGTACAAAACCACATGAATTAGCATGTAGTTCGAACACAAATTAATATAAAACTAAAGTTAGAATAATTTAAGAAATTAGACTTAATCAATTCTTAATATAATGTAACCGTAGTAAATTAAAGATAGAAATAAATTGCTTATTGGTCATATACTGACTAGATTGTAATAATAAAAAAAAAAAAAAAAAAAAAAAAAAAAAAAAATTATTTTACAAAGGCTTTGAGTTTTTGGGTAATTAATTAAATGTCTCGCGTGGTAAATTATATTTTATCTGTATTTACTTAAAATATCAAAGTTTCTGGTTATACCAAAAAAAAAAAAATCGATTAATTAATTTTAATTGAATCAAAGTCGCATAAATAATCAAAAAAAAAAAATAAAAATTCCTTTAAAGCTGATTAAATATCTATCGCAAGAATAATTCATTTTTTTTTGGTACATTTAAAAGTTACATATTAAATGCATAAACTTTAATTTACAATAATTAATAATTATTTTTTACTCACTATTATATAAAAAAAAACGCCATCAATAAATGATGGCAAAATTATGATAATTTTTTTTCTTTATTAATATAATAAATAACAGAAATGAATGCAACATAAATAATAATTAATATCATAACAGTTATTACATTTATTTATTTATTTATTATAAAATTATTTCCTTTCACCTATGCAGAAAAAAAAAGTTTTATTTCTTGGTTCTCTCTCACTTATTATTTATTTATTTATTATATTTTTTATTTTTTTTTTCAACAATAAATTGTATTAAAACCATTAATGTTGTATAATAAAAATAATAAATAATTTATATTATTTAATACAAAAAAAAAAAAAAAGTAAAAAAAATTAATAATAATTATAATAATAATTGGAATAAATAAGTAAATGAGATGAGTTTTAATATTTCTATGAATGTGAATGGGAGTGCTTTGAACCGGTTGAACCGTTTCAAATAGAAATAGAAATAAAAAATAATAATAATAATAATAATGTTAATAACAATTCTTTCTCTTTTTTAATTGAAAAAAAATATATTTGCTATTAATTAATATAATTAAAAAATTTTACATTTTTTAAGGAACGAAGGCTTCATTTTTATTTTATTTCATGTTGTTTTTTTTTGTTACTTGCACTTTGGGCACTTAACACACATAACACTCTATGTTTTGAAAAAAAAAAAAAACATTATCAACCTAATTAGCATAAATTTGAATATATTTTAAAGTTCTCAACATGTTGTGGGTGTTTTAATGTTATAAATACGAATTTTGTAATGGTTTTAACATTAAAAAATAAAATAAAATAAAACATCCTGGCTATTTGTACGATTTAAAGTCATTTTTTTTAAATAAGAATTAATTTACAAAAAAAAAAAAAAAACAATTTAGGCGCCATTATTCATTGTAAAAAAATTGTTGTGTAATTAAAAGTAAAAAAAATAATAATACATACTTAAATAAAAGATTAGCATCAATATCTCAGCATTGGAATATTGATTATATTTAATTATACTGGACCAGTTTTATTGATATTTATTTTTAAGACTGGTTTTCAACCTATAAACTTTAGCTAACATTAAAAATTTAATTTTTTTATTATTATTAATATTTTGTTTTTTGTATTTTTAATAATTTTAAAGTCATGATTTTTGTGTGTTTTAATTTGTTAATCATGCTAAGAAATACTGTAGTGTTTTCGTATTTTGGTTTGCTTGCAAAAAAAAAAAAAAAAAGAAAAAAGAAGATTTATTCAAGTTTAGTTTATTTCCTGAAATAGTTTTGTTTTTAAGATAAATTTATTATCTTTAAGAAACTTCACTTTGTTTAGAGGAGACAGAAATTCTTAAAGCGTTGTTATGAAGTATTTTATTTATTTTACATAAAGTGGTTTTCCTAAACATTTCTTGACATGACATTTAGAAGAGTTTAACTGGGACACTTAACCACGAAATATTAATACATTTGTGTGTGTGTGTGTGTTTTTTTTTTTTTTTTAAATCATTTACAGTAAACAACTTGATTTATATTTGTAGCAAAACGTATTACAAATAATTTATTTTCTTAAGATTATAAGAGTGAATCATGTAAATGTAATTAGTGTATTTGTTCCGCGGGAGAATTAATTAAAAAATATATAATTTTAATCCTAAAACTGTTTAAAGCATGATTTTTGTGCTTTTTTTTTTCTTTATTTTTTGTAAAACTAAAAACTAATTTTTAAACTTGACGACCTTGTCGTGTTTACTATAATAAAATAAAATAAAATAAAATAAAATATTTAATCGTAATCCTTATACATATTTTGTATTTGTTATTAATTCTCAAATACATTTATGATTTTTTTTTTTTTTTTTATTTTGAAATAAATACATAAATGAAAAAATCATATTCGTTAAACAAAAACAATTCAATATAAAAATAATAAAATATAAATAATTTAATTTAATTTTTATGTATTAATGAAAAAGATAAAACGTAAAATTTATATATGGGGATATTTGATTACCAGAAATTTATAACATCGATTAATGTAAATACAATAAAAATATATTTACAGCTGAGTTGTGAAGTCTTTAGTCTTCAGTTTATATACATATATATTTTATAATTTAAAGAAATGATTCTTTTATAAAAGGTAAATTATTAAAAAAAAAAGAAAGAAAATGTTTGTTCTTCATCTGCAATTTTTATTATATCTGGTATAACATGTTGTAGGTGTGGGCGATTATACTATATTGATTATTTTTCTACTGTTTTTTTTTTTTTTTTTGTTTAATTAAACAACATCCATGAATAACAATTTATATTTTTAATATTCCTGATCTTTTTATTAAATATTTTTAACGTAAAATAATAATAAAAAAAAACCAACAACAACAGCAACACACGTAAAAACTAAAATAATTAACCAAGAAAAAAAATGTTTAATATAAAACGTAAAACATAAATATACATAAAAGTGTAATTGGACCCAAATTATAAAATAAATGAAAAATTATTTAATAAAATAACAAAAAATTGTGATGTAATCGCAAAATTATAAAAAAGTGAAAAAAAAAAAAAAAATATTCAAGAAATTGTGTTTCGTTTAATTTTCATAACAAAATGCAACCACATTCACTTTAATGACGTCGTGTATATACAAAAAAAAAAAAAGCTTTTACTAAGCTTCGTTGTACATAACTGTAAAATAAGCACACACATACACATCCGTTTATTTTTTTTTATAAGTAAAATACGACTTAGTTAAATACATTTAATGTAATTGCGAAGGCGGAGTAACGTAACAGGTAAACAAGCAAATAAATAATTAAGAATAAAATTAAGTAAATACTTTACTCTACGTTACGTTTACATTTTAATTTTTTATTTTAAACAAAATGATAATTTTAGAATATTAATTATGATAATAACGAATCAAATGTGGTAGAATAAAATTTTCAATTAATTTTCGTGCAAAGTTATTTTTTGTGTAAAATAAGTATTAAATGTGCTTTTTTTTTTTTTTTTTTTACATTCTACACTAAAGCAACCTCCACTTTACATTTTTGTTATTAAAAATAAAAAAAAAAAAAAAACGAAGTCAACTTGTTTATTAGTAGTATTAATATAAAATAATACCAGTCTCTTGTCCTAGTCCCGTAACTCCAAAAACAAAGCATGTGCTGTGATTAATGAAAGTTGATCAACCTTGAAGCTTCTGGTTAGTTTTTTATTTTTATTTGTTAATTTGCTTCAATTAATTTTATTTTTTTCTTAAACTTTTAATTAATTTTTATTTTTATTATTTTTTTTTTGTTTTTTAATGATTTGCTTTAGTTTTTTTTTTTTCTTTTTTCGTTTTTTAAAGAAGTAATTTTTTTTTTGCTTAATTAATTATGTCTTTCCTAGAGTAGATCATGATTTAATTATTTATTTTTATTTGTTTTAATAAAGCTTTCATGTTTAAAATTGTTGGTTTTGGGTATTTTGTATTTTTATCAACTTGTATTTAGAGAAATTCTTTATACCCGATGACAATTTAATTCTAAAACAATTAGCAGCAAAATTAAACACAAATTAAACACAAATTAAAGCAGAATTTTTAACAGAATCGTTAAGAAATCTGAGTAATTTAAAAATCTTTTTAGGGCATTAATTTTCTATAATAACTTTAATTATAATTTACTAATAATTTAATACGAAATAATAAGAAATAAATAAATTTACAATTCAATTAAATTATGAAATTGCAAAAGTATTATAATATAATTTCTTAATAAATTAAAATTTACGTATAAATATATAAGATTTATTTCTTATCGTTTCACTCGCGTTTCTGTAAGAAATAATAACAATAAATTACAACCTGTGGGCCATTTCTGTTTCTTTGTGTAAACAAGTTTTTTTTTATTCTTTCTCCATCGTGCGCCTTTGGCCAAATTATAATTTGGTTGTATTATTAAAATATAAATGTATAAAATACGTTTTAAATTGATAAAATTCGCAATCAAATTAATCAAAATTGATAAAATGAAGTGTAACGCGATTGGCTTTATATTTAAATTATAATAATCAAATTAATTATATAATGAAAGAAAGAAAAAAAAATGAATTGGTTGATTAATAAAATATTACATAATAAACTTTTAATTTTTAATTCATTATTTTGTAATAATTAAAAGATTTTTTGAAAAGTTTTGTCACAAAAACAATCAATTGGTTATGTTATCTTTCCGTTTCAATGGAATATAAGATACAGCAAATAAAAAAAAAAAAACCAACCAAAATGTCATTGCCTTTTGCACATTAAATAATTACAAAAAAAAAAAATATTATTTTTTTTTTATTTATTAAATCATTGAGATAAAGACAAGAAGATTGTTTTAAACTGATGCCATAAAGATTATTTAAATGCTTCGTTTTTTTTTTTTTTTTTTTTTTGTATTTAGTTTTATTATTAAAAGTTTAACTGTGCAATAAATAAATGTTTAACTGTACTAACTATAAAGGAGATTAATTTAAATTTTATTTAAAGATTGGATTGAAAAGGAAAACAACGATATTTATATATATATATACACCAGTGTTAGGGAGTCTGAATCGGAGTTAGTGTCACGGAATTTTAAGTTTTTAGAAGGAGTCAGAGATGGAGTCGGTATCATGAAAAAAAGCTTAAATTTGATATGTACACGGAAAGAATTATTTTCTAAATCCACCGAAATTATGAATTGAATCAAGAAATGTTTGCATGATTCTAGTTACAAGAGAAAATATTTCTTATTTTCATAAACAATTTTCTTAAACAAAGAAATTAAAACTAAATACCAACAAAAATTCTCTCCGTGTAACAAACATGGAAAATCTGGTTAAATTTAAAAATATTCAAGACTAGTTTCCTGAAACTTTACCATAATATTGGTATTGACATAATTCCTAAGAATTACTATCAAAGGGTGTTTAATAAACGCAAAATATCTAAAACATAGGTGACCAACCTGTTAAGCACTTCGGGCCGCATTTCCAAAGTTATCAGGATTGTAAAGGGCCGCATATACAATTAAATATTAGCTTTGTAAGCATTAAACAAAGTGTTTTAATTATAGCATTGTAACATAAAAATTAGAAATTTGATTTCTGCAGATTTTTATGTAGAATTTGTGAAATAAATTTGGTATTTGGTGTCGGAGTGATTCTTTAAAATTTGTTTAAGTTATTGGGAGTCGGAACATTTTTTTTTTTTTTTGACGTGTAAACACCACTGATAAATAAATACTTTAAAGATTATCATACATTTTGAATAAACCAGGTGTTTTATTGCATTTTCTTATCAACAAAAAATAAAAGACGTTTGATTTTAAATAAATTATTAAATATTGTCACTAGAAACAATAAGATTTATTTTTTATTTCACCGTTTGCAATTATAATTCATAGATTAAGTCACTAATTATTAATTGGGGGGTTTTGCAAAGTATTATTAATTATTAATGGAGACAAAAAAAAAATAAACCACTTAAAAATACTAAAATACTGATTATAATAATATTTATTATCGTATGTTTCCTATAAAATTTATTATTTATTAACAAAAAAGAAAAAAAAAAAAACTTTTAACATTTTATCAAGTTATTATTGAGATTTTTGTTTAACTTTTTCTTTTTTTTTTTTTTTTTATGATAAGGATATACGAATTCAATTATATGTTGACTTAATATTTATCAAGTGTGTACTTCTATAGACACCTTTCTAGAATAACAGCAAAAAAAAAAAAAACTTTATTTAACTTAAAAAGAATCTTCATTTCAATTTCAATTTAATTTTTCTTCAACTCTTGTAACTTTAATAAAAGTCAACAGAATGAGTAAACATAGGAAATATATATATGTGTGTAGGCTGGCTGATTGTTGTGTAGCTTTTGTAAATTTTTTTTTTTTTTAGCAAATATAAATATTAATGTTGAGCAATTTTTTATTTTTCTTTGCCATTTTGCAAGTATTTATTTATTATTTTTCCTATATTTTCTGCTATTCGTTTTGTTTTTTTTATGATAATAGAAAAGAATAGAAACGTAATGAAAAGTAGAGAAAAAATACAGAAACACTTCTAACAATTTCTAATACTAGAAACATATAGAAATTATTTGTCAAGATGGTTTTACGTATTCTTAAGAGTTTTTCCCCGTTTACATTAAATAAATAATTTTCTTACTCGAATAATAAATACGTAAGCAGAGAAGTTTACATAATAATTATTATTTTCATTGAATATCTTTATTTTTTTTTATTTTAAACTTTATCTATCTAAAGAAAATCATTTCTTTTTTTTTTTTTTTTAATTAATTAATTAATTATAAATAAATATATTTAAGTACACAGTACATCTAGAATATAATTAATTGTTTAATCAATATAAATAAATCATTTATTAATAATATTTATTTACATGTATTTTCAACAGGACATATAAATACTGGATGATTTATTCGTTAATAATAAATTAATAAAAATTTATGTAATAACATGTAGAAATATTTTTATCGTTTCGATTAAATCTGTGTAAATTTTTTGTATTGTAATTAAAAAAATGATCTATCTTCGTGTGTAATAAAAACTAATAAAAATCTTATCGTAATAAAAGATTTAATTATTTTTTAAGGTATAACCGCACACAATATTTAAATAATTGTAAAATGTGTAAATTGTGATGATGTGTCAAGAATCCTTACACTAAGTTGCATCGGTATTCTATAGAAAATTCACAATAAAAATGTTGAAAATAAAAAAGTCACACACAAAAGCCGATAGTTTCAGGATGTATTACAAATTATCTACTATTATTATTATTTATTTATTTATTATAATTCGTTGACCTTTTTTTTTTTTATATACTTTCAATAAATAAATAAATTTAGTAAATAAAAACAGCAGAATACATTTAAATTAAGTCACCATAATAATAATAAAAAAAAAATTAAAAAATTCTATGTAATACATATTTTCAGCTTTTCAGTTTCAATTCTAAAGTTTTTATAAAACCAGTTCTTCGCTTAATTAAAACAATTTAGAAGATAAAAGATGTTGTTTATCCGCAGAAAAAAAAATAATAATAATAAATAAAATAATAATAAAGAAGTAAAATAAATTTGTAAAATAAAATCTTCGTTCTTGTACGTAGAAAAAAAAAAAAGAAAAAGCACAAAAAAGAAAAGTATTAAACAACAGATGATATTGAAAAATAAAAGTAAAATAAATCGTCGAAATCGGGTTAGTAAATATTTAAAATCTCAGGTTTAAACAACCTTAATCAAATTAATTGTTTTTAGTTAATGTAAAATAATTTATTATTTATTATTATTTATTATTAAAACACTAATCAATTGATTAAAATTAAATTAATTTTTTATTTTGTTACTACTTTCTGTTACTCTAGACACATTCTAATGAATAGAAAAAAAAATTCATTGAACTTGTAAGTCCTTTACAAAAGAACCGTTTATTATATTCTGATATTTAATTTTTATAGAAATAAATAAAGAAAAACACAAAAAGGTTTGCAAACAATTTTGCCACAGCTTACCATAAACTAGATAAGTTTTATATTTATAAAGAGATCTAAACAGAATAACACACACAGCGAACACAACAATCTATTATTGCAATTCACAAACCTGCAATTTTTTAATAACATAGTGAAACAAAAAACAAGAATCATAAATAAAAGTTCATTGCACTTATCTAGTCGAATGTATGTATGTAATTTCTATCTATTTATTAATAATAATAAATAGTTTTCTTGTTAGTAATTAAATTAAAGCTTGTTTTCGCTCATTCATTTATTGTTTTTAATTAAGTTTATTTACATATTAAAATTATTATTATTATTCCACGAATACTTCTAATAATAAGTAAAAATAATTTATTGCGCGAAATTTTTCCAGAATAAATACAGGTAGATAATTAACATATTAGTGTTATGATAAGCTTGGTTTAATACAAAATTATTTATTCGTCGGTTACAGTCTATTGACGTTGAACTGTCATTAAAGTCATCCTTTGTCTGTTTATTGAAATATTTATACTAAGTCGCTGACTGGTTTATGTCCACGTTTATGTGATGTAACTGCTACTGAATGTGTTATTAATTTTCTTATTATATTTTTTAAAATAAACTAAACTAATTGGAAATGCTGTAACAATCTTAAAACAGATGATTTTTACAGCATCTTACACCAATATAAAAAATTCTAACATATTCTACATGTTAAAACCATCTCAAAACTAGCCAACAAAAATATGTAAACAAACATAAATATCTTTAGTTGAAAATCAATTTCTATTTGTGTTTTCGTTAAACATAGTAAATAAATATTTTATTGCTAAAACTCACATAATTTGAAGAGTTATGTTTATGTTGAAATTGATTAAAAAAAAAAAAAAAAAAAAAATTTCACTTAGATATTTGCTACGGTCAGTAATTAAAAAAAAAAAAAAAACTTTTATCACTTATTTGTATAACCGATTTATGATTAATAAAAATAAAAATTAAATTCATTTCATACGTTTATACGTTTAGCAGATAAACGGATCCACTTCAAAGCTTTCTTTTTTTTTTTCTTTTTTTCTTTTCCTTCTGGTAGAAAATTTGCGCAAATAAAGGTAAAAATTTTTTTTATTATTATTATGATAAAAGATTAAATATTTAAACAGAAGTTAAGCGACAAGCTAATAAATAGAAAATTAGGTTATGTTGGTTTAAAATTGTAAAATTAAAAAGAAAAAAGATTTTGGCCAGTAATTGTGCAAACAGCACTTAAGTAACCGATGAACCAGAAACACTCTTGACCTTTTAAGTGTGCTTTAAAATTTTGTATATGAACACTTTGTTTAATTATCTAATGGCAAACAAATGATTTAAATTATGTTCATAATCAAATAAGACTGAGTAGACTGGTTGGGCTCGTAATTAAATATTTAAAAAAATAATCAAAAGCAAATAAATGGATGTGAAGCTTTTGGTAAGATTTTTTTTGGCAAATAATCAAATGTTTTACAACAGATTTCTTCATTTTATCTCTACCTGGTATTAGCAACTTAAAGGTGATGTCTGACGAAACAGGAATCATAGTTTTTACCTATTTAAAAAACGTTCTCAAGCAAAATGTATTTACAGTGGAACAAATTTACAGAAATAACAGAAAATAAATTGAGATTGTTTGAAACAAGTTTATAATTTTGTTTTTGTTTGTTTTTTTTTTTTTGATTATATTTATTATTGATTATGAAAGGAGAAAGCTTTAATAAGATAACAAAACATTGCCTTTATTTCCCTTTTTTTTTATTGTTTTTATAATTATTGTTGTTGAAAAAAGAGAGTTAAAGCCTTTCAACTACAAACTATAATAAATTTCATGCCTAATTATCCATGATTAAACATTTCAGTTGAATTCTGTTTAAAGAAAACTTCTCTTCATTAAAAGTCAAGATTTATGTGATAATTTATTATTGATGAATGTCGTTAAGAAATCGTTATTTAACTGTTATCTAATTAAATTACCTTTTTATAATTATTATTATGAACGTATTTGGTATTTATTTGAAATGATTATAGCAGGTTGTAGAAATATTATATGATACGCATAACGATAAATTTATACATGATATGGATACACAACTACTTTTGTTAATAATTTTCTAGAAAATCGTATTACCGATAACAAACGATATTCTTCTACATAACATAAAAATTGCCAAAAATTGTGATCTGCTTTAAGATTTTCCCGATTAGATTATAAACAATTTATATTAAGGTGAAAATAGCAACAATTTACATATTTTTGGTTCTTCTTTAACAGAATTTCTTATGAAATTTTAACGAAATCTTATCCATCTAAGCACCAAACTTCCGGTATTCTGGATTACATAAAAGAAAAAAAAAATTACCGGTTCACCGACCCTGATTACATTGTAAAATAACGAATAAATGGAAAAGTGCCAATAATGTAAAATATTAATAATATTGTAAAAATAAATAATTTCGCATAAAAAAAAAAAAAAAAAACGGCTAAGAGAAGGGTTTAAAGACAAATAGTTTAATTGGCTTTTCATAGATGTGAATGATTGATTGATTGATTGATTGATTGATTGATTGATGATAGATCGATTAAAGTCGACAACATTATATTTAATTAAAAAAAAAAAAAAAAAAATCTGCAAAAGATGATGTTTAATAGTGCAATTGTAAAGTTAGTTAAAGTAATAAAAAAAAAAAAAAAAAAACCAACCAACAACATTATTATGTAATTCTTATGTTTCGATTTGAAATTCTCTATTTTTCTTTTATTACTCTTAAGGCTTTTTTTTTTTTTTTTTTAATAATTTATGACCATAAATTAAATTAATTTTTTATTTTTTTTTTTTTTAAACTTTTACAAATGTTTTTGTATGTTAAGCAAATAATAATAAAGTAAGAGTTGCCGCCACTATTACTGTTGCTGCTGCCATTTAATGATTATTATGTTGTAATTAGCTTGTCTTATTTCCTTTCATAGATTTCATAGATTTCATATCGTAAAAATAAAATAAATAAAAACAATTTTTTTTTTGTATTGTCAATTGAGATTCTTTTCTTATACGCTTATAGTGTTTATCATATTAATTAATTATTTTATTTATTTTTTATTGTTTCATCTATTTGAATTTTTACAAGTAAAAGTATAAAAAAAAATAATAATTATTTTCAATTACAATGTATTGATTTATTTATGAAATTATTTTCGTTTTTTTTTTTTTTTTAATATGCACGTAATTAAATTTACAATTTTTTTTGTTTTTTTTTTTAATCGTTAAAATAGGTTAAAAACGTTTAAAAATGTTAAATTTGTAATAAAGCTTAAAGAAAGCTTGTTATGTAATTTATCGAGTGAGAAATTTAATTAACCAAAATCATGTAAAAGGAGCTGATGTATGATTGGTCACAACAGAACTATGATTTTGGTTGCACTTCGTATAATTTATTATTAGTAATTAACCAATGAATGTACATTCTTGGGATGGGAATCATCTAAAATTACAAACTTGTATCCGTTGTATCCTTTTCACTTCTTAACACACAAATCATTTTTTGTTTAAAATAGAAATTACACTTGTTTAGAATAAACGAAAGCAATAATAATTCGAGTTAAAAGTCAAGAAGAAAGTCCTCATATCAGTTTATCAATGTCTCATACATCACTGAATATTTTAAATTGGACATTACTGCCCTTCTGATGACAGTCCTACAAATTTATTCAGATACACAGAGAGAATTTTTGGTTTCTATGCCAAATCCATTTCGTTTCTTGTGAAAAAAAAAACAGAAATAATTTTTCTCGATTTAAATTTATTTTGTTGGTATTTAATTTTAATTTCTTTGTTTAAGAAATTTTTTTCTCTTGTAACTAGAATCATGCAAACATTTCTTGTTGCAATTCATAATTTTTGTGGCTATAGAAAATAATTCATTCCGTGTTAACCAATTATCTATTAAATAACCATACTACCCGGTGTTTTATTATATTTTATTTTTCCAATTTTGGTTAATCCATTCATTCAAAAAACTTACAAAAAAAAAAAAAAATTATTACGCAATTTAACGTCACGTAAGAAAATTCAGAATAAAATCCGTATTTCTTTCTTTGTTGAATATATAAGAATGTTTTATAATGAGACAAAGCTGTAGCTGTGAATTTTTATTTTACCTTTCACCGGTTAAAAAATAATTTCAGTTTTTCTTTCTTTTTATTTTTTTTTAATTTAATTTTTGTTGAAAAATTGACTTTTATTTAACAAACGGAAAAACTTTTAATCTTACCTTACCTGTGTGTCTAGAGTTTTACTTTTCTGCTTCTTCTTTTCCTCTTTTCGTATTTTTTAGTTTTTTTTTTGTTACTAAAGTGAATGTTGCTTAAAAGAAATAACAAAAAAAAAAAAATAAATAAATAAATTGTAATTACTGATGGTTATTTGATGATAATAATGATGACAATAAAGTCTTCCTTATTTCCAATAAAGAAATGTTAAGACTAATAAACAATATAATAAATAGTAAAAGCCAGATTTGTTGGTTTGTTGTTTCGTTTTTATTTATTTGTTAAATTAGACATGGACACAATTTAAAGTAAAATTATATGAAAACAATGATGACTTTCACTATCAATTGTGTTACAAGTAAATACCATCAAACGGCATAAACATTCTCTAACTAAACAACACTATCACTAACGAACTATTATTTGAAAGGTGTTTTTTTTTTTTTTTTTTTTTTTTGCATTTCATTTCATTTTGATGCTTAAATTTAAATAATTCATTTTTTTGTAATTAGAAACAATAAAAATATAAATATAAATTATTCTTAAAACAAAAAAAAAAAAAAAAAAAAAAAGGTTCAAAAAACTCTTAAAGAAATTTTTAATAATAAAAATGCGAAAATAAATTGTGTTCAATCATAGAAGGAAATTTAGTCCATGACCTCATATGTTATGTACATATTTATATATATATATATATATAGATGTATATATATATATATAGATGTATATAGTGTATATATAATTTTATTTAATTTTTTTTTAAAACATATTTGTTGTAACAAAGAAAAGTGAATGTTGTATTTTCAAATTTAATAAATTCTGCATTAAATTAAATAAAAATAAAAAAGGTCAATTGGAAATTAAAAAATTTATGTTGCAAATAAATAGGAGAAGCGAACAATTTCACAGCTGGTGATTAAAGCGTGAATTTTTGATTTTTTTTTTTTGTCGTTGTTGTTGTTGTTGATAGATACAACATAAATTAATTCTGTTACTTGTAGTGAATTGATTATGATATTCACTTTCGTTTGTGTAGTTAGGAAGTCACTTCCTTACCTAATGATTATGATTTTAATGATTATGACAATCAAGCAATTATGTTGAATAGAAACAATTGTGTAATATTCGTTTTGAATGACCAAAAATCACACGAAAAATACCAACAAACATAAGTTTTAATCAATCATAGGCTAAATATGCTGAATTAATGATTATTTTCAGAGCAGAGAAATCACTTCTTATCAAGCTTTTTTACTTATGAAAAATAATGGAAACAATTTGTATGACTACAAATTTACATAAAAAGAAGTTCAGTAAAAGTTACTAAAAACATTTCAATATTTTTTTTTGTGATTAATCGAATTCCCAATCGCATTTTCACCTCATTTTCCATGTCAAAAAAAGCCCTGTCTGGCAGTAATGAGTAATTCGTTAAAATTTTTATAAAAAAACTTAATTAAACCACGTTTTAAGCGGTATTTTATCGCTTGGATACTGTATTGCTCTAAAAACATGTTCGTTATAAGATAAATTGATCGCTAGTTTTCACTATCAAACCTAATTCAATAATTTTATGAGAAAAGTCAATATAAAATCGGTAACAGAACAATAATATTTAATCTTTACTTGTCTGCTCTTCAGTCACATTTTTTTTTTTTTTTTATCAAATAACAAGAGTAAACATCTTTTCGATTAGAAACTTTATTTATTATGACAATTCATTTGTTATTATTAATTAATTCCAGATGAAACATATTTAATTCATTAGATAAGGAAGATAGAAAAAAGAAGCAGCTTTTAAAAAACTATTCATATTGTATCATCATTATACAAATTTCAAATGTGATTAACCCAGAATACTCTGTGTGGAAAGGTATAACAAGACCAAACAATGGAATTTATATTTAAATAATAATTAATATTAAAAAAAAAAAATCAAACTTAGTGATAGGTTTTTTACAAGGTTGTTGCTATATTGAAAAAAAATTATTAATACGTTAACGTATTATTAAATATTTCAATGTTTATGCTTGAACCTTTACTAGGTGTGCTTTGTGAATGCATCTTGTTAGACAATGAGCTTACAGTTTGCTTTCTTATACATTTTAAATTCCATTTTTTTTTTTTTTTTTTTTTGTTTGCTTAATTATTGACTTATTAACATAAGCAAACGATTTTTATTATAATTATTACTTTAATATTTAAATTATCCAATTAAAAAACAAAACAAAAAAAAAAGTTCTTTTCCTGTAAATAAATTATCATAAAAACAACCAACATAATGATGTTAATCGTTTTTGAAAAAAAAAAAAACAATGACAAAGTTTATTTTAAGTTCACCTGAAATTTTAGTTGCGTAGGATCAGTTTTATAGCATTTTGTTGCGGTTTTTAGTTTTAGTTTTTTTTTTTTTTGTTGTTCGTATAAATTAAATATTAAAGCAATGAAAAAAAAACTGATGATTACCTGACGATAGACCAACATGAACAATGCAAAATCAAAGTCACGGCCAAATATTTTATTTTATTTGTCAAAATCATTCATTAAAGGTTTTTTTGTTTTTTTTGTACTCAACGATGCGATAAACAAAAAAAAATTGTTTTTTTCTTTTTCATTTTCTACCACTTGTCTAGTTTATTTACATTTGTTTTACCATTTTTTTGTTAGAAAAATATTTCCTAATAATAATAAATCATACAAAAAAAAAAAAAATGTTTCTTATTAATTTCTTGTTTCTCCAAAGTTTGTTATAAGGAAAATACAACAAAACAATAACATCCGTAAAAGGCGGAAATATTTGTTTAATTTAATAGCTTAAGTATAAAAAAAAAATAATAATAATAAAATCAAGGCGTTGTTTATCCATGTACTTAGAAAAGTGGATAAAAGTTTATTCTTTGTTTGTTTGATTTTAATTTAACTATATCTCTTGCATAAAACAATTTTAAATAATTTATTTTTCGTAGTAAAACCATTTTTTAGCACAAGTAAATCACTGTTAAAATCCATTCTCTCCCTTAATTTTCCTTTACCCTTTTCCTTTTTCTTTTTTATTCATTGAATAAAACATTTTTTATGTTTTTCAATTAGAAAAAAAAAAAAAAAAAAAAACACAAGCAAATTGTTTTTCTAATTACAAAAAGGAAACAACATTCTTGGGAATTGATTCAGTTTTATTATTTAAAAAAAAGAAGGAAACAACAAAACTTTTCCAACAATTCACTTACACAACACACTTTTTTTTTTTCTTGTTTAAATTAAATTAATAAATTAATTTTATTTGTTTAATTAATATTTCATAATTAACTGTGAGTATCCTTAATAAATAATTAAAAGAAATTTTATTTATTAAATGGTGAAAGGAATTTTTCATTATTTTTTACAATCATAAATTGTGTTTTTGCTCATCGCATTGTTTTGCATTTACACCTTGAAAGCAGAAATATTTTATTTTTTTAATACATAGAACTAAGTAAATTAATTAAATATTACAGAGAAATCATTAGATTTAATAGACGAGTTATTTGTAATAATTATTTAAAGTAATTTAAAGTTTTTGCTGAATATTAATTACATTTGTTTTGTGCTATTGTTAAATTAATGGTTAGACAAATGACTTGTTGATTAATTTAAAAATCTCTCTCTGTGTGTGTGTAAGTACCTTAAAAGGTATAATTAAATAGGTAAATGACGTAACACGTTCTGATAATAGGATAAACATTGTTATAACCGAATTGTAGAAAATAGAAAAAAAGGATTTGAGTGAAATAGAAAATAGGGAATGACAGAGCTTATTTGAGTTTTTTTTTTTAATAAATAAAATTATGAGGAAATAAGCTTTAATCGGCTTTTGTTATGAGTATTTTTTAAAGCACCAATCATTTTATCTTTAAAAATCATAAAAAAAAAAAAAATCCCAATAGATTGAAAAATTCATTTAAAATCGAAAATGATTAACAAAAAAATATGAAAAATATTTTTTTTTTTTTTTACAATTATCTCTAGTACTGTAAGCTTTATTATTATTATTAATTTTTTTTTTTTTTTGCAATAAAATAAAACTTATCACAAGGTATAGCTTTCAGCAAGTTGAATTTAATATAATAAATACGATTCTTTAAGGAAATAACTGATTGCCAACATCATGATAATTTTTTTTTTATTTTTTGATATAAAACTCGATGAGTTCTTGAACTTTTTTTCTATCTGTTCGATTTAATTAATTTTTTTTTATTATTATTATTATTGAATAATAAAATAAGATAACTGATTTATGATGACATTAATTTAACATTTTGTCATTGGGAATAATTTTTTCTTGATTATTATTTACGATTAAATTCAAATTCAATTGAAAATGAAATTTTATCTGATTACAAAAAAAAAAAAGAGAGTTTTTTTTTTTTTTTTTTTTTTTTTAATAATTTATGAAGAAAGCTCTCGATTCCTTTCGGAATTATTTTCTTTATAATTTGAAAGCGAAAATGTTTAAAAATTAAAAAAATAATTCAAAAACAATGAATTTTGGTTAGAAATACCGAAAAATAAAATATTTAAATTGTCATAGAGGAAATGAGTAAATAATATTAATATGAGTGGAATAATCTGGATGTGATTGAGATAACAATAGAAGTGTTCGTTCCAATCTGTGATTTAATTTTTTTTTTTTTTTTTTTTTAATTATTTATCATTAATCATGTTTAATGATTCGTTTTAATTTTCTTAATCATATTTTATAGACAATCAACACAGTTTAGAAAAGTGGTAACATCGTCTCTTATTTAAAGATTTAAAGATTTATATAAGCAACCAGAAATAAGCCACAGTAAGAGGAAATAAAGAATAAATTATCTGTTAATGTGGGAATAGAATAAAATATTTCACAATTTATATTTAATTAAATAAAGAATTTACGATTTAAATACATTTATTCATATCATAAACTAATATTAGATGATAATGTTACAGAAGTTTAATTTTATCTTAATCAAAGAAATTAAGGTCAAGTCTCCAATGCATATTAAAAAAAAAAAAACTGGATAAAGTTTCATTTTCGTACTCTGACAAATAGAAATTGTCTTATTAATGCTTGAAAAATTAGTTAAATTTATTAACAATTAAATAATGTGCGTGCCTCCTTATTGCTGGATAAAGTTTTACTGTAAGTTTTTTTTTTTTTTTGTTCAATTTATATTAATTACTTTGCTTGTTTAGTTTTATGAGAATTGAATTATGCTGTATTAGAAACTAATGCTAATAAACATAAACTATTACGCAGTGTGCATCCAACTGGATTTATTATTATTATTAGTCTGGTTCTGTAGACGGTCAATGGGCATTTATTAAAGCAATAAAAGCTTCTTTTTTTATTATTATATTCTGGTATTCTGGTAATCATTTAATGTATGTTGAATTAAAAACTTTTAAAATCGGGATGAAATTCTTTTAAAATTCGCAATTAATTTACTCATTCATTCTTCACTTTAATGTTCCTATTGTTTCTGAATTAAAAAATAATCCTCTCATTCCTTATGGGAGTATAGAGCTTCAACTATTAATGTCCGTACTTTGTTTGCTATCGATTCTGTATCTGTTCATGTTTATGTTTCTTCTAGGATATCTTCCGTTATTGACCGGTGTCAGGAGTTTTTGGGACTGCAGCGTTTTTTTTTTTAATTTTAGCTGGATGTTTTTTAACTCTATGTCCTTTCCAGCTTCACTTTCTAATTTTAATTTTTTGTAATCTCGATTCTTTATTTGTTCACCTTTACAGTTGGTACGTTTCACAGGTATTTGTTGCTGAAGACCTGTAGTTTCGAAGAGATCTTGTTTGATAGTACAGGTCTCACTTGCAGATTATGGTACTGTTGATCTTACTCATGCCTTCTGAGGTTTGTTCTTCCGGAGATTGATGTAT
This sequence comes from Ptychoptera albimana, assembly GCA_961205885.1. NCBI lineage: Eukaryota > Metazoa > Arthropoda > Insecta > Diptera > Ptychopteridae > Ptychoptera > Ptychoptera albimana. The sequence continues at coordinate 7,253,805 of OY540804.1, forward strand.
CATTAGAAAAATTAATAATTCCGTGTTGTAACACACAACGACATATTGTTAATTAAAGGATTCCGAGCTATAAAACTTTCACAAGTAAGTTATTACAAACTAAACGATTTGCACGATCACTTATTTGTATTAAAATTATAAAATTAGAACAACTGTTCGTTTATTAATTTGCTTCTTATATATTTTTATTAATACACAACATACTAATAATAATAATAATTATTATTATTTTTCTTAATAAATTTATGCAATAAACGATACAATTTTATTGCAAATCCTTTTCAAAAAAAAAAAAAAATTAATAAACACAAAATGAAGCAATTAAATTAAGTAAAAAAGATTACAAGATTTTATTATTTATTACTTATAGAGTGTATAACATATGTATATATTTCATATTTTTATAATAGAACCAAACAAAAAGACATCTTTTGAAAGTAGTAATAATAATAATAATAATAATAATAAAAAAAAATTCCATGTTGGCGTTAAAATGGTACGCGAATTTGTTAATTCAGATTTATTGTAATAAAATGCTAAATCTTTATTTGAGTTTTTTTTTTTTTTTGTGTTTTGCAACAATATTAATTCTTTTTTATTTTTTTTTTGTAAATCTATAATTAAATAGTTAATGAAAGTGATTGTAAGCATGTCGTGTTAAAATATATAACTTTGTGATTCCGCCGTTGGCGTTTAAATATGAAATACAAACTAAACTAAAAAAAAGCTCTAAATAAAGTTTTAACGATCATTTAAAAGTAATGGAAAAAAAAAAGAAATTGCAATTTGAAATTATTTATGTTTTGTATTTAATATCGGAAATGAAGAAATCACAGAGTATTGTAGTAAAAGTTTTTTATTAAACAACAGGTAGCATGTAGAAATTGCATAGTAAAAAAAATAAAATTTCATTTTAATTAAAATACATCGATTAATGTGAGTGTTTTTTTTGAACACACAGAACTTTCTATCTGTTTAGGATAACAATATAAAATCTAGTTTCCTTCTCTTTAATCAATAAACGTAAACGTTAAATAATAACATTGAAATACACCTGAGAAAACAATATTTTCTTATAACAACACAAAAGAAAGTAAAAATTAAATTGTCCTTGACTTGACTTCTTTTTTTTTTTATTATTGTGTCTTGCATATTGTATATCGTAATAATACGTAACACATCCAACAACAATAATAATAATAATAAATTATTTAATAAATGAAAAGAAAAAAAAAAAAAAAACCAAAGCATACATGTGCCAGAGAGCCAAGTAAAATTCAATAAAAAGTTGATTTGACCTTATTTAACTTGATTTGATTTTTTTATTAATTAAAATTTTACGGTTTTTACGAGAAAAGCATGATAAAAATTCTTAAAAGAAAAAAAAAAACATCAGACAAACGTTAGAAGACCTAGTAAATGCTAATTAATTAAATATATTTTCCCATTGAGTTTTGGTTTGAACAATAAAACGCAAACATGACTGAATGACAAAATATTATTTGAAATGCCATTTGGCATTATTGGTTGGTGTCTTCTCTCACTCGTGTTTTTTATTTTCGAGGACCTTTTTTTTTTTGTTGGTGTTTCTTATTTGAGTTTTTTTTTTTGTTTCATGTTTAAATGTTTCTTGTGGGTTATTTCAGATTTTTAGCACTTTTATTTTTTTTTTTATTTTATTAAGTGTGTTGATTTTTTTTTTTTTTTTTTTTTTTTTGATTAATCAAAAGAACAAATAATTTTGTAAATGTCATTGCAACTTAAATACATTTATCTAAATGTCGTTGAAATAAACAACACTATGCTAAGCCAATTAATTAATTAATTAATTAATTTGTTTGTATTTTTTTATTTTTTGTTATCCACGTTTTTATATCCGGGATTGAATATTGGTTATTGTTTGAATTAATTTCCTTTTTTTTATGATGCAACGTTTGTGTTGCTTTTGTGATTTATTTCTTTACTGTTTTATTAAGGATATTTGCAAGGTTTAATTAAGTTGTTTAAATTAACGCTTGTTTAATTATTACATTACAATGAATTTTAATTTGTTTTTTTTTTTTTTTTTTCTTTATTAATTAAATGCTGAATGGATTTAAATAAATGACAATAAAAATCCTGTTTCACACTTCACAGCGTCTTAAACCCCTTAGACAACCCGAATCAAACAATAAATTTGATTAAACTCTCGATTAGGATTTATGCTTAACGTCGGTGATTTGAACAATAAAAATCTTCGGTTTCAACATTTTTCAAGTGGATAAGTCACCATAATTCAACTTACTTCAAATCTGTAGTTTCATACAAAATCTTCTAGTTGCTAGTGGAATTATTTTTTTGCGAACTCAAAGGGTACAGTCTGAGACCATCAAACATTAACTCTGAACTTGACAACTTTGTTGTTTACTGTAGACAGTGCATAGCTTTTTCCGTTTGACATATCAATCCAATAAATGCTTTAAAAAAATATCAACAATCCATCATTCGTTATTCCCTTTTATTACTTTTAAGTCATTATGATTATTTGTTAATAAAATACGTCTGTTTGATTTCTTATTCATTTAATCTTTAATAATAAAAAAAAAAAAAGCTAAGGTCCTTATTGCGCGTTCATTTAAACGTAAATTTGTTTGCTTGATTATTCACATTTTTTTTTTTTTTTTTCCTTTTTGCTTTGCCTAAACAAATCATCAGGAAAAATTTCTTTAAAGCAATAAATCTTTTTCTAATATTACTTATTTATTATTTTTAATGTTTTATATTTAAATTGGAAATAAATCAATTTTCAACTGTCTGTATTTTGTTCTGTTGTCAGATGTTTGTATCTTGTTTTTGTGGAAAAATGTTAAACAATAAAAAAAAAAAATGAAATTAAATTAAATTAAACAAATAAACGTGACAACGATCAAATTTATTGTTTTGTTGAGGAGTTTGTAATGGAATTTCCTATATTACTCATAGGATTAAGGCAATGGAAAAATAAATGAAAAAAAAATTATTTCACAGTGAATTGAGTTATAAAAATTAATTTATTGAAAGATGATATTTTCTGCGTTTTCTAGTAGTTAATTGCGTAATTTTTTTTTTTTTGTTTTTAGAAATATTATTTATTAGTTGTAATAAAAAAAATGTATTAAAGCTTCAAAGCTGTGCTGCAATATACAATAAAATTACATTGAAATGTGTTTACCAAGATTATTTATGTTCCATGATAATTAGCAATAATAATTTAGTTTCCATGTATTTAAACTTTTAAATGGTTTACGTAATACGTTGCTAGAACTGAAGTTATGTATTGTAAAGTGTTTATGATTATTATTAGTTTGCTAATTAAATGTTTAAAAAGCGAAAATGTATAAAAATTCAATGTAATTATGGCTGTGAGATATACCGAAGAATGTTATAAACATTTGGGTTTTAATGGATTTTCAGTTCGGCTTTATTTGTGCCGTTTGTTAGGATAAAAAATGAATAAAAATGCATATATCTAGCCAATGTTGCGTCTAAAACGTTTTCTAACAGAATTTCGCAGAATAAAGACAAAGGTCCCCCTTTATAAACGCTTAATGCTCACAAAATACAAATAAATTCTCAAAAGCCCAAAATAACCGAATAAACTTTAAACAACAGACACTCTAGACTAAAGTTAATTGCACTTCAAAACATTACACCAACATTACCACTAATAGTTTTTACACTTTATTCAGACACTTCAGTATATGCTTTAAAAAACCTCAAAAACACGGTTTTGTCTAACGAATTTAAAGAAATAGCTACTTCTGATTTGTGTGTAGCTGTGCGTAGTTTCTAATTAGAAATTTACCAAGTTGTCATATTTCAACCAATAATAAATCATCTTCACGTTTAAATTTCATCATAGCGCTACCCAAGGGATCAACAATATTTTAGGCGTAAAACAATACATAAAAAAAAAAAATTTCAACAAATTAATTTCCAAAAAAAAAAAAAAAATTACATAGGTAACAAACTGATACTGGCATAATGACGTAAACTTTTTTAATTGTTTTTAAATTTACACCAGTGATAAGATAATTTTTAAAACAAAAAAAAAAGAAAATAATTGAAAAAATGTTTAAAATTGATTAATAATTAATAACAAAAAAAAAGAAACCAAATAATTCGCGTGACCTTGTATTTTAAGTAAATGTTTTAGTTTTTATACTACTTATTCTTCTTCTCCTCCTCCTTCAGTTTATATAACGAAAAAAAAAAACTAATTAATAAATTCCATAAGCAAAAATTTCTTGTAATTAATTTAGAAATAATTAATTTTTATCGGATGTTCATGTAAATATTAGTTAAACAGGAAAACATTAATTTTTAAATGTGTGATTTTTCGTTTCTTTATTTAATTTTAATTACTTTTGTTATTTATTATTAATAAACATATTTTAATTATGCGATTATATAGATAAAGGACAGAAGAACTATCAGTGCGTAGGTTTGTACTTTTCGAGGAATTAAGATGGATGCTTGAAATGGTGGAAAAAATGATTAATTAACTGATGTAAATCTAATCTACGGCCTAAGTAAGAAACACTTTACTGTATAAGCTACCCAGCAGCAAGTACTAATTTTTTACCAACGGATGACAGTTACTTTCAAAGTTACAAGATTTTACTATCAAGAGCATGATTTATTATAGCAAATAAATGTAAGAAATTTATTTCACCTCTAACCATGATCAGATTATGTTCGTTAGACACTCAATAGTACAACAGGCTAATTTTCAGAAATTAAAACAACAAAGTAGCATGTACTAGCTGCAATTAACTAGAAAACAGCGCAAAGGGAATGTTCTAGCTGATGGAAATTAATAAACCAAAAATTAATAAATTAACCTGAATTTCCCCTATGCCAAAAACATTTTATTTCACTATAATATTGCAAAGTGCGTGTCAGCTTTTAATTAAACAAGTGTTTTTGTTTTATTTTTTTTGCAGCATAACTATTAAAAAATCACTGTTGAAATGATAACAAATCACTGTTGAAATGGAAAAAAAAAAAAACAATTATTTTCTTGACGCTAATAAACATAATTAATTAATTAATTAAAAACGAGTGTAAGATATTTTTTTTAGGTCTTTGGAGTACGACACGTGGGCAAGCTGGAAAGGTGGAAATTTGGAATAATTTTCGTTTATAAACAAATAATCAGATTTTATCGCTGCTTATTGTTTCACCGGTTGCTGCGAACACATGGCATTGACCATTTTGTTAAAACAAATATCCAGAACTTAGTGGACAATTATCTGGATAATCTTTATAATTTTATAAACAATAAATGGATATTTCTGTACCTGTTTTTACTTCATAATTTCTATTAATTAAATTCCTCGAGTCAATGATTCTAATCAGTTCAATTTCAATAAAACCTTCTCTCCACTTATACTGAGCCTTTGGCAGACATTTTACTAATAAACAATCTTTGCGGCTGCGTAATGATTTTGTTTTATTCATTCAAGACGTTGACACATTCATCTGAAATATTTTACTTAATTAATTTATAAGTACGCTAAGTTAGTTTCTTTGAACAAAAATTACATGGGGTCATTATAAAATTACCTTAAAGCTTAATTAACAACGTTGATTGTCTGAAAATCGGATGAAAGTTTCTCACAATATTGCATACAAATGAAAGACAAAAGAAAATTTTGTATTTTTTTTTTTTTTTCAATTTTTTTTTTTTTATTTTTTTCTTTCTTTTTTTTTTTTTTTGTTTTCTTTAAAGGAGGATTTTTTTGTTTTTTTTGTTGAGGTTTTTCTTCGCATTTACAGCTTTTTCTTACATTCCTTATAATTAAATAGTTTTTTTTTTTAAATTTTCAATTAAATTTATTTTTCTTCTTTAAATAAAAATATTGTACATTATTTATTTATGTATTTATGTATTTATCTTTAATTCAACATAAATCATAATTTTTTTTTTTTTTCTTTTCTTTTCTTTTCTTTTGTTTTGTATTTTTAATTAATTTTTTTTTTTTTTTTTTTTTTATATAATAATAAGTAAATTTAAATATATAATTTTAATTACAACAAAATGAGCTTAGTTTTTCTTTCTTCTGTTTTTTTAATAATAATATTTAATTATTTAATTAATTTTAATTTTTTTGTAATTAGAATTAATTTTCTTGTTCATCTTTCTTAACACAGATTTCAATCAAATAATTTGTTTTAAAGTTAAGTAGAGTGGGTTTTTTGTTGTGTTGGTTGGTTTTACGGTTTTTTTTTTTTTTATTTTAAAATTCTTTTTCATTTCTTTTAGGTAAAGGTTCAATTCGGAAAAATTCTTAAGTTTTTTTTTTTTATTTTTTTTTTAACTACAAATTTATGATAATTATTTATTTTAATTATAATTAAATTTCTTTTTTATTTTTGTTATAATAATAAAATTTTTAAGATTACGAAATTTAATTAATTAATTAATTCAGTTTTTTTTTTTTTTTTTTTTACTTTTTTTAATCACAGAAAGTGTTTTTTTTTTCTTCTTCTTCTTCTACATTTTGTAATTATTATTATTATTATTAATATTTAAAGAAAAAAAATTGGGATTTTTCTTCTATTATAATTAATTAAGAAATTAATAAATCATCGGGATGACAAATGAAAACAAAAACAAAAAACGAAGAAATTACTATAATTGGGGTTTTTTTTTAAATTTTTTTTTTTATTGTTTAAATAATTAATTAATTAATTAATTCATTCATATTTTTATGCAATTTAATACATAAGACATAGAGAGAGAGAGAGAGAGAGAGAGAAAAAAAGAAAATTAATTAAATTTATATAAAAAAAAAGAAATAATAAAAATTCTCACTCAAACATTAAATCAAACATTGTTGGCGCTTCTTAAACATTAATTTTTTTTTTTATTAATAAATTTCATTTTTTTTTTTTCTTTACATAAACTTATGTTTAATAAACATTTTTTATAGAATTATTTTTTTTTTGTTTCCTTATTAATTTCTGTGACAACACTTTATTTCACTTTAGTTTAATTAATTAAATTTGAAATTACAAATTTTTTATTTGTGTTTTCATCATTTTTCTTCTACTAATTATTATTATTATTATTATTATTATTATTATTGATAATTTCTAATTAATTAAATATATATTTCTCTGTTAATTATTAATTAAACTTTAGAAAAACATTTTTTTTTTTGTATTTTTGTATTTTTGTTGTTCATTTTTAATTAATAAACTGTGCATCATCCCGAGAAAGTAACGAAAAGAAAATCGAGGCATAAAAGTAATTAAAAAAAAAAAAAAAAACATAAATTCATGTTGCAATGATATAAAAGTTTCACTGTCTGATTAAAAAAAAAGAAAAAAAAAAAAGTTAAAGATTAGAAAACAAATTTACAACAATCTATGCTGCAATGTTTAGCAAAAAAAAAAAAAAAATATCCTTTAAACAAGTAGAAAAATAAACTGGAAAAACAAAAAATATTAAAAAATTAAACAAGCTTCGCTCAGTAGTTTTTCATACAAAAAAAAAAAAAAAAAATGAGAGGATAATCGCGAATTCAATATTGTTTTTTTTTTTTTCTTATCTTTTTTTTTTTTTAATTTAATTTTAATTAATAAAATTCATTTCTACATTTTTTTTTTTTTTTTTTTTTTATTAAACAATACAAAATGTACTTTAAATATATATTTTAAATTATAATTATAATTATAATAATAAAAGCAAAAAAAAAAAAAAAAAAACAAACAGCAATTATTGAAACAAAACACAATTAATCAATAATTTATGTAATTTCAATTTTTCAATTTTTTTCTTTTTTTTTTGCTGGTGTTGTTGTGTTGTTTTGATTTATTAAAATTTTTCTTTTTATTTAATTATAATTATTATTATTATTATCGCACAACGTTATATATATATTTATATATATATTTAAAAAAATTAATTAATTGATTAATAAATTTATTTTATTGAATAATAATAAGAAAAAAAAAAAAAATTAATAATAAAAAATAATAAAAAAAAAAAACCTGCTCAACTTAATTATTAAGTAATTATCATAAATTTATTAATTTTTACTTTCATTATTATTTAATATTATTATTAATTATTATTTTTATTATTAATATTATTATTATTAATATTATTATTATTTATATATGATAATAATTATTATTTAAGAAAAAACACAAAAAATTATTTTTTATTATATTTCAACTTTTTTTTGCTTCTCTTTTTGAAATTTTTCATTATTTCTTTCTTTATTTTATTTTATTTGATTTTATTTTTTTTTTATTTTAATTTTTTGTCCACAAAAATTTACACCTTCACGAAGTAGAAAAAAAAATTTAGACAAAACAGGTCAACACACACACACACATATCCTACTTAAAACAATGAAATAATAATAAAATAAAGTGAGTAATGGAGAAAAATAAAAATAAAAAAAAAGGGGGAGGAATTTTGAACGGGGTAAATTAAGGTGGTGATTGAAGTGCGGTTGATTTAAGTAGGAATTTATTTTAATTAAGAATTCTTTTAATTCAGAAAAATTATCCTTAATTTATCATCTAGATAAATTAAATACTAACGAGTTTTGCTCATTGCTGTGTGTAGCAGTTGAGGATTGAAGTGTGGCAGCAGAGTGTGTAGAGTCAGTGGATGAATTAATGTAGAATCTTCTACGATAATTATAGGAGGGAAGAGAATTTGATGTTGTATTTGTTGACCATGTTGATGGTATAACAGCACCTAATGCAATCCCTGATGGATTACAATTTGTTGTGATGATGGTCGCATACGATGATGATGTTGATGGTGAACATGTAGAAGTAGAGGAGTTGTTGGACGAGTCAAAATTATTTGATCGCCTGTTTAGCCGTTGGACTGGTGTTGCTGTTGATGGTGTCGCTTTTTGTGGTGTGTTTGTATAAGACGATTGTAATTGTTGTTGTGTGGGCGATGTTGATCATGTTGTCAGCCACGGCGAATTACAGGTGCAGTACGTCGTGGGAATCACAGGGGCATAATAAACTCCATTGGCATACAGGAGTCCAGGTTGTGGTGGTAATGGCATTTGCTGACATGTTGTCGTCGCTACTGATGCTGATTGCACAGAAGCACATGCAGCGACAGCAACCGCCTGTTGATGGTGCTGTTGTCTTTGCTGCTCACGATAAAGGACCTGTAGTGCAAGTGACTCAATTAGGTGTAATGTTTGACGGCGTTCATGGCCCATCAGACACACTGTTGACGCCCGAACAACTTCATATAAATGCATCAGGTACTGGTACTGTAGGGATTCCTCGTCAGCGCCCCAGAAATGATTCCTTAAGTACGCTTCGAGTTTGACACGTTGCATCACAATGTCCGGAAAATCTATGAAAAATCTTGAGCACATGTATCGCTCAAGGATTTTAATTTTTTTTATATCAACTGGTATGTAATTTCGGACTAAAAGGTTACAATATTTCAATAGTCCACCACCGCGAATCTCTTCAGGTTGCCGCGTTGATATTAATTTCTTTTGTAAATGATAGAGTGCTTCTTGGAAATCACCATATACAGATTCACCAACAACTGTTGGATAAAAGTTCTCCGAAATTGGTAATGCGGCGCAATCATAGAATAAAAGTAATGAGTCAAGAGCAATTTGGAATGAGTCTACACTGAACTCAAATTGACGTCGCATTGTATCAACGAATTTTAATTCAACATTTTTGTGTCCTGGAGAGTTACCCAACGATATTAAACTCCAACGATCATCGTCATTATTGTTATTCACTTTGACCATTTTACCAACATAAGCTTCTTTTAGTGAGCAGTGGGTTATGCGACGTCTTGATACTCCTTCTGGTAATAAATCGAATAGTGTATTGAGAACAGCTGATTTAACTCTATCATAATGTCTTGTTGAACTAAATTCAACAGCAAATATCAAATCGAGATCATTGTATGGTTGTGCTTCAGATGCCAAAACGTGACTTGCTGCGCCACCATTTAATCTTATATCTTTAACTATCATTCCAGCGCCACCAGATGCTACATCTAATTCCAATTTTTTTCTTACCATATTTACCAGATCTTTGAGCTTAACTTCCAATGTTGGGAAATTGCCACGTCCATGTATTGATACGCACTCATCCATAACATCGTTTAGTTTCCTTACTTGCTCAAATGAAAGCACGGCTAAACGTTGTGCACCAGTATCAACGACACTATCCAATGACCCAGCAGTTTCAGATACAGAGGCTACTGAGCTTCCTGAACTTGGGCTCGGTGGTGGCGTTTCAGAACCACCATCCGAATGAAAACCTTCATCCATTTGAAATTTATCCATATTTGTTTTAATAATGGTTGTAGTTATTGTTGTTGTTACAATTTCTTCTTGTGGTGGTGGTGGTTGTGCCACAATTTCTTCTACTTGATTAGTGGCTGATGTTGACGCTTCTTCTTCTTCAACGACTGCACTCTCGACAACTGTTGACGAGCGCAGATAAGAATCGGGTACTTCTAAAGTCCCGGACTATATAGAAAAAGAAACAAGATAAGAAAATTATTAATAAATTATGAATCAATAAAAATAAGCAATTATATAAAATTATTTAATATTATTATGAAATTTGTATTTATCAAGATTATTTTAATTAAAGTTACTAAAAACAAATAAACCAAAAGGAAAAAACAAATTTTGCTTATTACGCAAATGAAAAGATGAAATTACATCAACAATAGTAAAAAATTTGGCGCCACGATCATAGAAAAGGAGAGGAAAAAATACTTGCTAAAAGGAATGACCTTGTTTTAAAATTGAAGCGTAAAAACATTGCATATGTAATTTACATTTTGCATATGTAATTTGATCTAATTTTACTTTCTAAAGTTTTATTTACCAAGAAAAAAAAAAAAAAAAAAAAAAATTATAAGTTCAAAATTAAAAATTAACCAGCCAAGAGAATAAATGTGTCGAAATCGTATATAATTTATAGTGAATTATTAATTTATTTTATGCGTAATTATACATGATTAAAATTATTCATGTTTTTATTATAGACATCCATTATAGTAGAAACAATTTGTGAATCATTAATTAACACCTTGCACTTTGTATTTAGAAACAGAAATCGTTTATTCAAGTGTACGGTGCACACAAAACAACGTTAATAAATAAAAAAAAAAAAATAAAAACAAAACCAAAACCAAAAAAAAAGCACAGAATAAACATTTTGTTAATTGATTGAAAACAAAAATATAATTAAATATATTTGTTTCAGCTTATTTGCAACAAATAGAATAAAAGGACAAATCAATATTATTACATTTAATAATTTTTTCTAATCAATTATCTTATCAAAATAATAATAATAATAATAATAATAATAATATCAGCAAAAAATAATAAAATGAAATAATATTATAATAATAATAATTTTAATTCTAAAAATATAAACAAATTAATTAATTTATTAATTAATAACAAAGTAAAGCCTTGGTGTTACGAAATTAAAAAAAAAAAAGTCTGTGAGTGAAACAACACCTGGTTATAAATAATACGATAAGGGAAAAGCTTTCGCAGAAAATATTTATCTAATAATAATGATGCCAAATTCAGTTTTGTTTCTGTTTTTTTATAAATGTGCGAACTATTTACACAGACATTGATTATAGGTTACATAAAATTTAATTATTTCACAAATCAATGTCATTATGATATTAAAATATAAAATTGACACAATTTTCTGTTAATTTTCAAAGTATTACACTAAAATTAACATAAAATATTAATTTTATTCAGGTAAAAAGAAAAAGAAAAATGTTGAATGCTTCATATTTAAACATATCGATTTATTTATAATTTATGAAATTATATAACTTTGTTTACGTACAAAATTATCATATAAGAAAATAATTTTGTTACAAAAAAAAAGTTTTGGACGCATTTTTTTTTTTACATTTTCTTCTACTTTTTAAAAAATATTCTTTTTTTTCTTTTTTTTTTCTTTATTTAATTAACATTGTATACACAAAAGTTGGCCCAATTAAATAAAATATTTAATTAAAAAAGAAAAAAAAAAAAATATAAAAAAAGAAACGAAACGAGACACGGATATAATTACAACTATACCACCGACGGTACAATAACACGAAATATTGTAATAAAAAAAAATTATGAATTTATTAACAATAAATTATAATTAAAACTAAACACATATACAATTTTTATTAAAAATATTATTAATTAAGAAATGAACAAAGATTTGTGTCAATTTTCTTATGATGGAATAGAGAGAACATGAAAAGTAATAATTTCACAAAGGGCTGAAGAGACAACATTAAATATATTTTCAGTTAAATACGTTACTTAAAACATTGCACAAAACATAAGCTAATAAACTAAGGCGAATAAAAACAACTTTTTATCATGGCTCAGAGCTTTCACACAGCAAAAATGCACTCCGCCGTTCAATAAAGCAACAACACCTATTTGACATAATTCAAAATCTATAAAATTACATAAACAAGTTTAATTACATTTAAACTAATGAAAAAAATTTCTACAACCAATTCGTTCACTTAATTAAAATTCATTTATTCAAAAAAAAAAAAAAAAAAAAAAAAAGTATTTTCATTATTTTATATAAATTTGAATATTCGTAATTCTTATAGTTTGACCCAGAAAATCAAATTAATATTATTTTACTCGTAGTAACACAACGATTAAGAATTATTTTATTTCATTCAACGATATTAAATAATTTATTTTGTTTAGACAATATTCTGGTATAGAAAAAGCCTAATAAAAAAAGCACACAGTATTTTTATGACCTTGAAAAGGTCGTCTAAAAATCTTAAAATTAATAATGTTAATTTATGCTAGATTTAACATGATAATTACTTGAACATCACTAATAAAAGTTAAAGCATAATAAAATCGTAAAATTATACCGGATCTTAGTATTAGATTTTTGTTGTTTTTTTTTTTTTTAATGTCCATAAGAATCAATATTTTAATTTTATTTTATTAAAACAAAGAGACACATTATCATTATAACTTAAAAAAGGTTTTTAAATTTAAATTTAAATTACATTTAGTCATGATGATGTTTGGTTATTGAATTTTATTAATTTTAGCATTACATCGCATTATTAATGATAAAGCACAACAACAATAATAATAAAAAAAAAATAAATAAATAATTTTTATAATGACACAATAAGAAAATTAAATTAAACTTTTATAAATATATATTGCTTACTAATTGTTAAATAATAATAATAATAAAAATAAAAATAAAAATAAAATTTGTCCATCATTTTCTATGATAACCTCAAACATTTTAATTCATTTTTAATTAATTTAATTTCATTTTCAATAAATTACTAAATTTACATTACTAGCAGCAAAACGTATTAAAATTAATTTTTATTAATCCAAAACATTGACAAATGTTAAATTTATGTGTAAAAAAAAAAACGCAAAAAAAAAAAAAAGAATCGAGGTAAAAACATTAAAAAAAAAAACTAAATAATTCACAAACAAAAAATTCAAAAAATTAATTTTAATTCAATTCATGTAACAAAAACATGTGTGCGTTTTATAGGATTTTTATCGTTTCATAAATTAAAAAAAAAAACTTTATCTTCACACAAGCAGCATAAACAAAGGAAAAGAACTAAAAAAAAAAACCTTTGAAAAACCTTAAATTAAAATTACAAATTTTTACTTCGTTTCGTTTTTTCTTTTTTCTTTTTTTCGGTTTTTATAGATAAAATTTAATTGCTGTAAATAAAAACCAACAATTAAAAAACAAATAAAAGGTTTTTGTTTACAGCACCCCACACAAATGGAATTTTATTTTAAAAATTGTTTTTTTTTTTTTTGTTTTTCAGGAATCAACAAAACCATCGATGGAATCAATAAAAATCAAATCAATCGTTAAAAAAAAAGGTGTAATCTGTGCTGTTGCTTAAAAGTGAAAACGTGTGGTAATTTTGAATTTTGAAAATAATTTTACATGATAATTAAAATGTTGAACTGGCAACAAGTAAAGTAGAAAAGCAACAACAACAACAACAGGTGGAAATAATATATGAAGAAAAGTTTCATTTACATAACTGAGCCGGCTTATGCCTGTACAGAGTTTTACCAACCAAATCCGCGTTACACGGGTGTACAAATAATATTCAAAAATATTTAAATTTTTTGTAATATAACCGCATAATTTGTTTTAGATTTAATTTAAAGCTTAAGTTTAATATCTTCGCGTGTTCACAAATATTTACATTTTAAGAAATGTTTATAAATTATTTTAAACATAGAAGAAGCATAACCGTATGTTAAAAAATTAATTTATTAATAGAAATATAAAACCGATTGTGCATAAATTTAGTACAAAGATTTTGATTAACGGATATCAGTTAAAGTAATCAAAACCATTTTTCTTTAATTGATTAATAATAATATGACGCAAGCCATATAGATAATTAATAAATTATCAATAAAAATGAAACTAACCGTACAGTCAATTATCTAACACGTGAACAATTTTATTAATTAAAAATCATTGAGATTTTTTATTGTGTAATTTGCGATAAAAAAAAGAAAATTAATTATTTAATTCATTTTTATGAAACCCTTTTTCTTTTTTTCTTTTTTTAACTATTTATCAGATTCTAAGATTAATAAAATCCTACTTTATTCAACATTATGACTCAATAACTGAGTCATTAAATTCTATTAAATAGAAAAGAAAAGAAAATTTAATGAATAATACGGCGGGATTAAGTCAAAGATAATTTTAAGACTTTTGATTACTATAAGAAATATAAATAATGAAGGTTAGAGCTGACTACTTTTACACGCTATAGAATAAAATAATTTTCTTATTCATAATAATAATAATATTCAACAGCTAAACTAATACATTTTTCTTCTATTTATCGTGGAGCCCACTTGAGATGCCCACTTTGTTTTTATAAATAAGAATATAATTTTAATAATAATATTTATCATCAACCCCATCTTTTATCATCATGAAATTTGATTATTATTTGCCATTTATTTATAGTCGAAAATTTTCATCATCATATTTCTCTAGAGAATCTAATAGGATCAAATAATCATCTACAGTAAGAAAGTATTCTATACAAATTAAAGACAGCTCTTGATGTTGCCTATCTTGAACTACACATTGACTAGTATAACAAATTTCCCTCAAATATAAAAATAATAAATTTTCCATTACAATTTCTATAATCTCATCAGCGATATTATTAAAATTCAATTGAAAATTATTGGATAATAAAATTTCACTTAAAAGTGATAAAATAAAAAAAAAAAAATGGAAAAATGGAACAAGAAAAATAATTAAGTTAAGCAATGACGACAACAATAACAACAACAGCAATAGTAGCAGCATTTTTTTTTTTATTCATCCAAGTTGAAAGAATAAATGAATAAAAATTTTATAGAAATTTTGAAAATTACCAACTAGACCTTAACAAAAATTAAAATAAATTAATTAAAGAAGAAATAAATTTTAATTATGCTTTCCAGCAGCAATATGTAATAAGAAATTTATATTATATATATATTATATATATATTTTTTTTTTAAATTTATATTTTTTTGTTTACTTCTTTTCTTCATCACAGACAAATTAATTAATTTATCAATTTGTGTGTCACAAACATTATTTCTTACAATAAAAAAAAGCAGAGAAACACAATGTGGAAGACGACTGCATAGTTTAATATTGTAAAAAAAAAAAAAAATTCAATGTTTAACGCGCGCGTGACACAGTTTTCACGTTTAAGGTCGGTCGTATTATCGATTAAATTTGTAATCGATCGTCACCACCACCACTTTTCTATTTTTTTTATTTTTGGTTTACTTTTTCTTTTTTTTTGTGTGTGTGTGTGTGTGTGTGCTTAACATTATTTATTAACAATTTAAAGAAAGAAATTTCGGTTGTAACAACATTGAACAACTAAATAACCAATAAATATAAAAACATAATTTCTTGTTTTTTATAAAATACATAAATACTGTTCATTGTCATTTAAAATTTAATTTAAAAGAATAGATTATTGTTTATTAAATTACTTTAAATAGAAAATAAAAAAAAAAATGTAATAATGTTTTATAAATAATAATAATAATTATGTCTAAATCCTATCAAAGGTCATAACAACAAATTCATTTTTTATTTTATATAAACACAAAATAAACATAAATAACATAAAAAAAAAAATAATAATAATAAAAATAATAATAAATAACACGTAATAAATTTAATTATTTTATATTTTGATTGACCTCTTACACCCAATTTTTTAATCCAAAATGTAGCGAAAAGAAGTCAAGAAAATAAAAAAAAATAAAAAAAAAAAATTATACAACTAATTACATACAATGTTGATTGCATTATTGTACACAATTTAGTAATTATTAAAGAAAAAAAACATTTATTCAAATCACAAGCATATATTGAATATTTTACCTTTTTTTTTTTTTTTTTCAAAAATATATAAACGTGAAATATGATAATAGATTTCATAACATATCAAGCGTAACTAAATAATATCACATTAAAATCTATGACGCAAATAAAACAGTGATTAGAATTTATACTTTTTTTTTTTTTTTTTCATTTTATTAATTAATTTATAATTTAGTGAATAACAAAAAAAAAAAAAATAAACACTTCGATTTCCTCTATTTACTTGCATTTGTATGCAGTTTTCTTTTTTTACACACACACACACACACACACACACAAAGTATGATTTAAAGCTTTAATCTGTTACAATTTTATTTAAATTGATTTCCTAAACTGTTATACTAACTAATCATGTTTATTGATACAACAATTATCAATTAAAAATTTTAATTAAAAAAAATATAATTATTTATATATCCGTTAATAAATAATAAATAGTAGATTAGTAATAAATTAATCAATTATTTAAAACAGCAAAGAAAACCAAAAAAAAAACAAATTCCATTTTATAGATAGTATATAATTTAATTAAAATAAAAAAAATAATAATAATAATAAACAAAGAAGAATTTAATTCAATTTTGCGGTTTTTATTTTATAAGACTTCTTCGACAGATATTATATATATTATTATCGACAATTTATATATTTATTATATGGTAAATTAACGATGACACACAGTCAAGTATAGTAAAGTTTTTTTTTTTTCTTTTTTTCTTGACATAACAATGAATTATTTATTAAATAAAAACCAAAAACAAAAAAAAAACATTACTTTTACTTGTTCGCCGACAAAAAAGTAAAAAGTAAAAAATAATAATTTAAATAATTTTTTTATTTTAATTAAATTTAATTAAATCATCATTTTTTGGTATTTATGTTGCTGTATTTTTTTTTGTTATGGATGTTGTGTTGTAAATTTCAACAAAAGCTAATAACACTTTTGTAGTTGCTTTTTGAAGTTTTTGCATCAAAGAACTAACAACAAGTAGTTACTTATAAATTAAAATTATAATATAAACAATAAACGTACACTGAATAAATGAAATTATTTTAAAAAATGTTTAAAAGAAAACGAAAAAGAAGCAGCAACAGCAGCAGCAGCAGCACAACAAACAAACATCACAACAACAACAACCAGAAGAAGTAAAATTTTAAAAATAAATTAAAATAAATTTTCATAAATTTTTTATTTACGTTCAAAATTGAAGTTAATAAAAATTTCTTTTTCTAAAGGAAAATAATAATAATAATTTAGCATTCATCGGATGAAGGTAAATTAAATTATATTAAAAAAAAAAAAAACTTTTTTCTTTCTTTCTTTTTGTTCTTCAACTTTTTTGGTATTTTGATTTTCTAAATACAAAATAATTATCTATAATATGCCACCATTCGCTATCAATAAAAAAAAAAAAAATATTTTATGCGCCTATAAACGTTGTTTGAATGTTTATAGATAGTAAGGTGTCGACGCACGCGTGTCTAAATGATAAATAATTAAAACAAAGATTATTATCTAGATTTTCAACTATTATTTCCATTTCATTAATTGGAATTTTGTTTCTTTTCTTTTTTTCCTTTTTTTTTTTTTTTTTTGCACAATTATTATTATTTATTTTATTATGAATGTAAACGTTGTAATGACGTAAATGTTTATTATTAAAGTAAAAAACATAAACATAACGAAGCCTTAAAAGAAATTGTAAATTATATTTAAAAACAAAAAAAAAATAAACCAAGGAATTTTTTTTTCTTATTTATTTAGCTTTTTACCACCTTCATAATTGGTAAAAAAAAAAACAAAAACACAAAAAACAAAGCTATTTTCTACTGTGCAAACACATAAAACAAATATTTCTTTTGAAAGTTCACATTTTTCTTTAACAAATGTAAAAAAAAAATATTTTCTTAATAAAGAAAATTATTAAAATATTTCTTTTGCTTTAAATGAAAAAGAAAAAGAAAAAAATTATCAGAGCAAAATAATATTTAAAAACAAAATACAAGAAGTAAAACAAAAACAAAAAAATGTTCCATTTATATTAGTTAATCATTTTAGTACGGATATGTAAGAAAGAAAGAAAAAAAATGCCAACAAATTCATGTTAATGCAATGCATTTGCAACAAAATAATAAATTAAAAATATTTTCCATTTTATTAATTTGTTACAAACAAAAAAAAAATAAAGAAGATATTTTATTAGAAAAAATTCATCAGACCGGAAAAAAATAATTTTTGTTTTTTTTTTTATTAATGAAATTAGGTTTGAATTTTGTTTTCTTCTCGTTTTGTATTATTTGGTACAGATTTTTTGTTAAATGTTTATAAATTATGTTGTGACGAAACATTGAAAGAGACACCGTACTGTGGTGTTTAGCAAAAATAAAGCGAAAATTAAATTATCAAAAACCCATCGAAAAACGATAATAAATTATTGTAAATGGGCCGCACGATTAATCTTAATTATATTTCACTTAATATATCGAAATGTCAAATTTACTTTCACATAAAAGAAAAAAAAAAAAAAAATCAATAACAACAATAAAAAGATAAAGCTAAACCAATTAAAATTGTCATTAGCCAAAAAAAATTTAAAAAAATTTCTCTATCACAACACAACACAAACAAAAAATCACATAATAATAAAAGTTATTTTTTTTTTTCATTTTTTATTTTATTTATTAAATAATTAGTTAATTGAAGGACGTTACACAAATTTTGTACACGTAAATACGAAAAACCAAAATTTGAAATAAATAAATTAATAAATAAATAAAAAAAAAAAAAGAATTTTTATAAATTAAAATTCCTGGTATTATTGTTAGCCACAATCATTTTTAATAAAACCAAAATCCACACAGCACAATATTTTATTGTAGAGAATTTTTGTATTTTTTCTTCTCCTGGAAATTTTTCCAAATTATTCAATTGTTTTTAATGATTTTTTATTAAAGAAGAGAAAAAAAAAAAAAAACGGCGACACGTATAAACAATTTTTGTAATTGGATTTTTATTGTTGTAAATGGGTTTTTACCCAGGTTAAATAATTTTTTTATTTTTTTTATTTTTTTTGCTTTCTGAATAATTTTACAAAAAATTTTATTGTGCAAATCGAATTACAAAAGGTATGCCACGTTTTCTGTAGGCATATATACTCTTCAACAGCCATCGCGCGCTTTGAAAACAAAAAGAACTTTTTTTTCTATAAATTAATTTAAAATTGTTCAAGAGAGACACAATAAATTGTCACGTATTACAAAAAATATTTCTAGTTACACAAAAACTAAACAATTTTGCTTCATTTTGCAGCAAGTACAATTAATCTTCAACATATAAACGCATAATATTATCGATAAATTAAAACATAGACGCGCTACCACCAAAAAAAAAAGACCATTGATGTTTTTTTTGGTTTTAATTCAATACAAATATAATTAAATAAAGTAGCAAACAAAAATGTACAAATTATAATCAACAACAACATTATTTATATTAATATGTCACGGTTAGTACAATTTCTAATTACAAATCACAAATAATAAAATAATGCTATTTACAAATTAATTAATGAGTAAATGATTTTTTTTTTTATTTTTATTTAATTAAAATAAGACGCTTTGCGTAGATTATACGTAATAAAGTGTAAAAAATAATGAAGAATTATTACAAAAGTTTTTTTTTTTTTTTAATTTTTATAATTTAGTCGCGTTGAAACCGCACAGTCATGATGTGAGAAACAACAAACGAATTATTTTTTATTAGCAAATAAACGATAATCAAAAAAAAAAAAAAAAAAAAAAAAAGATTGGAAGACAGACGCGTATAAAATGAATCAAAAACAAAATACTTGTGATTTTCTCAAGTTTTTTTTTTCTTTAATTAAAAAGCTTCATTCCAATAAAAAAAAAAACCCCCAACATAAAATTAATTCGCTTTTTTTTTTTTTTTATTTACAAAAATCATCTAAATAGAAAAATAATTACAAATTAAAAATACAAAGAGTAAATTTCATTAATTAAAAATAAAAACTAAAGCAAGATTAACATTAAATTACGGAAACAAATAAAACAATAAAAAAAAAAAAAAAAAAAAAAAAGAAACAGATTAAGCATGATTGGAAATCAGTGCTTTACGGAATACAAATGCACTTAGGCATAGAAAAAAAAAAGCTAAAAATTAAAAAACCCAAATAGCTTACGTCAAACATAACGCTTAATTTAATTATTTAAATGATAGAAAATATATAACAGAAAAGAAACTGTATGCGAATAAAATAAATTAATATTTTTAGTTTTTGCATAATTTAGCAATTTTTAAATTATTTTTATTTTTTATACTCAGTCATTAATTAAACTGTGAAAAATAAATTAAAATGAGGAAATTGTAACAAAAATAAAAATTAAAAAAAAATGTGTGTTTTTTTTTTTTTTTTGTAACATTTAATTAGAAATTAATTTATTTTTCTTTTTTTTTTTTAATTATAAATCAATTTCGTGCTCTAGTTTTTAATGTTTAAAAGAAGAAAAATTTTGTACAAAAAACAATAAAACGAAAAAAAAAAAAAAAAACAGCAGAAATTTATATGACAAATGAATTTCATCAATCAATCAATCAATCAATTGAATATCCTGCCAATCGATGATTTCTATTTTCTTTTGATGAAACATAATTAAAACTCAATAAACTGTAAATTAATTATCACAGATGTAATATTAATGAAACAGAAAACACTAAAAAAAAAAAAAAAACGAAAAAACTTTCCCAAATAATAATAAATAACAAACGGTGAAAATTTAGCTAAGGTGATTTTTTTTTTTTAATAAAATGATTGCGATACATAAAATTAAAATAAATCAATAAAACTTAAAACAAAACGAAGGTTACGAGTTCATAACCCTTTCAAAAAATATACAAAAAAAAATTAAGAAAGCTTTTGCTTTGTAATTTTTTCTCCTTTTACCACAAAAAAAAAAAAAAATAATTAATGCTAATTTCAAAATAAACATATTTCTCTCATTTGTAATAATAAAGTAGCAAAACATAAATTACATAAGTTTATGGTGATAAATTATAAAATCTTTTGTAAAAAAAGAAAACAACAAATTAAAAATTTATAAGATGTTGCTGCTTGTTATCAACTAGTAGTGACAACCAACAAGGTAAACCGACTAATAAAGAAAATGATTATCACACATTGATTAATTTAAATTAAATAAAAATAAATTAAAAAAAAAAAAAATCACAGATTTACATAAATATATTAAATATAATATTTACATAAATAAAAAAATTAACATTGATAGCAAGAAAAGTGAATTCAAGTGTAGTAATAATAAATGTCATTGAACCTATAAATAATAATAATAAAAATGTGACTTAATTTAAAATAATCGGTTAACACATAAAACGCATTACACCAAAGCGCACAACGAATATCAATTTAAAATAAAATAAAAATTACTTTTTTTATTAATATTTTCTCAGCTTGTAAACGAATAAATTTCTTCTTCATTCTTAATTAAAATATTTTAATTCAACTTATTACTGTGATTTTTTTTTTTTTTGTGTTTCGTTAATCTTCCTTTTTTAATTAAAATATTGTTTATATAAATTTGTTTTGGTGTATTGGATTCATTAGCTAAGTGAATCAGCAGAATTATTCGCATAAGCGCACCAGTCGCGGGTACAGTATTAAAACCAATTAAATGTAAATAATCAAAAAAAAAATTAAAAAAATTCATCAGAAAAATAACAGAAAATTAAATTTTAATTATTTTATTTAAAGCTTTAAAAACAAACGCAAAGTTTTTATTGGAAACAGGAATTAGTATATAATTTATATTTTCCCAAGAAATTATTACTTATTTTTATTATTTTAGCTTTTATACAATTATTTATTATTACAAGGAAACTCATGGGAGGTTTAGTTTGGTTTGGTTTCGTTATATAAAATGTGTTAATTATGAAAACTAAGAAAAACGATACTGTTTTGCATAAATAAATTCCATGAAACTTAAAAAGATAACAAAACTATTTACGATAGTCACTTAGCTGAAAAAGTAAAAAGAGAATATTTCATAAAAACAACAACAACAACAACTACAACAAAAATAAAAAAGGGAAAAAGCTTTTACAAGCAAAAGAACATTGACATTAAAAGCACAAATTGAATTTACTTTCGTCATGGTTCAACATTGTGTTATGTGTGGGCGACATACAAAATACACAACAAAACCATCTTTTATTAACTTTCAAATAGAAAAAGTCATCAACAGTAACGAAAATTGATTAAAAAAAAATAAATTTTGTTTGATAATTTACCTTGAAAAGTATTTTTTTTTTTTTTTTTGCATATTAAATTTGTGTATGACGTCAAGCGAAAATATGTTTTGAAAAACAAAAAAAAACGAAAAATAAAATAAAAAAACATTTGTAAATATGTTTATTAGTTATTATAAAAGAAGAAGAAGAACAACTAACAACGAAAATATAAAATAAAACAACAATAATGAATGAGAAGCCACGGTAATGTTTATAATTTTTTTGTTTTTTTTCTTTTAGTCGCAGTCGTCGCGCACACACATTTTGTATTCCAATAAATAAATAAATTATTTTTATTACAAATTAATTAGTAACATTATGCCAACATTCACATGAACATATAATTTATTTCTATTAATAATAAAAATTAATAGCAATATAATTATTTACACATAACCAAATTACATCAATCAATCACTCAAATTCAATCAAATGCATATTTCGTAATCGTTACTTTTCTACGGTGGTTTTGTACAGCATTGAAAACTAAATAAACTGTAAATGAAATGATCACAGATTACTGGAAAACAGAATAAAAAATTATAAAAACTTTCACAAAAAAAAGTGAATTAAATTTAAGGTGATCTTGATAACAAAAGTAAAAAAAAATAATTAAATTTAAAACATTGGTGTGACGTCAAAGGAAAAATAGAAAAAGCTTTTTTACACGTATGTTATTATGTATTAAATAATTTAAATGAATGAAGCCATGTATGTTAATGTTTCGATTATTAAAATATTTGTTGATGGAGAGCACACCCACCCATCTACATTATTTTTTAATAATGCAAGTAATTAAATAATAATGAAAAAAAAAAAATAAAATAGTATTCAGTCAATCAATATGCTGCTGTTGCTGTTAAAGGATGCAGAAAAAAAGAAAAAATTCAATTACAAAGAAACCAAAAAATTATAAATTCAGACGTCAATGTCTGTTGCAAAAATAAACTTACTTGGAAAGATACAAAAGAAGAGAAAAAAAAAAAAAAAAAAAAAAAAGTTAAATAACTACACATCAGAGTTGATTTTTAATTATAATCATCATAAAAATTACTTTACTTATAAAAGAAAGAAAAAATAATAATAATTATAATATTTATAGATAGATGATAAAAGCAAATGACCAAGAATCCATAAAACAGTAATAAAAAATTAATAAATCTAAACTTGACCGCGTAAAAAAAAATTTTTTTTTTTCCTTTGAAATAAAATTTTATCTCTATAAAAAGGAAAAAATAATTATAGTTTTGTTTGTTTTGTTGGATTTTTTTTTTGCATACTATGCACAATTTTTCAACAGAAAATAACGATAAAGCGAGTTAAAAAAAGATGAAGAAGAAGAAAAAAAATTGACACGAACAAAACAAGCAAATAAAAATAAAATAACCACATCAGCTGTTGTACGTCTTCTTCCTACATTATTACAATACATTTTTTTTGTTTTTTTTTTGTTTTATTTATAATTATTCAAACAACTTGCTTTAATAATTTATTATTTTTCATCTACTCGTTATTATTTAATTTCATGTCAAGTAATTTGTTCTACGTCAAATGATCAAAACTTTTGATGATATAACAAAAAGAAAAAAAAAAAATTTTTTTATAAAAAATGAATAATGAGAAATTTAAAATAATTATATTTTAATCAAATATCATTTATTTGGTTATTATGGGCAATTAGGAAACAAGATAACAATGTTACAAAAAAAAAAAAAAAACAACAACAACAACACATCGCACACTTTGTCTGCTGGTGCAAAGTAAAAAAAAAAAAAATAAAATAATAATAATAAATTTATTAGGGAACAAACAACAACACAACAGTCTATAAAAACAAATAAAATAATAAATGTTTATCAAAAGAAAATTAAATATTTGTTAAAAGGGGTAAAAAGACAAAACAAAAAAAAAAAAAAGGTAAAATTTATTTTATTAATTAAATTCGCGTGCTTTTTGTTATTATTTTTTTTTTTTTACGTTAACAAAACATTTTTTTTTTATTTGTAATCAACAATAATAACGAGAAAGAAAACATAATAAAAAAAAATTTAATGTTATGTAAATAATGAAAATAATTATAATAAATATGTAGAAGTGTGAACATTTTTTTTTTTTTGTTGTATTTATTATTTTATTATTTAAATAAACAAAAAAAAAAAAAAATTTTTATATTATTTAATAATAAAAAGAAAAAATAAATTAAAAGGTCGTCTGAATGTTTGTTTATTAGTAGAATGATTGTCGTCATTTGTAAAAAAAAAAAAATGATTAATTAACGCAAAGTTTATGTATTTGCAATATTATTTTGATTAACAATTTAGAAGAAAGTTCTTATAAATATGTATAAATATTAATTAGAAATGAAATCTCAACAACAACAAAAAAAACGTCATACTTCACATAAGCGTCTTACATATAAAAACTCAAGCCATAAAAAACCGACAACAAAAATAATCTTTGAAACACACTTAGTTATATAAAACAGAACAATGTTTCAGTGAAGAATTAAAAATAAAAATCAGCGAAAAAATATCAGTAATTAAATTAAATAAAAAGCACAAACTGGAAATTAATTTAGCGACATTTAAAAATTAGCATCAGAAAAACAGAAACAGACATAAAACGACATTTTAATGCAAATTAAATTGCATCATGACATTTTGTTTGTAATTACTTAATAAAAAAAAAAAAAAAAAAAAAAAACAGTCTAAATCTTGAATCTCGTGTAAAAAAAAACGTATTAAAATCAATTAAATTATTTTAATAAACAAGAAAATGCATTTTGAAATTGCTTAATTATTCTTAAGCAAATTTTAAGACGGCGATTAAAGTGATAAGAATATGTTTAATAATAGATTTAGAAAAAGGAGCACAGCATAAATAATTTTCAGAAATAATAAATAAGAAGCATAGAAAACAAAATATTAAATTTTCATATAAATTTAGCAACGATAAATCATTTTTTATTTTTTATTCACATTTTTTCAACTTGTATATCTCAGAGAGGTGTAAAAAAAAATAGTGAAAAACTAGTTTTATTAAAAAACACATTCAGGTGTTACTCTAATTGCTATGTAGAGGAAAACAAAATGATTACACAACGATGAGGAAGCAGCAACAGCAGCAGCAGCAACAGTTTTTTTTTTGCAATATATATAAAAAAAAAGAAAACACAAAATTCACCTTAAGTAAAGTCGAAGTAAAAAATGAATAAATAAACGAAAAAACGTGATGATAAACAGGATTTAAAAAAAAAGAAAAAAAGAAAACAAAACGTACAAAGTTGCAAAATGATTTTTCTTTGAATAAAAAAAAAAAAAGAAAAAAAAAAAACGTGAAAATAGAAAAATAAAATTGTAGCAGCAGCAAAGTGGAAATAATTTAAACAAAAAAAAAAACGAAAAGAAAAGAGGAAAATAATTTTAAGCCACGAGAAAACGAAGCGCATTTGCCTATTAATATTTAACAAAATAAAAAAAAACGAAAAAAATTCATTTTCAAACTCTCTCATGACTTTTTTCTTTTTTATTTTTATCGACAATTCGCATAATTCTCGTTTATTATAATATAGAGAGAAAAAAAAAAAAGTTATATCTTTTTCTGCGTATAAATAAATTTCTTTGTATTCGCGGTTTATTTCTTATAAAAAAAATAAAAAAATTTTATCTCAACAAAAAAAGCTTTTTTTTATTTCGTAAAGATTTTGTATATTTGTTTGTCGCACACCAACAGTATTATAGATAGAAAAAGAAAAAAAAAGAATAAATACTTTGTGGACTTACGTCACGATAAAAAATAATCCGTGTTTTAAGTAAAAAAAAAAAAAAACATTTTATAGCGAATTTTCTAATCAAAAAACCAGAAATATTATTCGCTTAAGGCATTGGGAATAGATTTGACAAAGTATTTGTTGTTCTTCTGGTCTTCACATTTAATTGGAAAAATATAAATATTTATATATTTTCGCGATATTCATGGTTCCCAATAAAACAACAAACAACAAACTGATAAAATTATCACTAAAAAACAAAAAGAAAAATTAAATTAAATTAATTAATTCTAGTTTTTTTTTTTTTTTTTTTTTTTTATTTCAAGTTTGTTGTTGGTTTTAATAACCGCGATAAAAAAAGACAAAAACTAGCGGAATTTTATACAAAGAAACCAAAAAAAAAAAATTTAACTTTTACTTTTACAAATCTAAGAACAAGTTTTAAAATATTTTTTGTATTTAAGTCTGTTTGAAGCTGGGTTAGTAAGCTAGGCCAACACAAAAAAAAAAAAACTTTTTTTTTTTTTTACTTTTTAGAGGCATCAATTTTGCTATAATAGACTTAGCAAACCAAAAATTATTATTAATTAAAATAGAAAAAGAAAAAGAAAACGAAAAAAAAGAAAACGAAAAATAAAAAAACGCGTAGCGTTGTGTACTAATAAAAAAAATCATGAAAATATTTATCGGTTAAGCCATACAACATTTTTCTTACGTAATTCATTTCTAATTACTCCGAAAAGTGATTTGTTGTAATTAAAAAAGAAGAGTGGCGG
Source organism: Ptychoptera albimana (assembly GCA_961205885.1). Lineage (NCBI taxonomy): Eukaryota > Metazoa > Arthropoda > Insecta > Diptera > Ptychopteridae > Ptychoptera > Ptychoptera albimana. Next base: position 7,281,163 of record OY540804.1, read on the forward strand.
CAGCGCAAAAGTTTTCTTTTTTTTTATTTAAAATTAAGAAATATTGCTGCTGCTGTTACTGCTGCTGAAAGAAAAAAGATTAACATCCAAATTTTTAATTTCATGTCATGTATTTTACTCTTTTTCTTTTGTACTTTGTTTTAAAATTCCAAGATAATTTCAAATTAAAATATTTTTTGTTTTGTTTTTATGCTTAATTATAATTATATATGATTTTATATATATATGTGTGTGTGTGTGTTAGTTGGATTAAAAGCCTTTAAGGCATTCACTGTGTTGAATATTACATCAGCGTTGTATTATTATTTTTTGGTTATTTCATTATTTAGCAGCCAGCTACAATTTAATAACATCAGACACATTAATTTAAGAAATATTTATTCATACAAATATAATTAAAGAAAATTAACCATCAATCACTGAATTTTACTTTCATTTATTATTATTATTATTATTATTATTATTATTATTATAATTTATTTTTTTTTTTTTCTTGTAATAGAATATTTTTCACACACATATTATATGTGATATTAATTAAGCCGTCAACATTGGGACGGTGTAATAAGTTTTTTTTTTTTTTTTTTTTGCTTTTTTCTACAATTTCATAACATTCAAAGTATTATAAAAAAAAAGAAAAAACCACCTCAAGCCGACGAAACAAAAAAAAAAAAAGAAAAGAAAACTTAACCTATTGATAACAATAACCAATTAACGATTATCGCGAAAAATAAAGAAGTAAAAAAAAAAAATAAATAAATAAAAATTCACGATAAAAACATTCAAAAATGATTTTTTCTTTTTTTTTTTTTTTATGAATAAATTGTTTGATGACATTTTTAAAGAAGGTCAATAATATTAATATAAAAATTATACAAAAATAAAATTATGAATAACGAAATATAAATTAAAAGAAGAAAAATAAAATACACACACACAAAATTGTTATCTTAACATTGAAATAAAATAATTTTTCTATAAAATTATCACGTGATTTGAATGAAGTATAAAAATAAAAAACAAATGAAACCAAAAATAAAACGTGTTCAAATGTGATCTAATTTTCTCTTTTTATTTTATTACTCGTGTTTAAATTTTTTATTTTTTTTTTTTTGTTGTTGTTATTATTATTATTAATGCTGTTATCATCATTAATATATAAACTATTCCATAAGTTTTTATATCAATTTTAATTCATATATTAATAAATAATGTGCAAGCAAAGTGGGTGAAATAGTTTACGGTCAACGGAAATAACTAATTAAAACGTGTACTGTTGTTGTTCACTATCAATCTGTCACACATTTCTTATATAATAATATTAAATAAAAGCTCATCAAACTATTTCACAAATGTGAGTAATATAAATAAATAATTTATAAACAATAATATTTTATCATAAAAATCATGTTTAATCAACTTTATTATCATGAATAAGACAAGAAAAAAAAAAAACCAAAAATCAAAAACCAAATAAAAATTAATCAAATTGACTTTTAAAAAAGGTTTTTTTTTTGTTTTTTTTTTTTAAACAAATTTTAATTAACAAGAAAAATTATAATGATAAAAACAAATAATAATAATAATAATAATAATAATAATAATTAATTTCTAGAAATTTCCACCAGTGAAATAGCAAAAAAAAAAAATAAATAAAATAAATCAAACATATGTTGTTTGTATATAAAAGTATTATAATCTGATAAAAATAATCGCAATTAATCAATAAATAAATATAAAAACAACAACAACAACAAAATTAATTCAACATTTAAACAATTATTTAAATTCTAGAAAAATAAATAGAAATTCAACAAATTAATTAAAATTAAAAAAAAAAGTACGAAAATGTAGAAAAATCACAAAACATATGTTTTCCACGTTTAAAATATGACACGCAATCAACTTATTTTTCAATACTTTACTAACTGGATTTTATAATAGTATTGGAGGGCGGCCGGCCCGGCTCGGCACAGCAGAAAGCTTTTTTTTTTTTTTACTCTGCTTTTATTATATACAACGAAGTTGTAATAAACAAGCGACATTGCATGGTAACTTGATTATGCCTTATTTTTTAAGTGCATGGGATTTTTGTTCATCTCTTCACTTCGTTTTTATATAATAGCAAAAATGACGCGACAACTACAAACATTGGAAACGAAAAAAATAAAACTAAAAATAAATTAAATGAAACTATAAATAAACTTTAATATAACGTTTCATATGTATGTTTATTGTTGTGTACATAATTCACATTACGCCATAAAAAAATAAACAACAATATTTATATAGAGTACAGGAAAGAAAGAAAAAAGCACTCGAATAATTATGAGAATTATAAAAGCACAAAATTATTATTAATAATTTTTCAAACAATAACACAATGTAGATTATTTTTATTTATTTTATTTTTTTTTTCTATTATTACCAGGGAAAAGTGTAGGATTTAAAGTTAATTAGATATTTTTCAATAAATGGGCAACAACATATGTCACTAATTTAATTAAATTATAAAAAAAAAAAAACAAAAAAAAACTTAATTAATCCCATAAAATGTAAATTAGATTTTACCTATACAATACCTTTTATGTAAATAATAACACCCGACGCCTATATTTCATTATTTTTTATTTAATTTTAATTAAAAAAACCAAAAAAAAAAAAAAAAAAAAAAAGAGAAACAGAAACTTTCAACAGTATTTTCCACAATATGAAAAGCACAACCAATATTTACGTCTTTAGCTATCGGGAAAAAAGTGAATGTAATAATAACTGCGAACAACAATAAATAAACCGCATAGTAGAGAAGCTACTTTAAACAAAAGAGTGAAATTAAAACTGATGCAATAGTTAAAACGGCATTACAAGCATGAAACCATCCAGAGAAAAACAATTTATTCGTGTCTTATAGTAAAAATGATGACAACATTCACTTTTAACGTTACTTACATACATACGAATCTCTAATAAAGCGACAAAAGCAATTCACGATTAACAATTACTATGCTAATTAAATTGATTAAAAAAAAAAATAATTTATTATTTAAACAGAAGAATTACAAAAATCGCCTATCAATAACTAGTCATCAAATGAATATAGCCGTACGACTTTTACTAAACACAATGCTTTCGTGGCATCGCCGATAAGTAATAAAACAAACTGCAAGTGAAAAAGAAGAAAAAAAATAAATAAATAAATAAAAATTAAAATTTATTCAACAATTCCCATCAAAATTATTCGGTTTCGCGCTGATTTTATTAGAATAAAAATTTATTTAAAAAAAAAAAAACAAAAAAACCACAAAAACTGTTGTTATTTTGTTGGTTTGTTTTTTTTTTTATTCCCTGTTATTTGTGTATTATTATAATACACAACAAAAAATGAGCAACGGATATCGCTAATTTGTATAAATAAAAAAAAAAAAAAGAAGAAGATAATTGATAATAATAATAATAATAATAATAATAATAATAATAATAATAATAATAAATAAATAAACAAACATTTTCTAATAAAACTTTTAACAAGTTTTTGTCTTCTTGTCAAAAATAAAAATAAAAAAAAAAAAAAAAAATAATCAAGTAGAGAAATTATAAAAAAAAAAAAAATTGTTTTTTTTTTTCTTTACTTTTTAATAAAAATTTTCTATTTTTACCATGATGAATCTTCTGTTTGCGAAGATAAATAAATTAAAAGAGAGTATTGAAACGTCATAACCAGACAACTATAGAATAAAATATTTCTTCTTTTTCTTTTTTTTTTTTTCCTTTTCTTCCTTTTCTTGTGTTTTGTATTCAAATTAATTGTAAAGAAAAAACGCAAACAGAAGAGAAAAAAAAAAATTGTTTTTGTGATTTTAGTTTTATTTTTTTTTTTATTACTTTTATGATAATAGAATAAAAAATTTTTAACAACAACTAGACGTAAATTTTTTTTATTATTGTCTTTTAATTGTTGATAACAAAGCCAAATAACAGCACCATCAAAAAAAAAAAAAAAAAACAGCAAAAAACTTGTTTGAAAACTTTTTTCTTTTTCTTTTCCAACTATTCAATTTTTTTCTTTTGATAACAATCACACACGTTTTTTTATCAGTAATTTTTCTGTTTAAAATATTTACAAAAATTTATTTTTATAATTTATTCGGTGTAAAATTACATCCAATAATTGAATAATAATAATAATTATTATTATTATTATAAATAAAAACCATTAAGCATTTTGTTGTTATCTTTTTTTTTTTTTTTGCAAAATTATATCACGATAATAAATAATTAAAAGAAAAAGTAAAAAAAAAAAAAAAAAAACTTGTATGCAACACACAAACTACACAAATGAAACATATATGAAACACACAGTTGAAACAATAAAAAAAAAAACAATTTTATGCACAAAAAAAATTCTAAATAAAGGAAAAAAAACAAAAAAAAAAAAACTCAACAAGTTCTATGTTCTTAAACAGGATATGCAATTTTTTTGTATGTTACTTTTTCACATAATCATCATCATCATCAACAGAAATATCAGAAATAAATTGTTATAAAAACATGTTTTTATTCTATGTGAAACTTGAAACTTAATTTTTTTTTCAAAGCACTATTTTTTTTTTCCTTAATTAGTATTCTCATTATATATATATAAAAAAAAAACAAAAACAAAAAAACCGTGTTGATAGTGAAATTAATAATACGATTCAAAAAAAAAAAATTATTTTTTTTTTATTCATTAATCAAGCACAAGTAATTTTAGACTTTATGAAAAAACACACCAAAAAAAAAAGTCCCCATTTTGACTGTTTTCTTTTTTTTTTTTTTTTTACAATCATTTAATTAATTAATTAGTTTTGATAATAATAAAAAAAAAAAAAAAAATTTTATAAAAAGCACGCACCTTCTCATTATACGGATTTATCCAAGGTGATATCATGTAAATTATTTGTATTTGATTGAAATATTAAATTTTTTTATTAAAAAACTTTTTCTTTACTCGCGTAATAATAATAATAATAATTATTATTATTATTATTTATAATTAATTAATTGAATAAATTCTTTATTATTTTTGATGCACACAGTAATTAAATTTAATTCTTTTCGTTATAAACAAAATAAACTGTTGGTCTTATTTGATGTTTGCCTGATAACTGTAGAAGTTCTTTCGCCCCGCGTTGCTGTGTTGATGTCGTTGTTTCAGTTGTTGTTATTTGTTGTTGGTGCTGTTTTCAAGATATTGTCTTTTTCGTAAATTATTTTTATTTAAAAAAAAAAAAAATATTGTAATCGGACGCAATATTATTAAAAAAAAAATAACAAAATAATAATTAAAAAAAAAAAAAAAAAATTCACTGATGCCAAATGACAAACTTTTATTTTTCGTTGCTGCGAAAAGCTTTTTCTTGTTGCTAACTGAAGCAGCAACAATTTTTTTTTTTTTATTTTACGTTTTCTGTTTATAGAGTAAAAAAAAAAAAAAATTATTATTAAAAAAATTATTCACTTGCTTATTGTTTGTTATTATTGTTGTAATTAAAATCACTATTCAAAACAAAAAACCCACTTTTTTGGTTGTAAAATAAAATTATTAATTATTATTCAATATAAAAACACTTGTTATTATTAATTTTCTTTCAACCAACCAACAAATATATAACACAAATTCCGGATTTGTTAAAAAAATGTTTTCTTTATTTCTTCTTCTTCCTCTTTTCGGATTAAAAATAAAAATCGCAACAATATGTTTCCAAAAAAAAAACAAAAATAATTTCTTTTCAAAATAATAACAATTTCTTTATAAACCGGGGTGGTGGTGGGTGGGTGGTATTGGTGTTTGTGTTGTCGTTTGTTATTAAACTGAACCAACAATTAAACAATAGTTTAGTTAAAAATACTAAACAAAACAATTAAATTATTATTCAATTTTCTTATATTTATTATAATAAATTATTTTATTTCTTCTGTTTATTAATTTCAGTCACATATTATCGGTTAATTTAAAATTTATTTAATTAAAATAAAACAAAAAAAAAAAAATATTATTTATTTATTTAACAGAACTTTTAATCAAAAAAAAAAAAAAAAGAAACAACTCAGTTTTTCTTTACCTAATAAATTTATTTATTTTTATTTTTATTCTTAATAAAATATTATTTATTAAATTCTTTATTTATTATTTTTTTTTTTTTTTGTCTTTTAAAACCGAGTGAGAAAAAACCAAATTATAACCAAAAAAAAAAAACAAAAAAAAACACCAAAAAAAAAAGAAGAAGAAAATTAAAAAAAAAATTATAATATTTAATTATATTTTGTGTGTTTCTAAGTCTATTTTTTTAATTTTTTTTTTTTTTCTTGTCTTTTGTTTTTTCTTTTCTTTTTTTTTGTTTTATTTTCTTTTTTTTTCTTTCTTATATATATATTTTTAGCTGCGAACACGGCCACACTCAAATAACAACTGACAGAGAACAAAAATTTATTTCTATACTGTGAACAGATTGTGTTGTTTTAAAAATTTTTTTTTTTTTATTTTTGCCTTTTTTTTTTCGCTTTTGCTTTTGCTTTTTAGCTGTGTTGTTTAGCTTGTTATGTGTTGAAATACACTTTACATTATTTAACTTAACTCAACTTAACTTAACTTTACTGCACTTAACCAACAAGTAAATGCCAGCGCTAGTGTTGTGTTAGTGCTTTTGTGTTGTAAATAAAAAAAAAAAAAAAATGTGTCTAGGGGGGGACAACACACCAACCGTTTTGGTTGCGCTTTAACAACATTGCGCATCGAATCCACACAAACATAACCGAGTAAACAAAGTTTTTGCTTTTTATTTTAATTTTTATAGTAACAAACAAAAACCACCCAACATTCACAAACTCCCAAAAGGAAAAAAGAAAAAAAAACAACTTATACATAGAATTAACGAAAAAAAAATAAAATAAATAATAATAATAATAATTATAATAAAAGCAGCTTTGTTTTCGATGTATGCAGTAATAGTTTTTATTTAATTTACATTTCAATAAACCAAATTAATGACGTCGTTAGAAGAGATTGGAAATGGTGTAATTAAATATTTTGATGAATAAAAAACGGACTTTTTTCTACTTATATTAAAGCTTTCCTTTTTCTTTAATTCTTTTTTTTTTTTTTTTCGATATACTTGAAAACTTTAATGCATATTCAATAATTAAATAGATTCGCTATATAAATATATTAACAAAAAAGTTAATTAGTAAACTTAAAGCTTTATGTTATAAACTAAATTCAAATACACAAACGCAATAGAAACAAATAAGTTTTATTATTATTTTGTCTACAAAATTAACAAAGTTTACACCTTGTGTACTTTGGTTTATTTTCATATACTTTCTGTTTAATTATATTTTGGTTTTTCAAGCAAAAGCTTTCAAATTGTGTTTCCATTGGAAAATTTTATTTCAATTATTTATACAATTGTTCTGTTCGCTGTACCAGAAGTTAAATTAAAAAAAAAAAAAAAAATGAAAAAAACAAAAAAGATAAATTTTAGAAAGAAGCGAAAAGTTTAGTAAAAGCTTCATTTTTTTTTTTATAATTATTATTATGTGATACACGCTGTTAGTTTAGTCAGTTTAGTAAGTAAAAAAAAAAAAAAGAGAAACGAGCTTTAAGCAGCTGATTTTTATTACAACGAATTTAAATTGTAATTTTATTCTATAATTAATAATTTTTTGTTCATTTTTTTTTTTTTTGCCGTTGTTTTGATGTTTGTTTTCAAGTAAAATCTAATCAATTTTTGTTTTATAATCTGACTGTTTAAACCAATTTATTTGTTTATTTACTTTATCATCTATATATAAACAATTCAAAAATCGAGAAAAACCCAATGATGTTAATCAAAAAAAAAAAAAAAATAATAATAAACATTTCTAACCTAACATAAATATTTTTTTTGTTTGTTTGTTTGGGTGAACATTAAAGACAAGAATCTACAGTTGAATAGGTTAAAAAAAAAAAAATTAATAAATTCAAAGGTAATACAATGCCAAACAAAGGCAAAACAAATCAAATCAAATTACTTTTATATATCAAAAGGTGATTTAAAATTTAAATGAAACAAAAATTATAGATTTACAGAAAAAGAAAATCAAAAAAAAAAAATATCTATTATGCTAATAAAAGTTTTTTCTTTTTTTCGTTTTTTCTTTTTATATTCAAAGAAACGAAGACACATCAAATAGAAAAAGTTGAAAACCAATCGTTTGATTACAAAAAAAAAGAAAAAAAAAAAATATTAAAACAAATAAAAAGTAGAGCAAGTTAATAATTTATTTTTTACATTGCTGCCAGATTTTTGCTTTGTTTATTGGTTTTTACCAATCTAAATTTTCGCATCTTTAATTAACAAATGTATTGAATATATTTCAGATGCGTTTTCTTTTGAGTTTTCTTGTTTTTTACGTTAACTAGCACTTTGTATCTAATTTAATTCCTACTCGTGCTGATAGTATTTATACCATTAAAAAAAATTACTATTTGTCTAGCCCGCATCTTTAAACAATCAGCTATTTGCTTTAAATTAAAAAAAAAAGAGATGATTAAACTGATCTGGTTAATATAGCAAATGGAATATTGTCTTCTTTTTTTTTTTTTAATAATTATTTAAACATATGTTTTAATTAATGATTTATTTATTTATTTATTTATTACGAAAGTTATAAAAGAATTTTTAAACATCGCATTTCTATTTAATAAAAAAAAAAGAACTACATTTTACTGTACATTAATTATACCATTAACAATTTAATGTTTTAATTAGAAATTCATAGTATTTGTGAGTAATAATAATAATAATAATAATAATTATTATTATTATTATCTCCTTGTCTATAGTTTAAAAAGTAATTGAAAAAGTTTTAACAACACTAATCATCTGTTAACCAAATAGACAATAATTATGTTAATTTGTTTACGCAATAATAATTAATTTTTTATAAATTACTAAAATTAAAAAAAAAAATCATTTTTTTCTTTATTTTTTGTTTTAATATAAGTCATAATTTCACAATAAATGTGTAATAAAAATTACAACGTTAATTAATAAACAATTATTATTATAATTAAAAAAAAAAAAATAAATAAAAGTCATAGTGTTTACGGCAAACACAGATTAAAAAAGAAAAAGAAAAAAATAATAATAATTTATCCACTTGTATGCCACTTGGGGCGGACAGGTAAAATAAAATTATATTTTAATTAAAAATATAGCAAATCATTGTTAACAATGACAATCGAAAAAACATTAAAATAAAAAAATAAAATAACGATGATTAATATTAGTTCGTTGTAAATGCAAACAGCAGTGTGCAGTTTTATTTGTTTGTCATATGCTGCACATTCGTGTCATAAAGTTTTCTTATTATTCATTTTCTTTATACAACAAATAAATTATTCTATTAATAAACTTTAAACAACCACATAGACAAATTAAATAAATCCATCTATTATTTACATATTTAAATAATAAAATTCACATAAAATTATTGAAAAATCTTCAATTACACTACATACAAAAGTATACAGGTGAAAAACAAAAAAAAAAAAAAAAACGAATGCAATAAATATCTAATTAATAAACCACAAATAAGAAGAATTTTTTTTTTTTTTGTTTCATTACATACACATCTACAGAAAAGAAATAAAATTCAATAAATAAATAACAACACTGTCAAGCAATAACACCGTCAACAAATATAACAGAAGAGTCATAAAAATAAAGCAAGTGAAATAGAGACAACAAAATAAAAACTCACACGTGTACAGAACAGCAGAAAATGTAATTTAAGTCAGCAGTTAAAAGAGGTCTAAATATGTATTTATATATATATATATATATATATAAAAATTAATTAAAGAAAAATAATAAATAATATTATGCAATATATAAAATAAATAAATAAATAAATTCTCGTATCATATCTTTTTACCATAGTTTTGTTATTTCCTTTCTCTTGTATATTCAATTCCAACGGTTTGTAATGAGTTTTGTAAACTGGTTGGGAGTTTTTAATTTTTGCGCAATTTTTCATTAAAAAAAAAAAAAACAAAAAAAAAAAAAAACTTTTTATAACAAATTAAACGAAAATTATACAATTAATTAATTATTTAATTAATAAAACTCTATAAATTATTAATTTAATTTAACTTTTTTATTAAACTCACCTATTTATAGATTTTTTATTTTTTTAATAAATATTCAGTGATTAAGAATAAATTTTGCTTTTTTTTTCTTTTTTTTTTTTTTTCATTTATTTATTTATTTATTAAATTAATTAATTAATGTTTAAACAGCATAAGTCATTTTAAGTACAGTCAACTTTGACAAATAAAATTGCAACAAAAAAAAAAAAAAAAAAGAAGTGATAAAATTATTAATAATTATTTTTTGAACAGGAATATAGAGAAACGTATTTAACGTTTTAAAATTAATTAAAAAAAAAAGTAAAAATTATTTATTGGATTTAAAACAAAATAGAGAGAAAGAATGAAAACAAAGTTCAAGAACGACAAACGAATTAAATTATTTATAAAAACATGGGTGGTAAAGAAGGATTATCACGTGTAATCCAAAACAATTGCATAAATAAATTGTCACGATACTTTATACTAAATTTAGTATACATAACCAAAAAAAAAAAAAAAAAAAAAATTATTAAAACAATAACAAAGGTAATTAAATGTTTTAACCTTTTCATAAACGCTTAAATAATTACCGAAATAACTTACTTAATATAGTTTAATTAACTTTATTCTATTATTCTTAACACACAACAACGACTAAAGCACATTTAATTTTTTTTTTTGGAAACAGCTTTTAAATAATTATCACACAGAAATATAATAAATTAACATTAAGACATAAAACAAAAATCAATTTTTTTAATTAATAATTTTATCAATTTTTTTTTTTTTTTTTTTTTTTTTAATTAAATATTAATTCTTTTTATTTATTATTAAATTATTTTATTATATTATTTTTGATTTTTTTGTGACTTAGATAATGCGTATCAAAATAAACAAAAAACAAAAATTTAATAACATAAAAACATCTAAAAATGCAATCACCTTGTCACCTTAGCAACAGATATCCGTTTATTGAAATAAAAGACAAAATTTTATAAGAAAAAAAAACAAATAAACAACAAGATAACTAGATCAATAATTTCATAATTTAATTATTATTTTTTTTTTTTTGATAAATTCACATAACAAAAAATAAAACACTTGTTACTGATTAAATAAAAAAAAAAAAAAAAATAAAAATAATTTAAATTAATATATAATTAGCTTACAATACGTATTGAATATATTAATTAATTTTATTTATTTATTGTATTCAATACGTTTGTGTCAGTCTGTCTCTCCAATCAATAAACATTTTTTGTTTTTAATTTTTATTTCATTTCTCGCAACAAAGTAATTAAATTTGTTACATTTTATGATTTATTTTTTTTTTCCGTCATTCTTCAAATCATGCTATAGGATTTAAAAATATTTTAATGTTTAAAAAAAAAAAAAAAAACACTTTTATGATATGATAACATTTTGCACCATATTTTATCATTCAGAAAAAAAAAAATTAATATTTTGTAATTAATTAAAATTAATAAATTGAAAAGTAATCGAGGTTGTATAATGCGTTTTGATATTATTGTAAGTAATTCAGGATAGCTGTATTCCGTTAAGAGAAAGTACATGGAAAATGTTACTTTAGAGAGCTGAATTCAGGTACAATGGTCATTAAATATAAATTAAGTAACGCTTGACTGATTTATTGACACTTAAAATCTAATCCCGATCAAACATGAGTTGTATACAATAAATCAATAATTAAATAATTTAAATCGCAACAACTTTGTAATTAGTTGAATAAAAATAAATTCTAAACTAATAGAGGAAATCACGAAAGAAAAAAAACTCGAAACAACAAGTTATCACATTCCACGACTAATTAATTTACGGTTATTGAACGTAAATATTATATTAATAAAAAATCAATGATCTGATAAGCTAGATATTTCATTATGAAAATAAAATTATGCATGTAGGTGTTTCTATGTTGATTTTATTAACTAATGATAAAAGTATAAACAGAGAAACTTGTAAAAAATGGATTATGGATAGAAAATTTGTATTGCTTTATTATTTTTTCTTTTTTTTTTTCTGTTTTTTACATTAAAGATATAAAGCAACAGACGTCATTCATGTTTTCAACCATATGTTTACCTTTTTTCTGTGAAGATAAAACTACTTCCTAAATGCGGAGAATACATTTGCAATACGTACGGGGTTATTGTGTGTCCAGGATAATGCGCATGTACACACACAAACATTTTTTTTTTTTGATAAAATTACAATAGCATAATTACAACAAAGAAATGTTGAATGATTCTGTGACGTCACAACTGTAAGTGCGTCATCAGAGAAACTCAACATGGGGAATAATATTGGTGGATTTTGTTTTTTCCTTCCCATATATTATTCCCCAAAAAAAAAAAAAAACAAACAAAAAATACAACAAAATTTCATCATTAAATTGACTAGAATATTCGGTTTTGTGTTGAGTATGCGCTATTAAACAAAATTTTATTATTTTTGAGACGACGTAGAAAACGAAAAAGACGACGTTGTTTTTTTTTTTTCTTTAATAAAACGGAAAAAAAAAAGACAGCAGTTGGACCTTCCTGACCCGACCTAACTCATTCCATTTACGAATTTTTGCTTTGTATACATATTATGGTAATAATGTTAAGAAAAAAAGAAATTCGTGCTTTTGTATTAAGCTAGAAAAATTTGAGACAAAACATAATTTTCCTATCGTGGTTTTTTTTTTTTTTTTTTACTTTTCCATAGTTCAATATTGCGTAGGAGTTGGTAATAGAGGATCTTGAGAAAAGCGCCGCTACATATTATGTATTCCGTTAATAAATTTTCTTTTCTTTTCTTTTCTTTTTTAAGATTAATTTTAGATTAATATCGCTTTATTTAGCACGCATTTAGCTATTTTTAGAGTGTGTAGGCGAGATAAACGGCCGCCTACACAAAATATATTTCACGGAAACATACAAAGCCCAATAAATTTTATCATTTAATATCGCCATGTATCGTATCGTTTCCCCAGCATGAAATTTATTTATTATTCATTTAATCGATTTTGGTTATCGAGTTCTCAATAATCGCGACTACATTATGTTTTGATTCTTTTTTTGTTTTTTATTTGTGTTACATAAAAATCATAGTAAATTATGAATGAAGGACATAATATGGCGTCTCGACTTTAGGAATTATAACTTATGACACCGTTAAGCTAATAAAGCGTGGTTTTGTATCAACATATATGACGTCAACTTGGTGTAGATACAATAATTTGATAAAAAAAACGTTTTTTTCCGTGTAATTTATTACTTTCGATATTTCTTGCTACGTGTAGAGATTTGCACGTTAACACAGAAACCCAACAAAAATTGTTTTTTTTTTTGTTTTACTTTTGTTTTACTTTGAAATAATCTGTCAATTAAAAATTACAAAAATAAATAAAATCTCATCTGGTATTAAAACATTAATAATTACACCTTTAGAGTATCCTTATTTACATAAACAATAGGTGTATAAAAGAAATGGGAAACGGGTGATTTACTTGCTGTTACCTTGCTATACTTACTAGATGGTAAAAATGGTTAAAAAAGTTTTGATTAAAAACATTTTTTTATTAAGACGTTATAGTAAACTAAAACATAATTTACATTAATTGAGAATTAAAAAAGAAGAACAAAATTTAAAGGATTTAAAGGAGAGAAAGGCAAAAAAACACACACACTTTTTCTTTATGGATAATAAATAAAGAAAAATAGGTGCAAAAGGTTGTTAGGATGTTTAAGTCTTTTTTTTTTTTATTTCCCAAATTTTTCATTAACAGAATAAAATTAAAAAAATAAATCAAAATTTTGTAACAAAAGCATAAGAAAGGTACAAATAAAACCATCAAACAAACGGTAATCCTTTAATATGAAATAGAATATTAGAATATAAAAAAAAACATATTTTTATACCACAGTACCAATCAGTATAGAATGTGAATCCTTAAAAGATTATTTATGTTTTGTCATATTTATTTCAATTGTATATTAGGTAAACAAAATATATATAAAGTTGTTGACGCATCTGTTGTGCTGTAATCAATGTTTGAGTAACTAAAATCAACTCAAAATCTACTTTCAGAATTTCACAATAGCCGATAATACGGAATGAAAAACATTCTTAAGTAGAAACTCGTCATAAATAATTAAATTAGAAAGGTACAACGATTACAACATTAGATCAATTAGCATCAATACAGTAACAGGATTAAACTTAAATAAAGCTCTGAGAGTAATTAATTATTCAAAAAAAGAAAAAAAAATAATACAACAACCAATTTTACCAAAACAAAGTGAATGATGATAAACTTCAATAAACCTACGTTGTTGTTAAAATAAAAAACCGAAAACAAAAAAAAAAAAGGTTTTTTTCTTTCTGCTTTTTCACAATTTTGTTCGAGACTTCGCCTACGTAATTCCCGGGTAAAACAAACTTATTGTGCGCACATACAAATAAACTATAAAAAAAAAAAACGTATAAAATTTAAAATTCATTTTGTAGTAGATAATTCTTCTTCTTCTTCTTTTTGTTTTATTGTTGCAAAAAAAAAAAAAAAAAAAAAAAAAAAAAAAACAGGCGAAATACCCCCATCATTATCGCCTACACATAAATTGTATGCTCCTTAACTGTCACACTTCCCGTTTATGCAGTCTGAATTAATACTTATTCGCTGCTTTTTATATTTTATATCATACAACGCACATAGCAAATCCTGAAAATGAATACAAAAAAAAAAAAACAAACACATAAAAACTTCTTTTTTTTCTTTTTGATATTAACATTATTCAGACGCCTTTCCCAAGTGGGTTTGTCGAATTCATTGACTAAACATTTTAAAGCTTCCCAAAAAAAAAGAAAAAAAAAAATGAGAAGCAAAACATGGTGAAAATCACGTAACAAACGATAAAAATAGAATAGGAGGGAAGATTTCAATGATCAGACACCCACGCAGTATGTGACGTAACAACTTGTAAGATTATTTTTTTTCTCCATGTATGCGTTATACTATTTTGCGATGTTTTGGAAAATTTTGCTCTATTTTTTTTCCCTTTTTTGCTGGTGAAAACAAGTGTTATGCCATGCGCTTTAGCATATTCAGCTTGGTTGAACTTTTTAGAAACAATGAGACGCAAATACATAAAGTCGCTGGAACAAAGCTATTATTGCGAAATTGCTGGAATTCATTTAGCGGTTTTTTTCTTCTTCTATTTACTTTATTTAAGGACAAACAAATGAATTTAGAATGGGCAGCTAGGAAAATACGGTAACGATTAGGAAAGTAGATTTTCTAGAATAAATAATTGCATAATATTGAACAGTTGGTACATTCTGACGTTGTTTAGATAAAAATTAAAGAAAAAAAAAAAAAAAAACGACAAACGCTGTCAACACAGGTGATGTTAAGCTAATATTTTCATGATGATAATAATATCATACGTATATCTGATAAAACAATTCATTCAATTTTGTTTTTTTCTTTCTTTTTTGCATAATATTGTAACAGGTGTTTATCATACGTTGCTATCATTGATGCAATCATTTACTTTAGAATTTATATTGAAGTGTTTTACAATGAAAATTACTTTATCGGACAATTAATTAATAAGGCGGTGACATTACTTAATCTCACAAGCGCTACATGTCATTTTCATACAAAAAAAAAAAAAAAATTAAAAAAATCATTTAATAAATAAATTATTCATATGATTGATTATGCAAAATATTAATTAAGTGTCATTAGATAACAGTTGATTTTATACAAAAATCGGGTCATCTTAATAACGATTTTTTTTTTTTAATTTAAGATAAGAAATAACCAAAATTATTATTGTAAAAAAATTAAAAAACAATTAAATAATTCAATAAACGATATTAAAAAAAAAATTAATTAAATATTAAAACATTACGATAGTGTTAGTAATAGATTAAAATAAAAATTATCAACAAAATATTCGATTAGCAACAAAAACAAAGCATAAATAAATCAACACAGAGAGAAATTTTAAAGCGGAAGCGCGCCGATCAATCAATAATTATTATGACAAAATGCCACAAAATAATAAAACAATAAATAAATATCCGGTGTTAATATTAATAATAATAATAAAAATAAAATTAAAAAACGGTCACATATTATATGTAATGGAGCGTACGCAAATAAGATTAATCTGATATAACGTTGTTTCTGTAATTTTATGCTGTACAAATTAATATTCAAAAATGAATTCAAAAAAAAATGTTTGAAATTTTCTATCACATTCGTTTTATAACGCTTCATTGGCCGTACAATTACAAGTAACAATGTAATATTACAAAATAAATTTACATAGAAGTTAGTGTTAAAAGCTTTTAATTTTCTCTACTTTAATAATAATAATAAATTAATTCCAAGAAATGTTTTTCTATATTAAAGTGCTCTTTACATAAAATATTAATTATATAAAATATAAAAAGAACTTTCGCGAATAATAAACGTATGTGTTATGGCACCGATGACAGAAATTTAATAAATCAAAAAAAAAAAAAAAAAAACTACATAATAAACAAGATAATAAATATTGCTAATAATTAAAATTAAGCTTTTATTAATAATAATTTTGTTTTTTTTTTTTTTTTTGTTTTTTCAATTAATTTATTATTTTAAGTCAAAATTGACAATGTTTTTTTTTTTTTCGTAAAAATAGACACGCGTGCGCATTCACGTTAATTATGTTCTAAATAAATAAAATTACTTAAGTCAATTTATTGCCATATTAAAAATAAACTTTTACTTTAAACTTTATATTTCGCCTATAAATAAATATTTTATAAAGTGTCAACGGAATAATAAAAAAAAAAAAATAAATAAATATTATTAAATACAAATTATTACGAATTCATGCGCATGTGGTTTAATTTTGTGTAATAAGTAATTAATAATAAACTATCTGCTGAATGAGTTTTTATTTTATTTTATTTTTTTTTTTTTAAATTAATTAATTTTAATTTAAAAAATAGTCAAAATAAAAAAGAAATAATTTTTATTTGTTGCTGTTCATATATCGTTGTTTTATTACGTCGAAAGAACAAATTTATAACAACAACAATAACAGAAATAAATTAAATAAAAAAAAAAAACGCAAATACATAGTAAAAAATTATGTGACAAAAATAAAATAAAAATTAATCTAATAAAAAAAAAAAAAAAAACCGAATAAATAAACACCTGTCGTGTTGTTGTTGCTTTTGTTTTATTTATTTATTTATTCAATAACTCACGTGATCAATGCTGCCAAATTGGTTTTTAATTTTTATTTCACTCATTTTTATTTTGCTTATTTTTAGTTTAGTATTTTTGTTATATTATTAAAATATTAAAAAATAAAATTTATAAAACAAAACGCGTTTATAACGTTAATTTAATTTATATATATTTTTTTCTGTTTTTCTGTTTTTTTTTTGGTTATTTTTATACATTTTGATGTTTTTTGCTGTTTATTTATATTTGCTTTAACACTTGTTGTTTGCGGATAAAGGATGCGGTTAGATTATTTGTTGTTTTCATTTTTTTTTTATTATTTGTTTTTTAAACACGTAAATAAATCATAACGTGATTATTATTCTTTCGCTATGCGTAGCTAGATTAATTCTAAATAGATTTAAAAATATTTTTTATTTTTGGTTTTATTTATTCGGTATTATTCATTGTTTATTCATTCCCTTAGTTCAAACATTTATAAGCTTTATTTTTACATGAATACCCATAGCAAAGATACGTTTTATACGTTGTAAATAATTTTTTTGTTTTTTTTTTGTTGAATACCAAACGGAACTCTGTGTTTTGGGAAATATTTTTTTTTTCTTCTTCTGTTATTTAAAATTTTTTATTTTAAAAATACGTAATAAAGAGAAATACTTGAAAATTATTAAATAAAATATTGAAAGCTGAATTGAATGTCAACAGAATTGAGGTTTAGAAAAGTAAAAAAAAAATCTTTAGCTATTAAATGAAACCAGGCGCCTCCACTGCATGCAGATTATTATCATCAACAAAGCTTTTCTAAAGAAATAATAATAATAATTTGCCTATTTAATTGGTAATTTTTTACCAATATTTTCTTATAGTAAATCCCTTTTCTGCATTCATATTATTTCTCCTGTTATTAAACATTAAAGTTTGCTATAAAGCATAACAAAGCTTTTCGTTATAATATTTTTAAAAAAATCTTTTCGCATTAATTGTAAAAAAAAAATACATTTTCTCTGTTCAAAAGAAAAAGCAAAAACAAAAATGAACTCAAAGCTTTTTTAAAAGGCATCGATAATGTAATAGGAAAAGGTTGAGATAACATAAATAATTTAACCGTCTGCTGAATGTTTATCTAGACGAATTTTTTACCTCTTTTTTTTTGCTTAGTTAAAAAACTTTATAAAACCGAATAACAAAGAAAAAAAAAACAAATTTAATTAGTTTAAATTATTTAAAAAAAAAAAATAATAATTTTTCTTTTTTATTTAAGTCTAGCTAAATTGTTTCTTATTGTTTTTTTTTTTTAGTTACCTGATAAATGTTCCAAATAGAAACGTTACAACCAATACAAAACTATTAAAAAGTAAACTAATAAACCGAATAATAATAAAAAAAAAATTATTATTAGCACGACTTGGCATCATGTTTAATTATTAAATATTTATCGTTTTAATACCTTTTCAACATTAACTAAATATCAAAATGCATTTATTTTACATAAATTGTTTGTACACAATAGCAGTATCATTAACCAAGTTACAAAATAGAATATTTACACAAAATTATTCAAAAATTACACAAATCAAGATAAATGCAGTTTAAAGTATTTTTGTGTGTGAAATTTCACACTTTAAAATTTTTAGAATATTTGTCTGACTGATTTGTTTCCGGTTGTCAAGTCGTTTAAAATTTTTATAAATTATTTTTTTCTTTGCACTAGGATTCATTCATTATTTCTTTAGTTTTTTTTTTTTATTTTAAATAATCTGTTTATCAACGTAAATTGAAACTTATTTAATTAAAATAACTTAATAACAGACAACAAATTGTTGCTTAAGTAACAAAATATCTATATAATAAAAAAAAAAAAAAAAACTCAAGTAATTTAATTGTAAATTTATTTTATTTTAATTACTTATAAAAAGAATTTATATTTTCTGTAGTTTTTTTTTTTTTTTTTTTTTTGTATACATAAATAATTGAAAACTGTAAATAATTTATAAGCAGGTGAATTAACACTGCTGTCATCAATAAAACTTTTAAACAAAAACAAAAAAAAAAAAAAAGAATTATTATTATTATTATTACATATAAGCGCCTACTACTGATGTTTTTTTTTTATTATTCGCATTTTTTAACACAAAATTATAATAAATAATTAAATAAATGGTGGCCACCGTATGTGGCAATTTTTTATATGACATTTTGGTCAATAATTAACATAACAACATCGTATATTTTGTTATATTTATATTAATTATATTAACTAAAATGCAAATTAATCGAGTTTTTATTTAATATAAAAAAAAAAAAAATTTTTTTTTTAATACTCATGTCAACTACTTAAAGGGTTAATGACCAAGCAATTAACCATTTGTTGCTGTAAATAATAATTAAAAGCATATTAAGCAATTAAAATAAATAAATTGATTATACAAATATATATATATATATATATATACATTATTGATAATAATAATTATAGGAAAAAAAAAAAAAGAAAAATGTTAATGAGTTTGCAATTATCAATTTTTTTTTTTTTTTTTTCAAAAGATTATTTTCCTTGTTTTTTGCGAATTTGCTGTTTTCTTTAATTAACTTTTTATTTCCTTTGGTTTAAAGTTATGAATGAAAAAACATTTTTTTTTTTTTATTATTATTATTAGTTAGTTATGATATGTTGATGAATTTAAATGAATTTTATTGTTTATTTAATTTTAAGTCTGTATTTAGTTTTTGTTACATGGAAATCTTTATTCACCTATATAACCGTTTATTATGCTTAATACAAAACAGTTCTTTTTTTTCTTTTTTTTTTTTTGAAGCTAGTTAAAGTAAAAATAATTTCTTAGAAATAAATTCTATTTCTACATCAGCATATCTATAACTAGTTGTTTTACCTTGTTATTTATTAATTTTACTTATAAATAATAAAATAAATTAATAAACAAACAAACTGTTTACTAATATTTCTATCAATAAATTGTCTAACATTCACGATGATTTTTTTTATTCGAGAATTGTATGTTAAGCGATAGAAATAGAATGATTTTCTTTAAAGAATAATTTTTACTTAAACCACAAAACTGTTATCTAGTAAATTATTGTTTATATGCTTTATTTTTTGCTTTATTTATTGTTAATAATGATATTTGTTCGAATGACATAATTAGTTCATTTAATGAAAATATAATAACTCAATTAAATACATAAAATAGTTTTTTAATTATTTAATTAAATTAAAAAATTTATTTATTTACATTGTAGCGAGCATTAGACAAATTTATTATTATAGAAAAAATATATGTTCTACTTTGATTTCAATATTTTAATTAATTTTATTAATATTTATTTTACCTTTTATTTCATTTTGTAAATATAATAACTTGTTTTTATCCACGAATTAAAACATAGATAACATTGTTAATGTGCAAAAAAAAAAAATATTTTTTTTTTTTTTAATTATTTTAATTTAATTCAATTTTGTTTTTTTTTTGTTTTGTTAAAGTTAATATTATAAACGCAACTGTTTTGTTGTTGCTGCTTTTATCAATTAATAATTGTTTAATTAGTTGCTTATTTTTTCGCGTCAACAGTTTTAATGTACAAGGCTTTATATATTTTAATAATATAGCTGATTAAAGTTAAAGTCAATTACATTATCTAGATTGATTTTATAGCTAGCTTTTTGTTCGGTTATACTGTATTAAAAACAAAAACAAAAAAAAAAAAAAAAAAGGTCAAAATTAACATTTTTATAATAAAAATAAGTTTCTTATTAAAAATGTTAATTAAAAAACGAAAAAAAACGAAAAAAAATAATAATTAAAATGCGTAAAATTGGTGACGTTTATAAACGAATGATTTATTGAAATATGTGAACAAGTGGAAAATAGTGTAAAAATAACTATTAAAAAACTCCTTTAAAAACTCATTAAAAACTTCTTTTTTTTTTAATAACCTTATTATACCTGCATATTTATATGATTTAGTAAAATAATAACCGATTTAGTGTACCCCTTCAAAAAAAACAAAATAATTTATTACTATTACGATTTTTTTTTTTTTTAATTGCGTTTATTTATTATAATTTTTATTTATTGCTTTTTGAATATTTTAATTAAGTATATTGTACAATAGTAAATATAACTAAACATTTCAATCAAAATTATAAACACAATAATAATAATAATATTTAATAAAAAAAAAAAAAAATGATTATTAATATTTTTAACAAAAATAAAAAAAAAAAAGGTAAATTCTACTATCAACGAAATTAAATTTAATACATAAGAAAATAAATAAATAAATAAATAAAATAGCAAACCATAATGAGGTCGAATAAACGTAACAAACATGAATTGAATAATAATTATATGTATTAATAATAATAATTTTAGCATTTTAATTTTAATAACACAAAAAATGTTTTAATTTTTTTTTTTTTCTTTCCATTATATAAAAACAGCCACGATGTAATAATAATACTTAAAATAACAACAACAGCAACATATTGTCAGTTACAGTAAAACACGTCGCGAAATTAATAATAAAAATAATAATAAAAAAAAAAAAGAAAAGATTTTTGTAAACATTTTTGAGTCCTTGATGAACGTGTAATGCATTCCAAACTAAAAAATTATTATTATTATTATTAATTCAATTTATTTATGATTTGAGTTTGTTTGACGAATTTATTATTTAAAAAAAGAAGAAGAAGAAGAGAAACAATTTTTTTTTTTTTTTTGCAAAATAATGATGTGACTTTGACGGGTAGTAGCAAAGTAAAAATTACAAACAGACCAATAATCAAATTAATAAAACTTATTAAGTTTTTCACAACCAAAATAAAAAAAAAAAAATAATACCTATTATAAAATCATAAATTTTCAATAAAAATTATTTTGCGCAATTAAATAACAAAAAAGTCAAAACCGCATGCGCATTAGGAATAAACAAAACAAAATGAAAAAAGATTAATCGAAAAGAACTAAGTTCGATTATTACGTGTGTGCAATGTAATATTAAATTTAAAAGCAACAACACGATTTGAAGCGAAACGAAATATTTTTTTTTGTATTGCGCAAATTAAATATAATTAATTTTTTTTTCTGTTTTTTGTTTTTTTTTTTTATAGAAATATTTAAAGTGAAAAAAGTGTCAAAAATAATAATACGAAAAAAAAAAAAAAATCCAACTTTACTTTACTTTACTTAACTTTATAAATTCTCTTACTTATTTTTTACTTACTTAATTAAAAATAGTTGCGCATACACTTTACAATTATGTCACTTTTACTTGATTTTAAAAATAAAACGAAAAAATAAAAATTTATTTTTTATTTAAATAACCAAAAGTGTAATGAAGAAATAAATAAATAAAACGTGTATTTACCATTGAACACGATTACTAGTTACTTTAAATTTAGCTGATCAGCTGATTTCATACACAAAATTTCTGTTTTTCAAAACTTTCATTTAATTAATTCATTTTTATGCTGTTGTGTGTTGTTTAGACATAATTTTTGTAATTATATTTGGATCCAAAAATTCACAACATATTGCCAAAGTATTTTCTGTTTGATGAATTTAAGAAGGCTTAGTCATCGCGTATTTATGTTTAACATAAAGACGACGCACTTGAATAACATTTTGAACACCTACGCTATCGTTATTAAAAAAAGCTCAACGTACAAAAGGAAAAATTTATTATTTCGGGAACTTTTATTTACTATTTACATATTTAACAAAAACCAATGTGTTAAAGGTAACAGAAATGTTCCTTCTTTCACGATTTACTTTTATTTTTTATGCTATTATGAATAAATTAACCCATGTTAATCGTTTAGACCAAAATTAAGATGTTATTACCGTAGAATAATGTATTATTTAGAGCATAAATATGCAAATAACATATTAAGAACTATTTATTATTAAACAAACAAAAAAAAAAAAAAATGAATATATAAATTTACATACCATTTATATAAATTATCAAAAATAATTTAATAACAACAAGTAAACATACCTGGAAAGAGAGAAAAGAAAAAAAACATTAATTTAAGTAATTTTTAATTTATGTTTAATGTCATAAAAGACTAATGTTGGACAAGATAAAAAATAAAGAAAACACACAGCAATATCAACAAGCAAGTATCATTTATTAACAATTAATTACTAAAAACGTGAAAGAAAAAGAATATTTACGTGTAAAGAAAAAGAAAAAAAAAAATGCAGAGAAACTTATCTTGAAACAGGTGAAAAAAAGCAAAAAAAAAAACTAAAGTAAGAGTATTTCGAATTTAATTAAAATATATTAACAAAAAAAAAAATCGTTTTTAATAAACAAATTCTCATGTTTTCTTAATTGCATTAACATGCAAATTTTCGTGACGTTTTTTTCTTTTGCCTCCGTTAAATTAACGAAATCTGAAAGAAATAATCTAAGACAAAAAAGTAGTAGTGAAACATGTGTGAAACATATACGAAACATAAATGAAACATGCAATCACATTTTAATAGAGAATATTTCATCACAATGAAACTATAAACTTGAACTTAAATAACCGAATGTAGTTTAATGATAAACTATTTTTGGTTTAAAAAAAAAAAAAATGATAATAATAATTTTATAAGTCAAAACAATAATTTTTAATTAATAAAAAATAAATCAATAAATATTTAATTAAACATGTCATTCACATAAGAAAACATTTTTTTTTGTTTTTTTTTTAATAATAAAAAAAAAAAACGAAAAACTACCAAAATAGCATTTAATGCATTTTCTTTTATATACATACATACATATGAAATAAAAACAACATAATCAGCATTTACTTGCATACATTTTTCTATATTATTAGGCTTTATAAATAAAATTAGAAATCATTTTTATTTTCAGTAATTTTTATTAATAAACCAAAACAAAATAAAATAATTAAAAAGTAAAAAAATCAACGTTCGATAAGAAAAATACACAAAAAAAAAAATAATAATATATATATAAATTTTTTAATGCATTATTTATGTCTAGCCTTAAGCTTTCTACATATTATTATTTTTATTTATATGAATTTTGTACGGAAAAATAAA
Organism: Ptychoptera albimana; assembly: GCA_961205885.1. NCBI lineage: Eukaryota > Metazoa > Arthropoda > Insecta > Diptera > Ptychopteridae > Ptychoptera > Ptychoptera albimana. The sequence continues at coordinate 7,305,650 of OY540804.1, forward strand.
TACTCAGTAATATATTAATGATGATTTGATATATTAATAAATAAATAAAAAAAAAAAAAAAGAAGAAAAGACATATTGTATTTATATAATTATAGAAAAGTGAGTGTTAGAGATGATTCTTGTTAAATATAATTAAATATATCAATATATATGTGTATATAAACTATTTGTTACGTTAGATTTGTATGTAATAAAATTAATCTAATCTAATTACACAAAATGTTTATTAATAATTTTTCTTTTAGTTGTTGTTGTTGTTGTTGTTAAGATCAATGACAAAACTGACTTTCCATGTATATGGATTATGTTTATTTTAGAAAGCATTTTTGGTTTTCTTATTTCATTGTTACATAATATATTTTATAAAATAAAAACATGAAAAGCTTATTCAATTTTTTCTATTTATTTTTTCTATTATTACATTTAAGTAATTAACATTACAGAATTTTTTCCCGGTATTATTTGTAAGGAATATGATGCAAAAACTAATGCAGAAAAAGAAGAAATTAAACAAAAAAATAATTCAGAAATCAATAAAAGAAACACAAAAAGAAAAAAAAAAAACAAAGTGTTTAAAGCGATTTATATCTAACTTTCACTTCGTTAACAAATTTATTTAAATAAGCCATTCTTATTGCATCTTTATTACTAATTAAATGAATTAATTATTTAAATAAAACATAAGACCAGCTTAAATTTATAAACGAAAATGATAACATTTTGCATTAATATTATCAATAATTATTTAAAATAAAAAAAAAAAAAAAAACTCCAACATAAAAACGCGATTTTAAAAAAATAACGCTTATTAATAATCACTTAATTAATTTAACCAAAGGTTAATTTTAATAGTCATGTACAATAACAAGAAAACATTTTTCTTTATTAATTATCTTTGAATAAAAACGTTAAAATGTAAAGAAAAAACACAGCAAGTGCAAAAACGTTTCATTTATATAAATAAATTAATTATTTATTATTTATAAAAAAAAAAAAAAAAAAAACAATTATAAATTAACGTAATAAAAAGAAAATAGAAATAAAAAGCCATAAAGTGTAGTAAGAAAAAATAATTTATACAGAAATCAAACCAAAAAAACATTTTTTTTTTCTTTATATATATATAAGATAAATAAAATAAAAGTTCGTTAAACTATTCATAAACTAACCCGTAATCGTCTTTACACAATTCAACAAAAAAAACAAAAAAAAATGAAGAAGGAGAAAATGAAAACAATTAATAAAATTAAAAGTAATAAAGAAATGCAAACCAATACAAATAAAATAATAATAATTATTATTATGCATAACTCATAATAATGATTTTAACAGATTTTTTATTTCTTTACTTTTATGCTTGTTGTTTGCTTTCAATAAAATATAGAATTATATAACAGAAATGTATAAAGGAAAAGAGTATTAACAAAAAGTTTATTTAGCTATAATAAAGTGAAACACCTGAGAGCCGGAACTTGGTAGTAATGTAGAAACCTTTTGTGAGTTGATCTCATTTTTATAACCTGACCAGAAAAATCAAAGTTAAATAAACTCTAATCAACTACAAATAAATAGATTTTATAGTTCAGTAGTTATCCAACTCTTTGTGGGGAGTTTTTTTTTTTTTTTTGTTGTTCTCCATATATTTGCTCATACAGAAAGGTTTTTTTAATTTTTCTTTATTCCAACCCGTCAAACAGAAGATTTTAATTAATTTTATCTTCTGGCGTAAAATAATTATTTTTAATTTAAATATTTAAACATTTATTACGCTTTCCATTTGTTATTAACTTCTTCTCTCGCATTACATTTCTATGCATCGTTATTTCATTTTATTTTCAACAAAGTGACAGTACGTACGTATGTAAGAGAAAATGAAGAAAATAATATAAGCAGCAAAAAACATAAAAGTAAATCGTAACGACTGAAGAAAATATAACAAACGGATTACCTGAGCATACGGTTTTATATAAAAAAAAACAACAACGAAAATCCAAATATGTTTACGTATGGAAATTAAAAGCTGTGCAAGCATATTTATTCTTTATTTACTTGCAAAAGAATGAGGAATTTAATTCAATGTTAATTGTGTATTTCGCATTTAATATTATATATTATGTGACAACTTTTAATAATTACACAAACATTTATTTTCTAGACAATTAAAACAGTCCGGATATGATGTGAATTTTACATAAAAAACAACATGCACACTCTAAGCGAGTATTTATATATCAACAGGTCTATTATTAGTTTCCTTTTATGAATTAATTATTATAAAACAAATTCAAGAATTAGTGATTTTTTTTTTAGGATTTTCAACAAAAAAAAAAAAAAATAATAAATAAAATACTTTTGAATGCCAAACAAGTAATCCCATCAAAAAAAATTAATAAACATTCGTGATAGTCCTAACTAAACTACGTTTTATTTTCTATGTGATTTTGTGTCAAAAAAAAAAAAAAAACAAATAGCATCCCTTGGGACAAATGTCACAAAAATATTTCATTTCAACTCTACAACAGCACATAGTATAGAAACGTCGCACAAGATAGCTATTAGTATGGACATTGTACCATAAAACAAGATAAGAGAAAAGTCTGAAAGAAATACTTTTTTTTCTTTAGTTTTACCTTCGCACATCCTAAAAGAAAAATAACAGAACGTGACACAGCGCTTATAAAACAAAATAAAAAAAAAAAAAAAAAAAAAGTTTACAAATTAGATTATTTGATAATTAAAATTAATTACCATCTATAAATTACAATGACAGTTTACAAATAGCATATAAAAAGCTACTTGCTTCTTACATTTCTTTCCCTTTTTTTGCCAAATCATCATGATTTAAAGCAAATAATACAAAAAAAAAAATCAAAAATTATTTGCTAAGCTGTTAAAAAATAAAAATAAGACTAATGAAAAAAAAAAAACAAACGCTGTCAAAATTTTAATTAATTTTAAACGAATTTAAAGCTAAGCAATACAAAAAAAAAAAAAAAAAATTAAAAAACGAAAAGAAAAGAAAATTTCTGATGACTTTGTAAGTTTTTTTACAACTCAATTAGATTAAGAAAAATGTCGCATTAAAATAGTGTTTGGCTGAGCTTTTAAGTTTTTAGGGTGAAAATTGTATATTTTTTAATTAATTTTAATTAAATTGATCATCTACGTTTAGTATATGACAAGATAAAAGATTTATTGTGGTTATTTTACAATGTAAGTGGGTGATACATAATCGTATTAACAATCATGCAGAATTTCCACATCTCTGTCATAGCCGGAGTACGATTGTAATAAAAACAAACAAAAAAAAATTTTTCTGTTTTAGATTACAACACAGATTTTTACCGGAATCAAAAAATGAATTTTTTTTTTTTCCACCAAAAACATAAAAACATTTTATTTATGTTTTGAAATAATGTTAAAAAAAAAATAGAAATTATGTGTGCTCTGAGGCAAACGAAAAAAATAATAATACTTTTTTTTTTTTTTTAATTGGAATTAAATCCATAAAATAGAATCATTTCTATACAATAAGTATTACAGAGTGTTTAGTTAAAAATTAAAAAAAAATAATATTATTTTTATGTAGAAAATACTTAACATAATCATCATTTCGTCAATATTTTATTTTTATTATAACATTTCTGTTGAAGAAAAAAAATTACGAAAGAGATACGCAAAATAATAATAAAGGAATTATTTGATCTTATTACTCAACAAATAAGGGAGTATAATAAAATTTATAACCTTAAATTATTTTCCATTATAAATGCGACACAAACACAAAGAAACATAAGAAAAGAAAGAAATTTCTTAAATAAGTTGAAATAAATGTTTAAATATAACTTTTGATAAAAAATTATTATTATTATTTTATTTTCCCATTCATTTATTCATTTTGATTGATAGGAGAAGCTTTAAATGGGATGAAAATTATAATAAATTCAATTTAAACGAATTTCTAGGTAAAATAAATCAAACAATAGCTTTAATCATAAATAATATTCTAGGCTAGCGGGCCTAAATAATAATAATTAATTTTAAAAGAAAAATATAATCAATTTTGTCTATCGGAATTATTATAGCCTAATTGCATTAATGTCATAGAATATTGAACAAAATAGCATAATTATCAGGATAAGATTTTCTATATTATTAAGGAAACATTTTTTCCGTTGTGATTTTATCAAGGTTTATTAGCTGCATAAATATCCTCCAAGGTACGTTTAATTGTTAATTATATAAAAATAAAAAAAAAACACATCGAAGCTTTTATTTTAAATAACGTTAATTAGAATAACCTAGTGACTGACACAATACAAACTCATTAGCAACAAAGTCTCATGAAAAATCATGAATTTTTAATCTATTTTCTTAATTAACAAATGAATCTTCATAAAAAATTAACAAAAAAAATAAAAAAAAAAAAATAATGGAAATTATCTCAAAATCATAATATCGAACATGACAACAGAATATTGGAAAACTTTCATTTAATTACGGTTTAACCATAAGTATTAATTGGTTTATTAATAAAAACGTAATAAAATCATTTTTTTTTTTTTGTGAAATTAAGTCTCATGTATAGACCTGACCTTGACTAAAAATAGTAATGTAAAATTATTTTATTCAAAAAAAAGAAAAAAAACGCTGCAACAACGAAGCTACAATCAAGCAAAACACACAATCACTTTTATTAGAAATACAAATAAATAGTTTAACGTGACATCACGTATACTTAACGTCACTTTCATTCAAGCTTTTAAGTAACAAAAATGTAATTATTTATACGCGATAGAAACAACAACAAAAAATGCGAACAAAAATGAAATTTGTCTTCTTCCGGTTTACTTTGTATTATAATTTTAGCTTGGTTTAACTGTGCAACAAATAAATAATTCGTTAGTAGAACATTTTTTTTATTTTTTTTTTTTATTATACTTAAAGCATAATTTTTCTTTTTTTATGCCTTGGTCACCCACTTAAAATTATTAAGAAAGAAAATTAACTGTGCTAAAAATTTTTTTTCTTCTCTTTTTGTAATGAGATCTTTCTATAATAAGGGAAGCTTTATCATTTTTTTTTTTATAATAAAAATAAAAACTTCTGTCTTCTGTTATTTTTCATAAAAAAAAAAAATAAAAATTACATAAAGCATAAAGAACTTGAACTTTTATTACTTGTTGTAAATACGCAAATAATGTATAATAAAACAAAGACAAAAGTCCAAAAAAAAAAAATGAAAAATAATGAAAAAAAAATTCTAATCATAAACTGGGCGAAATTATTATTAATATCAATAAAAATAAAAATTAATAGCTTTAAGGATGACGAGAAAATAAAAAAAGCTATGACTATGATGTGACATTAAAAAAATAATAATAATAATAATTTTTTTTTTCTTTTTATTATTTTCTTAAACAAAATAAAGAAAAAAAAAATGCTGCTGCTTGACACACGCACACCATTTTATGTGCACAACGATGATAATGCGAATTAATAAAAACTTTACAAACACATTTAAAAAATTAAATATTAAATTTTTTTTTTGACCATGACCTTCATACCGTCGTTTGCTCATTAGTCGCGTGTACGATTCGCTGAAATCAGTGTTGTACGTCTTATGATTTATTTTGTATCCGTCATTTTAGTAATAAATTAGGTAGTAAGAACCCTACTTTGCTTTTATATATACTTGCTTTTAGTGTCAACGAAGCAGAAATTGATTTTTCAAATACAATTATTATCATCGCTTTAAGGCACTTGTTAAAAACATATTTTCAGTTAGTTTAAAGTTAAAACTCAAGTAGGCTAAGCAGTGTAGATGTTAAATGACAAGAAAAGTATTTTTTTTTTCAAATAATTATTGTACAGTAAATACTTTACACCACATAACACTGGTTTAAATGAGGCAAATTAAAGTTAAACAAAAATTATTTAAATAAAACCAATTTGCTGCATTGAAAATTTAAGTAAAAAAAAAAAAACAAAAACTGTCACACATAAAATTAAAAAGCAAAAACAAGTTCCAGCGATAAGCGAATACACACACAAATCACTTAACTTAAGTAATTTGTTATCAAAATATATAAATTTTTTTCTTTTTTTAATAATAAATAAATTTGTTTCTTGTTTAATGTTGTAAAAAAAATTTGTTAATTATAATTAATATTTTTTTTATTTTTTTTTTTAATTAAAAAATGCAAAAAAAAAAAAATTAATAAATAGCATTTAAATGACATTTAATTGTTTTTTAAGTGTTTAAATTGTTCCGCCTTGTGTAACAACTATATAATCACATTATAAACTTTATTATAATTTCAACAAAATAAAAATTATTTACCATATTTACCATATAATTTTCAGGTTTAAGTAGTTTTTTTTTTTTATTTATTATTTATTTATTTATTTATTATTTATTATTTTTCTTTTAATAATTATTATTTCAGATACCAATGATCTATGACCTGCCCTTTTGTTAATGGCTTTGTAATAAAGTATGGAAAACACTGATTATGGGATTTTATAGTTAAGTAAAATTCACAGTAAATAATTAAACAGAAATACCAGAACACAAATACACTGAGAACAGTGGATTTAATAAAATCGCGTAAACGATCCAAAGTGTGACATTTTTTTTATTATTTTTTTTTTTGGTATTCTTTTCGTTGGCAACATAAAAATATTTTTATTTTTTTTTTGATATAAAAAGCTTTAAAAGAAAAAAAATCAATAAAATTAATAATATTGATTTAAATAAAGAAAAAATAAAAAAAAAGAAAAAACATGAAATTTATGCTTCTAAGCAAGGCAAAGTAAAAATAAAAAAAAAAATTAAAAATTCATATTTAAATGTTAAAGTAAGACGACTTTTATAAATTTAAAGCTTTGTTCTTCTTCATAAAATAGGATAACAACCAGAAAAATGTTATCAAACAAGTTTATATCATTTTAAATTAGAAAATACATTTAGATAAGCAAATTCATGGTTAATGTCAAGGCTAATGCAACATTTACACAAAATATCTACTAGTGAATAATTTTTATAAAAAAATCAATGTTGCTCTGGTTCACTAATTGTTAATTCCCTTAACTAATTTGATAATAAAATTAAAGAAAAAAATAATAAAAAAATAAATAATACAACTAACAACATTTTTATGTTTATTTTTATTTATTTTTTTTTTATTTTAATGTTAAAACATTATCAAACAGAGAAAAGAAAAAAAAATTAATTTAATAAAAATAATTAAAAAGCAAAAAAAAAAATTAATTAAAAAAAAAATTTTTGATTTAAAAGTTTTATTATATATGAATTAAACGTAAATAAATTAAATAACGACATGAAACAATACAAAACAATGTCAAATTTAATTATATATATATATATATATGCGGTGAGTAGTTATTTTCTTATGAAATTAAATTTAATAATTTATTTTTATTTTATGTGATGATTTTGAAAAAAAAAAGAAACATTTTTTTTTTTTTATATATAAGTAATAAAATTATCTGTGAAAAGAAATGTTTGTTGTGTTATTTTAATGTCTTTATGCGATATTTACTATTATTATTGTAAGAATTAAATTAAAACGACCTGGTCGTAGCTGTACTACCCACACAGTTGACATTTAAACATAAAAAATTAAATAAAATTAAATACACAGGTGAACCTTTAAGGTTATATATGATCTTATCTAAACAGATAATGAAAATTATTCTTTGTCTGTATTTATAACAAAAATGAAGATGCTTAAGTAAATCTTAAGCATACATAACCTTGACCTTCACTGATAATATATACAAACAAGAGATAACATTTACTAACTAGGTGAATATGCGGTTATATAAAAGTAATAAAAGGCAATGCACTAGTAATTTGTAATTTAAAATAAATACTAATTACCTAGTACATAGAATATTATGTTATCACTTTGTTAAACCGGTAATAAAACATAAAACTTAGATGGAGAGAACATATTTCACCGCGATAAAATTATATTAAAAACTTTAAAAAAAACATTTCTATGCTTAAATTGCTATTTCTTTGTTCACAATTTTAATGTGTTTTTAAGTGTATGAGACTTTTTTTTTCTTTTTTTGTTTTAATAAATATTTACTGCAACGTTATATGGTGTAGTGAAAACAAATAAAAATGTTTACTTTTTAATTCTGTAATTAAAACTAAAATATATTTTTTAAACGTGACTATCAACCATAATGTCGTCATTTTATGTGTGTTTGTGTTTTTATAATTTTATACTTTGTTAGTTTTTGACGCAAATCAATTTTTTTAATAAGATTTATTATTTTATTAACATATTTGTATGTATTTAATTATAATAATAATAATAATGCAATTACGTATCGTTTTACTATATAAAAATGTGTTATTTGCTAAAATGATTACTGTGGTAACACAATGGACGTTTAATACAACCAGATGAACACTTTATTACACGCATTTATTACTAGAGACAACAATTAGAAAAGTAAAACCAATAAACTAATTACGAATAAGAGAGCTTTATCAGTTTTAAACACAACTGAATATAAATTTAAACTTCCTTATCAACTGCACAACTTTATATTATTTATTTTAATTAAAAAGTTACAGCTGCTCAAACTGCATTTTTTTTTGTTGCATTTACATATTATTCATAAAATTATTTTCTTTTCTTTGTTCTTTTTTTTTTTTTTTATTTAATTACATTTCCGGCTATCTAGCTATTTTTTTTTATTTCTCTTATGCATAAATTATTGAATTTTTTCATCGGTTTTATAACAATTATGTGGTTGATATTTGCCATCGGTGATTTATTGTCTCTTACAGGTTTTATTTCCTACCTTATTCATATTACTTCTTTTTAATTAATTTTTTTTTTTTTTGTGAATATAATTAATTTATTTGGAAAGTTGAATGTTATTGACTTAATTTTGGTTTCATTAAAAAAAATATTTGTAAATTAAATATTTTTAATAGAAAATCACCAAAATCTTGTTTACACAATTTCATATAAAACATTTTTTTTTTTTTTTATAATTATTTACATTTAAAATTAATTAATTTTTGTTATTTTTACTTAATCATATAAGGATTTCACAAAATCACGTAAAAGTTAGAGGAAAAATAGAAAAAAATAATAAAAAAAAACAACGACGATTAGGCGCCAAAAATTATTTAATAAACAAAAAAAAAAAAAGAATTTTATTTTTCTAAACAAATAATAAAGCTTTAAGCGTTAAATTTTCGTAAAATTCGTAACAAGAGTCATTAACCAAACACACAAAGAAAATCAATACATAAAATAGTGACAATTAATTTACGTGAACAGAGCATTGTACGTATTAAATATTAAATAAAGATATTTTTTTTTTTTCTTCCGTAAATAATAGTAATATAAATATTTTTGTATAATATTTTCATAGCGACAATAAATTAATAAAAAAAAAATATATTAATGCCAAAAGTGAATGCACATTAATATTGTTAACAAAACAATCTCACAAAAAAAAAAAATAAATAAATAATAATAATAAAATAAAAAAGAGAAACATGTTTCTGTTAATATTCGAAAAAAAAAAAAAAACACAAATAATTCGTAGAAATTATTGAAATATATTTAATTTAATAATAATAAAAAAAAAAAAAAAAAAATAATAATAAATGAAAATTATAGAGAAAAAACACAAAAAAAAATTTTTATTTTTTATATTTAATTAAACAACAACAGAAGACAAATAGCAACAGTAGTAATCAAAATGTATATAAAAATAAAAAAAGAAAAAAAAAAAAAAAAAACAACGATGATGAGGAATTATTAAAACATTTTTTCACTTTCACTTCAAAAAAAAAAAAAAATAAATAAATAAATAAAAATAATAACCGTACTAATCCCGAAAATATATTTTTATGATGTCCAAACATGTCGTTTGCCAACAAAATAATAATAATTCACGTAACACACACACACAATTTAAAATAAATTATTTTTCTTAAGTAAAAAAAAAAACAATTCATTACACTTCATTTATATTTTGCAAGTTTAATATAAAAAGCACGGAATGATTGGCCCCGAGGGTAAAATAAAAAGCAGAAAAGAAATGAAAAGTAAATAATCTTGGCCATAATACATAATACATATAAAACAAAAAAAAGAGAAAAAAAGCTGCTCTTGTTAAAAACGACAAAGCATCATCCAATGCAGTTAAACAACCAAATTAAATACAATATAAAAAAGTGCGTTTATTGTTAATTAAAACTTTGTGTGTTGAATAATAATGTACGATAAGCGAACCATGATGAAAGTTATTATGACTAAAAAAGAAAAAAAATGTTAAAATCCACTGGTCCATACTACAAGAAAAAAAAAAAATTCTCAGCAGTTTAATTATGAAATAAAAAGTTTTAAATATATAATTTTCAATTTATTTTAGTAATATAAAATATGTATTAAGCAAAAGCACAACTAAATCAACAACAACAACAACCGATAATATTAAAAAAAAAAAAAAAGAAAAAAACACGAAACGAAACTTTCCTTTATCTTAAAAAATATATAACTTGAATTGTGTTGTACTTTGCGATTGACGTCATAGCATTGCAGTTGACTTTTAAGACCGAAAAACACCATAATAAATTAATATATTAAAAAATTGGCCTGCGTTATTTATAAACGGTTAAATTAAATCAATCAGAATGAAAAAAAAACAATGAGGTTTGTTAAATGGAGTAAATGGAGCTTTTTATAAATGTGTTCAATGTTTTTCGAAGCGATTAATATAAAAGATAACGATTTATTTTTTTTATTATTTAATGACTTTCCACCAACGCATTTTTTTCGTATTTTACTTTTTCTTCTTTTCTAATATCACATCCATTGACAATGATCAATGAACGTGTCTGCTTCTTGACTCTATTTCCATCATTCAGTAATACGACACACAATATTTTTGCATGAATGAATAAGCTTTTTCTCCACATAGAAATGATAAATAAAAATATATTTCCGTTAAAAAACTCTTAATGTAATTAATCAATAATAATAATAATAAAAAAAAATTACAAAAATGAATAATTACTACATAAGTAATAAGAGAATTTTCTATAAAAAACAAATAAAAAAGAACGGTTTGAAAGCGTATAAAATTGTTTTTAAATAATAAATTGAACAAGCAATTATAAATGTATTGACATAATAGATGAATTTTTAATTATAATGTAAATAAGGATGAGGAGTAGGAATTTCTAGCACGTTACACACTTTTTATTATGAATTTTTATGTTTTTCCATAAATAATAATTATTATATATTTGTATAGTGCTGAGTGACATGCACAGATATTATCTTTAAATAGTATTTAAAATTATATTAACGCAGAAATACAACTAGAAACAATTAATAAAAATACCGGGTGGCTCAACATAAATGCTAAAAACTTTAATTTTAATAATTTTTATTAGTTTTTTTGCTTTAATTAAAAAAGTTCATAAACTCTCTGAACTTTTAACCTAATATACTTTGAAGAGTAAGTGGCAACTGACCACAGTTAAAGACAGGTTATTAATACATTACGAGCTTTTATTAAATAAGCAACCGAAGTTTAATGATTCCCCGTAAAATACTGACAATTGACCTCAGTTATTGCTACAACAATACTACGAACTCTCTTTTACTATTAACAATCCTTTAATTATCCTATACGGATAAGTTTTTATTACATAACTCAGTTCAAATTTAAAAAAAAAATCATAATTTAAACCACTCTGTATAGAAATATTTCTACGAAAATCAATTAAAACTGCTTAAAAAGACAAAATAAATAAATAAACAACAGAAAGCCATTGACTTATTACCACATAAATATTTTTGTGTTTTTATACAAAAAAAACAAATTTCTAAATTTACACTTGCTTAAATTTCTTCAAATAAATATTAATTATAATAATAGTTAATAATAATAATAATAATAATAAAACAAAGAGAAAATGACCATTAAATATCTAAATAAATATATTAACAAACTATTCTTAGTATAATTAAAAAAGAAATTTAATTAATTAAAACAAATACAGAAAATTAGCATATGAGTTATTGTTGAAATAATTTTATATAATTTATAATTTATTTCTTATATAATTAATTAATTTAACTGTTTAGCGTAGAAGAAATGCATTTTTTTTTTTAATTATTTTGTATTTCCTTTCTCTTTAACGTTGCGTTATGTATTTGGGTATTAATAATAGTTTGATATGACTTGTTTTGTTTGATGCAAATGTAATGGGTGCATAAATTAAGCACTAATTATTCATAGAAATGTATATTAAAATTATGTAAAAAAAAAAAAAACAGGTGTATAAAACATGAATAAATTCCAATATGATAAATTCCAATAATCTAGTTTAACAACAAATTTTACAAAATTTTACCCAACGCATTATAATGTTGTAATCAGATCATAAAATGCAATTTAAATATAATTATTGTGAATTTTTTATCATTCTTTTCATATTAGTAGAAATTGAATCAATAAATTTATTATTTCTTAAAAATATTGAAATATTGATTTTCTCACAAAATAAAACAAATATCCTTTACAAGTAATAAATTTTATTTAGCAAACAATTTATTGGTTATAATCACTGACTTTCTATCTAATATCACAAAATCCTAATTAATTTGTTAAATTGAAAATACTCATATAAATAGCAAAATAAATGTTTATTATGCGTGGGCGATAATGTATATTTACTATAATATTGTTATTGTTATATAAATTTTTATCAGTAGAAAAGCATGAGCTAGGCAACATTTATTTCATTCATTGAGCGTTTTTCTTATGCACACAAAATATCAGTAGAAAAAAAAAAAAAAAAAAAAAAAACATAATAAAGGAGAAGCACATATCATGTGTAAACAATTTTTTTTTTATGAATGATTTTTATTAATTTAAAGGCAATGACGTATTTCTGTTATCGTTTAGGATTCTATGCTATTTTTCTTTTTTTTTTTTTTTTCTTTTAAAGGTTTTTTTAATATGCAATCTTAATAATCGTATCCATATTAATTTATTTTTATTACTTATAAACATTATACGAATAATAATAATAATAATAATAATAATAAGAATAATAAGAATAAATAAAGCAATCAATTGTTTAACGATAAAATCAATACAATAATATTAATAAAAATAACATAAAATAAGAATCAAGTTTCACATATGTATTTATATGTTAAGAAACATGTTTTTTTTTTTTTTTTTAGAACAGCTTAATTAAAAATATATAACAAATTGTATTTTTTTTTATATAATTACGTATTTTTATCAATTACAAATTTTTTTTTTAATTTTGTTAAATAATAAATATAAATAATAATAATAATAACAAAAATATAATTAAAATAATGTAATAACACAGTTTCACTTATAAATAATAATAATAATAATAATAAATTTTTAGTTTTAATTTTATTGAAATAAAAATTCCACAAAATAAATGATTTATGACATGAAATGAAAGTGTGTATAAAACTACCATTCATTAGTTTGCCTTTACTTTACGTTTTTTTTTTTTTTCTTTTTTTTTTGTATAATAAATAATTTTAATTTAGTTTTTTTTTTTTTTGTTTAAATAAACGTTACTTGTTACTTGTCCTTGCCTAAAAAAAAATTAAAAAAAAAAACTTTTTGTGTTCTCTTTAGAAATAAATTACGATTTATGCGTTTCTGTGTGTATTTATTTATTTATTTATTTATTTATTAATAGAAGGTAAAACATTTAATTAAAACTTTTTTTTTATATTGTTTGCTTTAAGAAATTATAATATAGAAATGATGTTCATTTTCTGCTTGATTAACTATTTAATTATATTATTTTTTTTTTTTTTCCAATTTTTAAACAACTATTTACAAATTGTCTATTAAAATTCAAAAGAGCTTTTTAAATGTTACAACAAGCACAAACATTTGTTTTTTTTTTTTGTTTTGTTTTAAGTGAGTAAAATTTAAAATGAAATTGAAATCAAAAACTTGGGCGTGTCCTTGAAGTTTTATTATTATTATTATTATATTTATTTAAATAAAAATAACAAAAAATAGTAGAAGAAAGAAAGGAAAAAAATAAAAAAATACGAATTAAAATGCTAAAACGATACAAAACGCCAAGAAAATGGCACAAATCAACCAGAAAAACATAAAATTTAAATTAAATTAATTTTTTAACTCATTTTTTTTTTTTTTATATATAAATAAAAACAATTATTTTATTATGTAAAACGGAGGTGTGGTCTGTTTGATATAAGTGAATTATTTAAAGAAAAGAAAAAAAAAAGAAAAAACGTTTATTGTTAGCAAACTTTAATAATTGATATGATAAATATTAATGAGGTGCATAAAGATCATTATTTATTATAAATATATAAATAGAATAATTAAATAAATTAAATTTAATCGTTTTAATGCTTTAAGCTTAATTTTTATTTTATATTTATGTATCAATCTAGTTTTGTTTTAATAACATTGTCTTCAATTTTTATAATCAGGTTTTGATTGTTGCATTCCCCATTTACTGTAATAATTAATATTTTTATTGTTTATTACAATAATAATTAAAACGATAACAATATTCACGAGTGCTTCAAACCTGATTTATTTCAACATGACGCTTGATATAGCTAGAAATCACTGGACCTATAGTTTAAAGTTCAATCCGATAAAATTCTAGCTGCCAGTGATATCTAACCCTGAAGATTTCAATAAGCTTTTGAATACATCTTGGACAAATTAAAGAGAAAAATTTCATCAGATTTTTGATTAATATTTTACGCAATAAAAGGAACAATAAATACGTGTGGTGTCTGGCTTAGCAAAAACTTGTTCTCATAGCTACATAAAACATTATTAAATTAATTCAATATTAATAGCAGACAAGTTTTAATATTAAATGTAGACAATGTTTGTGTTTCCAGTGTAATAAAAAACCTAAATTGTAAAGGTAGATTATGTTTAACTAACCAAACACACAAATGAATTTTAAGTAAATTTTTTTTATTTACATAAATGTACTGCCATAAATACTCTACATAAAATTTTCTAATATAATATTTAATTAATAAAAATTCCAATCTACAGAATTCCGTCTACAAAGTTTCTTGATAACAAGGAAAAAAATAGAAATAAAAAAAAACTTTTCAAAAACATGTTTAATGGTTGTTTTCACATAATTTATATATATATTGGATATAACAAAACATACATTATAAATAATTTATAAAAACTTCTTTCTTCTTTTCTTTCGTTTTTGGCCTTGCTTTAATTATTTATTTTTTTCTTCCATCCACATAATTATTATTGTACCAGCCAGCCATTGAATTAATTAAATTAAATTAATTACAAAAAAAAACAGAATTCACACCGAAAAATCATTCGCAAAATATAGAGATTATTTAAGACAAAAAAAAAAAAAAATAAATAAATAAAATAAAGAAAAAAGCTTTAATTTTTGTTAATAAAATTAACAGAAGAAGTAATAATTTACAAACATAAATAAATAAAGCAGGAAATTGACAAGTCTTTAAATAAAAAAAATTTATATCATTTCGTTAATTGAACAAGTTTTATGCAAATAAATAAAACAATTAATTAAATTCAATTCACGAAGATTTAAAATTTCATTATCTTTTGTTAATTTGTATTAGTTTTATTTGAAAAAAAACATTAATCCAAAAATAACGACATAAATAAAAATTACATTTGCGATACAAAGTGCTTTTTTATATAAAAAAAAAACCGATAAAAACTATAGAAAAACATTTTTCTTATGAAAAAAACAACAACAAAAAAAATCAAATTCATTCAATAATAATTTCTGTTGTTTTTATATTTCCAACCATTAAAATATTAATTATTTAATAATAATAATAAAAAGTTATTCTTTGAAGAAAAATGAAATAAAAAAAAAAACGATTCGGCTAAATAACCGTAAAAAGCTTCGTTTTTCAAGCACGTGACAGTGATTTATTTGCTGATTTTTAATTAAAACACTTAACTAAGCCATTCACCAATATTGATAAATTAAAAAAAAAATGTAAAATATTTTTTGATTTTGCTTTAATGCTAAAAATTATTTTTGAATGGGGCTATAAAGCGATTTAATTGTTGTTAAAAAAAAAAAAAAAAAAAACCGAAATCGTTTTTTTCCCATTAATAAAAACCACTTTGATATCTAATCAATAAGCTTTATGAATTTATATGCATGCAACTATTATGCAAATTTATTTTCGTTTTTTTTTTTTTTATCTAATATTATGTAAATTTTACAAAAACTTTCTTTTGCAAATAAAACAAAAATGAGAGCAGCTTTAACGAAAAATACTACAGAGTTTAAGACTTACAAACGGTAGGCAGTTTTCCGATGCAATTTTAAACAATAGATTGCGTGCCTAATAATCCACTCAGTTGACCAGAAAAAAAAAGAAGAAAAACGTTATTTTAAAAGCTTTTTCAAAGTTTATAAATAAAAAGGATATTTTAACTAGCAGTGGGTGGTTTATTTGTTTTTAATTTTATTATAATCGCTTATAATTGGTGATTAAGCATTTTTTTTATTGAAATACTAAAAAAAAATTATATATAAACGTTTAATAGATAAAGTAACAATTTTATAATCAAGATTAATTACAATTAAAGCTCGCACACGCAATATTTCAATTTTGTTGTAATTAAATGCAAAAATAATTTATTTAAATATTAACACATGTCGAACTTGACGTAAATAATATCGATGACACAAAAAAAAAAAATAAAAATTAAAATAAAAAATTCTCTCTCTCTCTCTCTGTATTTTCAATTTTATTTAATTCATTTTTTCAATGTTGGGTTTTTTTACACAATTTCCATCAAAAATTCATCAAACTAATAAAAAAAAAAAAAATTTTAAAACTCAACTGTAATATAAAAGATCTAAAAATGTGTTTGAAATTTCACGTTTTTGTATTTTTATTTAGTCAAACTTAAACAAAAAAAAAAAAAAAAAAAATCAAATCAAATCGAGCTTATTCTGTGATTAGAATAATAATTAATTATGTGTTCGATGTCGTTTTTTTATTTATTTATTTTGTAAATCGCGTGCACGACTCACCTTAATAAAAATTTACGAAGCTAAATAAATAATAAAAAAAAATTATTTGCGGTTAAAATCATTTAATTTTCATTAAAATGTCCTCTGAATGGTTTTTTTTTTGTTTATAAAATTTAAATTACCCTGCGTCATTGTCGTCAATAAGTCTTCAACGCTTTGTACACACTTATTTGTTTCTTTTCCTTATTTTTATTTTATTTTTTTTTTTTTTTTGCGCTTTTAATTATTTACGTTTATAGCAACAAAGTTCACACAAATATAAACATAATTTTTAAGTAATTTAATTGTGCTTTTTTCTTTTGTAGTATTTCTATTTACAAACCAAAAAAAAAAGAAGCAAAATTAGTTTATAGAAAGTTGCAGTTTTGTATGAAAAGCATAAGACTGTAAAATTTTTTTTTATTTTTTTTTTTATATCTAAATTATAGTTAAATTATACGAATTTAGTTGTTGTTTTTTTTTTTTGTGTTTTCATTCGTAAATTAATTAATTTAAAAATACATTTAATAAAAGAAGGAAACCAACATTGAATTTTAATTAGTACAGGGTTTGACATTAGTTGATCACAAAAAAAACCCCTAATAAATTTTCAAAACAGTAATTAAGAGCAAATGAATTAAGTTTGCAGAAGTTTTTTTTTTTTACAAAATACTAACACACTAGTTGTAACACCCTGTGCATTTAATTCGCATAATAATAATAAACAAAAAGCATCTACATAAAATTGTATAAGAAAATGTTTAAAACAAATCAAATTGCATTTAAATTATCTAATTTAAATTAAAAAAAAAAAAAAAGAAGATAATAAAATATTTCTAAATAAAGTCCAAACAAAAAAAAAAAAAAATCAAATTCAAAAATTAAAAGCAAAAAATAAAATAATTATTTGACTTTGATAAATTAAATACAAATTAATTAAACAAAAAAAAATTAATTAATTAATTTTAAAGCTTTGAAAAAAAAAAATAATAATGCGGACATTTAAAATAAATATTTTTCTATTGTTTATGTGTGTTGGTTTAACAGTATTATTCTATTTGTTTATCACTCTATAGGGCTTAGGAAATATTTAATTAAAATTAAAATAACTTTGGTAAAAAGAAAACGAAAAAACGAGACAATACCGCGTGCCGTGATATAGTAAGGTTTCGTGGATTTAATTTAATTTTTTGTTTTGTCTTTAAAATTATTATCAATATTTTTTTTTTTTTTTTTTTTTGTAATGTAGATAATAAAACGTGTTACGTCAATGTTGTCACCCTTTTATTTATTTATTATTTTTTTTTAATGTTTATTAAGCATTAAAACATGATCGAAAATTAAAAAAACAGCAAATAAAGAAAAAATAAAAGGGAAAACCCACCTACTTTACTAATAAAAATCAATTTAATCGAGTTAAAAAATTAAAAAAAAAAATTAAAAATAACAACGCGTGTGTGTGTATAGATTTAAATAAAAAAAAAAAAATTTATTGTATTTTGATATTGATTTTTGTTATTTTTGTGTGTTAAGTACGTGATTTTAGCAAAAATACTTTACTTTCTATTTACAGTAAACTTTTAAGTTAATTTTTTTTTTTTTTTGCCTAAATTTACTTAAGGTATGGACCGAAACTATGCTAATTAAAGAAATTAAAAAAAAACAAACACTTTAGCAGTTAAATAAGGAAAATCTACTGGCTTATGCTTTCAAAAAATCAAAAATTAATTAAAGAAATAAAACGTAATTATAATGTATAACGAAGCACAGAGCGGTTATAATTATTGCATTAGTTTCTTGTGAGAAAATTAAATTATCTAAAAATAGGAAATTTGAATGACGTCAAAACGTTAGACATTCGTTTTTTTTTTTTTACTTAATTAGCATAGAATATAATTTAAAAAACGTGAATACTTACACTGAAATGTATTTTGATTTATTTACAAAAAAGAAAAAAAAAAATAAAATAAATAAATAATTTATTAATATGTGTGTAGAGGAGTTTTCTTTAGGGAAATACAATTTTTAACATAGATACGGATGTTTTATAAAAGCGGATGTTTTATTTTATAGTAATTAGTAATTAATTATGTTTAATGGTTTAATATAAATAAATATAGACATTAACAGTAATTTATACAAAAATATTTTTAATAAAAATATATTCTTTAAATAATAAAAGCTTTTTAGGTGCCAGATAAAACAAATAAAACCAGATAAAACATAATTTAATATCAATTTTAAACTTTACTCCGTTAAAACAACAAGATCCGATAGAAAACTATTCAACAGACAAAACCGCATATAAAAAAATTTATTATTTAAATAAATGTAAACATCGAAAAAGACTTTTATACTATAATAAATTCTGTAAAGATAATATAATACAAATATCCCATATAACGACAATCAAAAAACAATTTGCATTGTAAAAATAAAAAAATTCAAAAGAGAATCACGAGCTAAAAAAAAAAAAAAAAAAAAAAACAAAAGATAAAATGAAAATTTAGGTCAATAATTTCTTATAACCTTGGCCTGTATACTTTTCGTTTTCATTTATATTTTCTTATTATGAATTAAACATACAACAACAACAGCAAAAAAGCACACAAGCAATATATAGTAGTAGAAACAAAAAGAAAAAAAAAAAAAAAAAAAAAAAGCACAACTGGAATGCATGGGATTTTTATTATTATTTTTTTTATTATTTCTCAGAAGTTTAAAATGAATTCTTGAAAATTAAAAGTACAATAAGAATCTCAACTGTTTTTTTTTTTTTTTTTTTTTTGTTTGCATTTAATTTAATTTAATTTTTATTATTTTTATTTCATTAATTAAATGACAACAGAAATAGAAAACACAAACCAAAGTAAAATTATTATTATTATTATTTTTTTTTTTTTAATGATGAATTTTATCTTTTTATAGCGTTTTTATTTTCGCATTTAATTCTTTTAAATTATAATGCAGGTGAGTTTTTTTTATTAATGAAAAAAAAAAAAAAAAATTTATTACTTTTTGTTAAAACATCGTTTTTGGTATGAATCAAATTAAACGACACGTGAATAACGATAAAAAAAAAAATATGGTAAAAAAACACTTTAGCTTGTTGTTTATTTGATTTGTTCGTAACTTTTATGTATGACGCACAACAACTTTACTTAACTAAAATAAACAACAAAATACAACACATAAAAAACAAGTAAAGTATTAAATCAAATGAAATTACATGATGTTTACATAGTCTTTAGTGTCTTATAATTTTTTTTCTATTCATTATGATAAAAATCACGATTAAGAGTTTTTATTTTATTTTAGTCTGCAATGCGTCTAAAGTTATAAAAGCGTTTTAATTAATAACATGATTAAATGGATTAAATCTATTTCTTTTTTATTAATTGCAGGATATCAAACTGCAGGATACACAAAATTAAATTAAACATTCTTTTCAAATTAATATATAATTAAATTTAAAAACTAAAACCACCTACAGTTTCCCGTTTTATAATTCTTATTCACAATCACAAAAACAAACAAACAAATTTATGTAACGAAAGTAGTTTCCCCTCGTATATATTTTATTATTTTTCTGGTTAATACATGTGAAAAAAATTTAATTATACAATCACTTTAATACAAGATAATTTACATTTTTTTTTTTTTAAACCTTTCCTTAATCCTTTTACATTCGCAACAAAAAAAAAACGAAAGAAAAGGTCAAACGTTGTGGAAATTTAATAATTTTTTTTTTTTATCTTTTAAGTATTGTAATTAAGCTGTCATTAGTTGATATGCTTACCATGGGTTGTGATATTAAACTACCACACTAAGTTTTATTATATAATAACATTTGTTATCCTGTGCACAGTGGTTATGTTTTGTTAGTTAGAGTAATAGCTAAAATGTTCGCGAAAATACACCTAATTAAAAAAAGGTCTATCACACCGAAAGCAGTATTAATTTATATATATCCCGAGTAATAAAAAGAAAATTTTGAATTCCAGTCAAATTGTTGCCGGTATAAAAAGGTGAAAGTAAATATGTGACTATGGCAGTGCTTGTTTTTTTTTTTTTTCGTTTTGTTTTATTTTATTTCTACTGCACAGTCTGCAAAAATAGACAAAGGTAATTAAAACAAAAAGCTTAATTCAAACTATGTAAGTGTAGTCAAGCATAATTAATATAAAAAAATAAAATTATTTCAGTTAACGTATGCGTTAATATCTACTGTAGAAACTACATAATGATCTTAAAAAAAAAAAAAAAAAAAAAATTATTGAGGTTGTCATATTGCCTTCGGCAAGGCCGTTTGGTTACATTTTGCTATACTTATTACTTTTATTTATTTGATTTTCGTTTAAATATTCACTAATGAAATTATAATAAGTTTAAATAATTTATTATTATTATTATTATTATTATTATTATGTCGTTGTTTAAAGATTTAAGATAAAATTTCATCATCCTTAATTTTGGTTTTTAAAACAAAACAAATTATTTATTAAATCATGATTAAGTCTTATTAGAGAATGTAACAAACAATCGTAATAATTGCATTTAATAAGCGTTTTTTTTTTTTTTTTTTTGCTTGTTTGTTATGTTTGAAAGTTTAAAATTTACCAGATCAATCAATAAACCAGTTTTAAAAGATTACAAACATACAGATTGAAGTTCGTGAACGGATTAATAAACATGTTTAAGTGCATTTATGATGCGAAAAGTTTTTCTTCTTAATATAATTTCGGAAAATTATTTTTTTTTTCTTTGCTGCAGCTTCAAATATATATGTCATTGAATGTCTGAAGAATTTTGAGGAATTTTTATTTAAAGACACTTGAAAAAATCTTGTAGTGCTAAACTTTCAAGAATTTACCACGATACAGAGCTCTTTTTTTGTTGTTGGTGTAGTTAAAAAAAAAAAAAATAGAATGTAGTGTGGATTTGTTTGCATTCTTAACGAACAAGATGTTGAGCCTGTATGTAGTTTTAATGACTTTTGTATCCGTTTCAAAGTGTTTTTTTTTTAATTTTATTTTATTTCATTTAATCTCTTTTGTTTTTATTTTTATTTCATTAAACTGCATTGATTGTTTGGGGCGCGGTGGCACAGTTATAATTTGTATTTGTATAATAAAGTAATGCTCATGGAAACACTCAAGTTATTTGATACATTTATTGTGGTAAAACAAAACAAAATATAATTTAATTTAATTTAATTTAAATAAATGTAGTCACCTGAAGGTAATGTAACTTAAAAAATAAGAAAAAGTAAAAAAAGAAAAAACTACTACTAATAGTGTAAAGTAATTAAGTAACTAAAGGGCTTATAAGCTGCATGGGAGCAATAGTTGTAATTAAACAAGCGAAAATAATAATAATAATAAAAGTGCGGCTACTAATAGTAATTGAACAATATTTTTATAAAAAAAAATATAAATTATTTCTTTTTCCATTTATTAAATATATATATATATTTATTGTTGAGGGCGAGGTTAACAAGATTTTTTTTTTTTTTTTGTTTCATTTTCTCTCTTTTTCATTATAATTTTTTAAGATTAATTTAAATTGTTATTATTTTAATTAATTTTATATATATTTTTTTTTTTTTTTTGATACATAAACATGTTTAAGTTTTACAGAAATTGAAAACAACGAAGAAATAAAAAAAAAATTAATTAATTAATAACAACAAAGAAGGTAACATGACAACAACAGCTACAAAAATATTAAAAAAAAAAAAAAAAAACAGAAAAGTGATAGTTAAAAAAAAAATAAAAAAAAGGAGAGAATAAAAAAAGTTATTAAAAAAAAAAAAAAAAAAATTAATGTCATTTTTAATTGTGATTTTTTTTTTCTTTCTTTTTTTTTTTATATTACACACATGTGTTTAATGTATTAATAAATAAATTAATTAATTAAAAAAATCTAATTCACAATGAAATTATGTTTAAGGTGTTAATATGCATACGGTTAAACATAAAAATTATTAATAAATATACTCCGCGAAAGGTTTTTTTTTTTTTTTTTTTTTTTTTTTTTTTTTTTATTATTACAATCTAGTCAGTATATGACCAATAAGCAATTTATTTCTATCTTTAATTTACTACGGTTACATTATATTAAGAATTGATTAAGTCTTATTTCTTAAATTATTCTAACTTTAGTTTTATATTAATTTGTGTTCGAACTACATGCTAATTCATGTGGTTTTGTACGTTTTAGTCTACGCATGATATTTGTGGTATCAAGGAGCTGGATTGCCTCGATATTCACGTGTTGTTGTAGTCTTTGTTCATGACTAGCTGCAAATTTCTTAATTACTGTGTGTACCATATCCACCTTTAGGTCCCTATGGATATTGGTGTTTTTGATGTACCAAGGGGCATTAATTATATTCCTCAATACTTTATTTTGAAACGTTTGTATTATCTGCACATTACTTTTTTTAGTACATCCCCATAATTGAATACCATAAGTCCAAATGGGTTTTAAGATTTGCTTATAGAGAAGCAATTTGTTGTATGTTGATAGTGAAGAATTTCTTCCAATCAGCCAGTACATATGTCTGTAACGAATGCCGAGTTCTTCTCTTTTTATCTTTACGTGTGCTTTCCAGCGAAGCTTCGTGTCTAGTGTCATGCCTAAATATTTGGCTTTGTTTGAATACGGTATTTCTACGTTATTCATGAATACCGGGATGTATGATATTTTTTTATTAGTAAAGTTAATGTAAGTTGATTTAGCTTCGTTCAGTTTGATACGCCATTTTTTTGTCCAATTGAATATTTCTGTGATTGCAGATTGTAGTTTTTCAGCTGCATCTTCATTGTTTATTCCAGTTGCCAATATTGATGTATCATCAGCAAATGTAGCAATAGTGTTATCTCCAAGCTCAGGTAAGTCATGTGTGTATAGTAGGTAAAGGACTGGACCCAACACACTTCCCTGTGGTACCCCTGCTCTTATTTCTTTTAATTCAGAGTAAACATTATCATGTTTTATTCTAAAATATCGATTGGTGATATAAGATTGTAATATTTCTGAGTACTGTGCAGGTAGGATTGTTTTAAGTTTAAAAATTAATCCTTCATGCCAGACTTTGTCGAATGCTTGTGCAACATCTAGAAATATTGATGAGCAAATTTTTTTCTCTTCCAGTGTTTTTTCGATAAGATTTGTGATTCTATGGACCTGATCGATTGTCGAGTGCTTTTCTCGAAATCCAAATTGATGGTCTGGGATTATCTTATTTTTTTCTATTATTGGTTTAATCCTTTTTAAGAGTATTTTTTCAAATAATTTGGAAATAACTGGCAATAGTGAAATTGGCCTGTATGATGTTTTTTCTTGGGGTGGTTTTCCTGGTTTTAATATCATAATTACTTCCGCACATTTCCAGGATGATGGTACATACTTAAGTCTAAATGCAGCATTTATTATGTTAGTTAGTTTTATTACAGCTTTCTTTGGTAGTTTTTTTAGTATTTCACCAGTAATTAGATCGTATCCTGGTGATTTTTTAGACTTAATTTTATTTTTTATTTCTTTATTGACTTCAGTAGGAGATGTTAATTTAATAGTTCCCGTTTCATGGTGTTTTGTTAATGCTGGTAGAATCTCTTCTCCATTATTTGGTTGAAATATGTTTTCTAGATGTGTTGCAAAAAGTTCAACTTTTTGTTCACTAGTTCTTGCCCATCCTCCTTCATTGTCTCTTATTGGTGATATTTGTGAATTTGGCCTTTTAAGGTTTTTTGTGGCCTTCCATAGAGAGTAGCTAGTATTTTTTTTATTTGATAATCCTTCAAGAAATGCATTAAAGGTGTTATCCTTGTATTTTTTTATTTCTCTTGTAATACGTTGTGAAAGATTGTTAATTTTATTTTTGTATTCAGGAAATCTACTTAGCTGCCATTTTTTCCTAATTTTACGTTTTTCTGCTATAAGATCTACAATTTGTTTCGGATACCTTGTACTTTTCGTATTATTTTTCATTGGTGGAGAATTATTCCAAGCTGCTTGTTGAAGAATAACAATAAACTTCTCTGCCTCTAGATCTAGTTGATCTATACTTTTGATTGAATCTTTAAGATCAATCATTTCTGAAACTTCATATTGGAAGCCCTCCCAATCTGTATGTTGATTTACAAGCATTGGATTTTTTTCAATTTCTGTTATTTTGTCTTTTACTGTAAGAAGAATCGGGGAATGATCTGAGTTTAAATCACTCCCTTCTTCTATAGTTACATAATTGGGAGAGATGTTTTTTAATAAAAAGAAATCGATAAGATCAGGTACCTTTTGTCTATCAGATGGCCAATAGGTAGGTTTTCCTGTTGATATCGCATGGCATCCAACTTCATTAATTGCATTAAGTAATTCTTTTCCTTTGGGCGTGGTAAGTCTTGAACCCCAGTATGTATTTTTAGCGTTGAAGTCACCACCAATTATGAATCTATGTCCTTGTTTTTGTAAGAATTCTATGTACTGGTCCTTCTTGATATTATGCCTCGGTGGAGAATATATTGAAGCTACAAGAAAAGGATATCTGTTTGTTTTTATTTCTACAGCTGTTGATTGTATTTCTTGTGTGCTATGGTGTGGCATTTCGTTATGATGAATGGTCTCTTTAATTATGATTGCAGATCCACCTCTAGCAGAGTTATCTGGATGAATTGTGTGGTATACTTTGTATCCCTTGAATCTGATATATGACTGTTTAGTAAAGTGAGTTTCGGATATTAAACACACGTCTATTTTTTCTATGTCGAGGACTGCTTGCAGTTCATGCTGATGTCGTAGCAGTCCATTAGAGTTCCAAGAAAAAATTTTTAGGAATCTGGTCATAACTTTTTATTTTATATAGCGAGTTCTGCTGCTATTGGCTTCTATTTTAGTCATTCGTTTGATGACTTCATTAATAATAACTTCCTGTTTGTTAAGTTTGGTCAGGATTAGTTGAAGAGTTTGCTGCAAATCTTCAGTAATTTTTTTTTCAACTTTTGCTGGTTTGAAGCCTGATACTACTTGCGAAAATAATAATTGTTCACTATTCGAAGATTGCAATTTATTACTATCAGGTTTTTGATTTAAAGGAATCGTTTTTTGTAAGTTTTTTTCATTTTGTATTTTTTTCGAATTTACCTCTTTTAAGGTTGGGTTTCCGTCTTTAATTGCAGTGCTTTGCACCTTCTTATTTCTTATTTTTTGTAGTTGCTTAGCGACAACACATCCTCTATAGTTGGCAGGGTGGGTTTCTCCACAGTGAACGCATTTTGGAGAAGCTGAACTTGGCTTTTTGCATTCTTGTGTGAGATGCTTTCCTGCGCACTTCACACATCTTGGTTCTCTTCCGCAATAATTTTGTGTGTGTCCATATCCTTGACATTTCTTACACTGTGGAATGAGATTAAGATTTTTTAACGGTTCTATTATAACCTTAAAGTTTAAGACATTTTTTATTTCATAGATTTTGTTTATATTTTCATCCCCTTCGAATGATAATACAAACATATCCATTGGCTGTTTGTTGCGCCAGCTTAACTTATTAGTGGCACTTATAATTTTCAGACCCTTATTTTTAAGGTCTAGTATAACTTTGGCTGCGTCACAAGTGTGGTGCAGATTTTTGGCCATAACTCTAATTGGCCGATTTTGTTTGTTTTCGTATGAATGCCATACCCAATTCTTTGTTTCGATTAATTTAATTAATTAATAATTTAATTAATAATTTAATAATTCCGCGAAAGGTAAAATAAAAAAAAAATAAATATAAAAATGTTAATTCTGTAACTACATACATAAATTAATTAATAATTATTGGGTGGCTATAGTAATTTATTTTTATATTTAATTTATATTTAATAAACTATGTCAAAATATTTTATTTATTAATTTTTCGTTATTTATTTATTTATTATTTTTTTTTTTTTTGTTTTTAATTCTATAATAAATCAATTTTATTTTCTTGCCTTTATTTTAAAAATTATTATTTCTCTGATTAATTATAATTAATGAATAAATTATTCTTAGTTACTAGTTCTAATGAAAAAATAATTTGTATTTGTGTAAAAAAAAATTAAAAGATGTCTAGGGTGATTTTTAGCATTAAGTTAAGCATAAAAGGTTAGTTTAAATCGATAAATCGACTTTAATTAAATCCTAAAACTAATTACATAATGTAAACTAAAAGATGCTGTATATACACCAACGAGAGTGCGGTGAATAGTTACGAACCTAGAGTGAATCGTAATTATTGATCGTCGCACACAATAAAATTAGTCTTTATTGAGATTTTGTAACATTGAGACGATTGAATTTCTAATGTATTAATAATTTGTTATATATTTAATTAGTTGTATTAAATATAATTTATTTCGTTTTATTCAAATAACAATATTAAGTTTTGAATAATTTGACCCCTTAGCTCAGCACGAATCAACTTGACAATAACGAATTAAATTAGATAAAGAAATTATGGATAATGTAAAGAAAGAAAGAAAAGCATAACCCTGCATTAAAATAATATTAATTACTTAACTATATACAATAAAATCAAGATTAAACAGATGATTTTTATTAAAGAAAATACAAAAAAAATAGATAAAATCAATTACACTAGTAGCATAAAACTAATTTATATCCGTTTAAAGTAAATTCGTAATAATTAAGACAACAAAAAAAAAAAAACCACCGATAACTAAATAAAACTCGTTCGCTTTCCATTATATTAAATAATAATTATAACAAGTTTTACTCTATATGTGAATAAAATTCAATCAAATTAAATAATTAAAAATCAAAGAAAACTATTTTATTATACCAGTTTTAATCATTGCACATTTTTAAATTTTCTTCACAGCACATGTGTGCCGCAGTAACATATTTTTCATTTTTTTTTTTGTAATTTTATTTATTTGTTTTTTAAATGAAAATTATAAAAATTGATATCAAATTAATAAAATTAAATGCAAAAATAATAATAATAATAATAACAAAAACAAAGAACCACTCCTATTTAATTATTTATTATTTCATTAATGTTGATATTTCGTTGATATTTTGATAGACGTGTTTTGTATATTTTTTCTATATAAAAATGAAAGTTAAAAAAAAAACATAATAATTAAGATTAAAATCTGTTCTTTTCTAGTTTGAGTGTGTGTTTTTCTTAAAGTTAAAACACAAAAAAAAATTTCTTGTCATTTATATAAACGAGTTTTGACTTTTTTTTTTTTTAATTTATTTTCTACATACATATTTATAAATATTTTTTTTAATTTTTTTTGGTTTGTTTGTTGTTATTTGTTAATTTACGAATATACAAAAATATTTAAAACAAAATCACCTAAAAAAAAAACACTGCAAAAGTGAATAAAAACACTTTAGCCAAGGTCGTTCTATGGACATTCACTTTTGTTAGTTTGTTTCGGTTTTATGTAGTAACCAACTGTAAAAGAATACAAAAAAAAAAGCCACAAAATCATACGACTTTCATATGTTCATGACTGATTTTTGATTATTTTATTTTTATATACATATATATTCCGATGAAAACATATCACTGGTGGTTTTAAAGATTATAAAACTTTATTTTTGGTAATATTAAACGCTTCAGTACGCTATCACACAAAAAAAGGCAAAATAGAAAAGAAAAGGAAGCGAAGCGAAGAGAAAAAAAAAATCATAAAATAAACCCTTGAGACCCAAAAGAAATCGAAGAATTTTTTTTATTATTTTTAACCATCGAGTAACCTTTTTATAAACTTATCAGAAAATCATTTAAAAAACAGACGAAATATATTTTAATTACTTTTTACAATATTGCATAAAATAATAATAAAATAGAAATTGTATAAATATTTAATAATTGACTTTTTTATAAAAAAAAATAATTTGCTTCTGTATTTAAATCATTAATTAAATAAGCAGAGAGAAAAAATAAAAATACATTTGGGACAATTTTATTCTATTAGTATTATGGGGTTTAAAAGTTATTATGCTTTTTCTAAGTGAACAAATAGTTAATTAAATGTTGATAAATTGTTTTTAATTACATTTTTATATAATAAATAAAATAAAAAAAAAAATAGAATAACAAAGTAATAAACAGTTAGTTTAGATTAATTATTCACCTGGCAGTTGAGTAGAATTAACACAGCTGTATTATGATTGTTTTATATAATTAGCGTACCTGTGTTAATGTAGATTATTTAATAATAAGTTTTAAGCAGATATTTCTGCATTAAACAAAATGTAAAATTATATTAAATCAAATAGTTGAACTTATTGTTATAAATATAAACCGCAAAAGCTTAAATTATAGTTGGATGTGCTTTAAAAATATAAATAATAAATTCATCGGCACAAACAAATTATTGTGTGCACAAGAAATTCTAATTAAACAGTAAAATCACACCTGTACCTAATTATAATTAATAATAAAAGCACAGTATACAAGCGAATAAACAAAAAAATGCATTTAAAAGTAAATTAATTTATTCTATAGATAAATGAATAAAATTAAATAAAAGAAACAACGTAAAATCCGGAATCATACTGGTTACTATAGGTAATAAATTCTTAAAACTACTTTTTTTTCTTTTTTTTTTCTACATCCTTAACATTCAATACGTCGTCAACTAACCTCAAGTTGATTTACATTCAACTGAATATTAAATTAAAAAGTAAAAACGAAAAAAAAAAGAAAAATAAAAACGCAATGACCTTAACCGAATTAAAATATGAACCAATTATTATTTTAATTAAATAATAATACAACAAAAAGAATTATAATAAATAAATTTATATTACTTGATTGTTATCAAATGAATAACAATAAAATATTAATAAATAAAAGCATATTAATAAAGTTTTTAAATGATATGCTATGCTAACAACATATAAAGAGTCGATAAAAATTAATTAATTGAACAAAAAAAAAAATAAATAATAATAATAATAATAAGAAAAACTCATCTCACGACATATCTAAAACTATAAAAAATTATTTAAATAAATGTTTACTGCTCAAGTAATTCTCTCATGCAGAATTTATTATTTTCCTTTTATGGTATTTTAATTTGTTTTATTATTTTTTTTTTTTATTTATTTGCTTATCATTTGATGGTTTAGATTTTCTATAATGTTTCGATAAATTAAATAATTAATTAAGATTAATTAAGATAATTACTAGATAAAATATTTGTTCTATTGAAAAATATGAAGCTTTATGCTTTTAACTTAAGAAAAACATTCAGTTTTTAAGACAACATACTGCGAAACATAACCCATAAAAATATTATTGTTTTAATAAATAATCGATAAAGTATTTAAAATGATAAATAATTATGTTTAATCAAATATTGTTTAATAAAACATAAATTAATTCTGCATGTCCAACCATAAGAACCGCAATTGAAAAAAAATTGCAAAATCAAAAAGAAACAAAACCCTTAACTAAAATGCACATTTATTCGATACTAAAATTCTTAAAAAATTTATTATTTATATTAAATGCGTAATTAAAACATTATCTTGTTTAAAATAAAAAAGAAACATTTTGAACAATTAAAATAGCCACAAATAACCACTGTACGCTCCACTGGTGAGACATGCCTGATTAAAAATTCTTTTTTTTTTTTTTTACTATATCCGCTGATTTAAGTAAAATAATAAACAAACAAAAAGTTATTATTTACTTAAATTTATTAAGGTATTTAGAAGGTAAAAAACAAATAAATAATAACAATTTACCTTGAGAAGGTCGTAATAGATTTTTTTTTTTTGAATAATAGAGGATAGGCAATTATGTATTTAGTTAAAATTAGTTTACCAAGTACACATTTGTAATAGACAGTTCCGTTTAAAAACCCATTTAAAATATTTACAAGAATTTTATTTTATTTATTAAAAAGTAAAAAATAATTAATAAAAACACCCTGTTAAAGTATTTTAATCTTTAAAGAAAAAAAAAAAAAAACATTAAATAATAAATTGAAAGTAAATGTAGCAAAAATTATACAACAAAAACCATTAAACCATTAGCTATCAACATCAACAACAAACTGACTTTAATCGTTGCCTATTTCTATAGTTTATAGTAGTTTTATTATTATTTGTGATCATACATAAATGTGTCGAGTCAATGATGGTATTAAGTGGCGTCTCGACTTTTACAAAAAAAATAATAAACGTGATAGGCAAACAATAAAAATTAAATAAATAAATAAATAAAAAACGGTAAAGTGCAGATTTTTTTTACGTAACAAACATAAGTAAAACGATTATTGAAAAAGCTCAAGTCTTAAAGCAGATAAAGTATATGTATGAAGGATGTTTTTTTTTTGTTATGTTTTGTAAACATTCTTAAGCTTTTTTTTTTTCTCTTTTAATAGTAAGCACACAAAATAATTACTGTTAATTAACTTTTTTTCGTTTATATAAAAAAAAAAATTTATAATTATAATCTGTTAGAGTTATGCGTTCGTTTTTTATGCTACAATTTTTTTTTGTTTTGTTTTTATATGCTTTGTAATATAGAAATTAAATATTTTGTAGGTCAGGAGCGCACCTTTTTTTTCTGTAGTATTCAACACAAGTTGTGCGAAAAGAATTTTTTCTGAATAGTTTTTGTATTATTTGAAAAAGTTTGATTTAAACCCAAAGTGCAATAATATAACAAAAAAAATATTGTTAATGAGTTAAAAAGAAAAAAAACTGCTCCACACTTAATTTAAATGCCTAATGCTTTTTATTTTAGAGGTGAACACAAGATTCATCTTCAATCAACTAAATGCTTTGTTTTTTTTTTTTTTTTTTTTTTTTTTGCGTTACAGTAAACGAAAATTAAACAACAAAATACACTGAAAGCGGTTTTTTACTCTAATAATTAAATTAAAGTAATAAAATAAAACTTTAATTTAGCATTTAAAACTAGGCACGTTTAATAGCATCATTGAGATTGTTGGCTTTTTAGAAGAGAGAGAGAAAAAAAAAAGAAAATTATTAATGAACGACGTAAAGAAAAAAAGGTCAAAACCGTTATTATGAATGACCAGAAGTATAATAAAAAACGAGATCAAGTAATTTAAATAATTATTCCAAAGAGTATAAATTTATAGCAAAATTACCACTAGGCAACAAAAGATTTGAAACTTTGCTGTAGTACCCAAAAAAAAAAAAAAAAGCTTCTTACAACAAGCTAGATAAGGAAGCTTAAAACAAGAAGAAATAAAAAAAAATCTTTTTTTTTTATAAGATAAGCCAAAATTTTAGAAAACTTAATTCAATAATTAAAACTTGAAATACCTTGACATTTTGAAACAAAATTTCAAATCATTTCATTTCTATTTGCTTGACGCAAAACTTTTTTTTTTTTTTTTTTCTTTGTTAAATTGTATGTTGCATATTGCATTCCAAATGTAATTTAATGAAAACCGCTTTCAAAATGCGATTGTTATATAACTGCGCTATTGACTTACAAAAGCATAAATGCAAGAAAAAAAAAATCGTGCGTTTAATTTAATAATTTAATTAAATTAAATATTTATTGGCAAAATTGTATAAAGAAAAATTAAAAATACTTATTGACAATGAAGAATTTTTATTATTCATTTAAATTAATTAAAAACGAAAAAAAAAACACCGCAAAAGAATAAACATTTTTTTTTGGTTAATAACAAGAATGTGGGTGGTATTTTATCATCAATTTATTTCACTTAATCTAAAATTGAAAGTTATTCAAATGAAACAATAAAAAGAAACTTTTTTTTTTGCTTATACGATTCGTTAAACAAGTAGAAACAAAAAAAAAAATATATATATAAAATAAAATTCAAACGTCCTTGTGTCGTCGATAGAAGAAATATTGCAAATTTTTTTTTTGTTTTAACTTGTTTTTACACTTAAGTTTAATTAATTAAACATAACTGTTTTATAAAAATATTTCAGCTTTTTGTTTTTTTATTTTTTTATTTTTAATTAATTAAAGGAATATTCATTCGGCCGGTTAAGCTTTTTTTTTTTTTATTTACACCTTTAAATCGCCTTGAATTGAAATATTTTATTCTATTTATGAGACAATTTTCTGCATTCTTATGTCATTTAATAATATTTTTGTTAATTAATTATTTAAATTATTTATTTGAAAGTTTAATGC
The DNA here is from genome assembly GCA_961205885.1 of Ptychoptera albimana. Classification (NCBI taxonomy): domain Eukaryota; kingdom Metazoa; phylum Arthropoda; class Insecta; order Diptera; family Ptychopteridae; genus Ptychoptera; species Ptychoptera albimana. Next base: position 7,338,931 of record OY540804.1, read on the forward strand.
AACTAATAAGAATAAACCTAGCGGCATTATTGCGATCCTTCATATTGATTTTACGAATACAAACATAAATAGATAGGGAAAATACTGAAAAGTTTTAAAATAATTTATTTATTTGCACAAACATAAGCCATAAAAGATTTATTTCTACTATGAAAAAAAAAAAAAAAACGTAAATAAATGAAATCAAACAATATTGTAGAGATTCGTAGAATAATGAAATCAAAAACCCTAAAATACCTTTTAACAATATTTTCTATTCATATAAAAAGGGTTCTTGCTGATCGAAATAACATTAAACAAAATGCTGAGAAAAGCTTTTATAAGGGAACGAAAAATAAAAAAAACTTTTGGTTATTTTTATTCAATTTGAAACCAGAGGAGACCTTCACAAATAACAACGACAACAACAACAAAGAAAAGGCTAAAAAGGAGTAAACATACAGAAAAACCATACAAAAGAACCAAATAAGATAAACTTTACGATACTAAACGTTTTGTTTGTTCAGTTTTTTATTATTTACTTTGGTTTGCATTTCCATTTCCAACATATTGTTAAGCTTAATTGTGCTCTTACATTTAAATATATTTTATAACTTAACTGGTTTCATTTTATCACGCTGATGAAGAGAGCTAATAAAATTGATAACAGAATTAAAAACAAGCTGACATTGATAATTTTTTTTTTTTTGCGTTTAATATATATTTTCATATGACATCCTTAAAAATTTTGTTTATTTTATTTGTTGGTGGTTTGAATTGCATTTGTGGTTATTTTAAAACGATGATGTTTCATGAGGTTTCATTTTTTTTTTGGTTGTTGTTTTATGCAAAAGTTCAAAACTCACAACATTAGTTTATCTAGATCATAAAAATCAATGTCGAATTTACTGGTTTTTCTGTTTATATAAATAAATTAAAATTTTTATGTTTTTTTTTTTTTTTTTTTTTATCAAAAAGAATTATTTTAATCTTAATTTGCATATGCAAAACACATCATCAACCTACACCAAATAACATTTATAAATAAAAGTAAAAATTCAGCATTCAAATGAAACTAAAAGTATTATTCTTCTTGTGGTGGTTTTGTGTTTAATTAAAAATTTTTGGCAAAAATAACTTAATTATGTATAAAAAAAATTCACACAAACTACGACAAGACTAATAATTAAACAGGAGTATCCTTGACTTCTTCACATTGTTTATACAGAAATGAGAAAAACATTTATTATACTGGATATCCTAGTACAGAAATGTAACCAAAGTCATTTTAAGAGGCCTAATTGAAAGAAAAGAACCAAAACCCTTAATTGTAATAAAAAATTAATTATTTATTTTAAATGGATAATAACAATAATTTTGTTGTAATAAAAATCATTTTGTAGCTATTGAGCCACAGGTTAAACTTTTACCTATCCTAAACACTCCTCAGTATTCAGAAAATAATATAAACATGATATTTCTAATCTATTATTAAATATCCTCGCAAACAGAATTAAATAAATTACAAAAAAAAAAATAAACAATTTCTATTACTAAGAATCGTAATAATAGATTTTAATGCAAATATCTTTCAATAAAATTTCAATCGTACTAAGATACCAGATAAACTTTAGTTTATTAAAGAAATTTTTTTATTATTATTTTTATTTACAATAGAATTACATGAATACGTTATAGTTTGTGTAAATATAAATAATAATTAATTTCTTTTTATTTTTTATAAACGACATTGAAAATTTTATTTACATCATATATGTATGTAAATATTTTCCCTTATATAATAACAACAACATAAATCTTAATAATAAAATTAAAGATTATCGTTGATGATGTTGATAAGATAATATATTGGAACAATAAGTAGTTAAAGCAGTTTAATGCGAACTGAATAATAAATTAAAAATCAAATGAAATCTTACTAAAAATTGCACTTAATTTAAAAACATATTATTTCTAGTAATCTGGGAACTTTAAAAGCTTTGCTAATATTAGTATCAAAGTAATTTTTTATCTAAGTAAAAATACTTCAAATAAACAAGGAACCAAAAGCGATTTAGCAGTCTGACGGCCAGCAAATAATCCACAAACAAACTTCTGATTTTATTATTCACAATTATTGAAATACAAAATCATATTACAAAGAATATTCTTTAAGTATTTTCTGACATTAAAAATTAATTAAAATTACGTAATTTGTTTACGCAAAAGCAAAACCATAAGAAAAATTAATAAAACTTTTAACCTTATTTATTAAAAATTAAAACAATAATAAAAGTAATAAAGTCAAATTTATTGAAACATTTCCAAATACAATCTGTCTTCTTTTACACTTTCGCTCCAATTTTATTGTGTTTTTAAACAATTTTCTTATTTTTCTTATTCTTTTTTAATGCAATCATAAATCAAAAGTTAAATTTATCCACGTGCAGTAAAAAAAAAAAAATTAAAATTAAAAAAAAGGCAAAAATAAAGCGAAAAACAAAATAAAAAAAAAAGTAATTAATTTAAAAATTTAATTATTTTTCTAGTACAATTAACAGTTTTTTGAACTTTTATTATTTGTTTTTTTTATTAATTAAGAAAACACTTTAATAAATATATATTTTTTTTTATTTACTTTTGTGTTATTTGTGTGTTAAAAAGTATCGGGATAAAATAAAATAAAATAATGTAAAACGTATTCTATGTAAGTATTAGCAAATAACCACCAACAAAAAACCACAATAAAACGAAGGTAATGCCGTAATATATGCTTATTAAAAAAATATTGTTTATCCGTTTTATATATTTCTTCTGCTTTATTAAATTTATTTTCGTTTTTTATTCTGGTCGATTTACCAACAAACATAAACAAATAAAATTTATAATTACAGAAAAAAAAAAATAAATAAATAAATAAAAATATTTTCTAATATTTAAATGATGGAAAAATAAAATAAATTTAATTAAATTTGTTTATTTCAATTCGCAATGAGCTTTTTATTAAAACAAATATTTTTTTTTTTTTTTTTTGACATTATAAATAAATAATATAAAAAAACGCGCACGCGCCAACTACTTTATTTTTTTTTTGTTTTAAGAACCTGATTTAAGCTTAATAAAAATAAACATTTTTTTTTTTTTGTTTTTTCTTATTTTTTTTATTTTTAAGAAGCCAAACTCTTGAGTCGCAATATTTTATTGCGTAGTTTATAGTCTCGTGATTAGACTTTACTCATGCCACATAATATATTCAAGCAACGATGAAATGAAATGCGTAGCGAAACGAACATATATATTCGTAGAATTTAATGTGTTTTCTACACAAAAAGCACAACTTGATGGCATTTCTATTAATGAAAAAAAAGAAAAGAAAAAAAAACAAATCAAAGTATTCGAGAAAAAACATTAACACGATTACACGATAAGAACAAGATTTTCTTGCATTAAACCTATGATTCATAACCATATTTCATTCGAACCTTGAAATATGTAATAAAATCTTGGGGAACACCTACTTGGTACATGTAAGGTGCGGTAAGAGTAAATAATGGTCTAACAAAAGTGTTTATTGGTTACATTCATGAACTATTGAATATAAATTAGCTGGAATTATTAAGATAGAAAGGGTAGATAGGGAAAACTACACACAATATTTTTTTTAATTATTAAGCCAAGAAAAATAAGTTATGTTTGGTATTTAGTATGATCATTGGAAGGGTATAATGGTATAGAAACATCTAATGCAAAATATTGAATAAAGATGAACGTGAAAAGTTGTATTGAAACTTCCGAATTCAGCTATTGATCCCAAAGCTTTGATATCTAATTAAAACGACTTTGATGTAGAAAGCTTTTCCACTTGAAAATAAAAGAACAGGTAATTCCCAACCTTTAAGAGTTACAAGAAAACCACAGTTGATCGATATTAACTCTAAATTATTTGTATTCTGTATCGAAAATACAATACAATGCTTTTTATAATCAATGAAAAAAAAAAACTTAACCAGGACAAAATAATGTCAAATATAATTAATTAATTGATAAGATTCTAATAATGTCGAATATTCATTTAATTTAATTTTATCTATTAAAAAAAAAAAAATTAAAAAATTATTTACAAATAAAGCGAAATAAATAAAAAAAACCTTCCACCTCGACCTAATAATAAATAAATTAATAAAAACCAAACACAAGAGCAAAATAACACAAAATTATTGTTTATGATTATGATTTTATTCCTTTTGACAATGGCGCCAACTCATGCAGAATACAAAAAAAAAAAAAAATCATCACAAATTTGCACTATAGAAAAAAAAAGAAAAGCTTTTCAATGAAATTAATAAACAGCAAAAAAAAAAAAAACAGTTACACTCTGCTTAATAAAGTTGATTGACAAAAACACAAAAAAATAAAATAAAATAAAATAAAACGCCAACACTTAATTACAGACATAGGCTGGCAAAATTAAATTTAACTGAAAATAAAAACATTAAAAAAAAAAAAAAGTAGACAAATTTTTTTATGATTAATTTTGGCGAACAGTTTTTTTTTTTTTTTTTGTTAATAGCAAAAAATAATATTTTTATGTGTTGTCGTCTTGTGCTTTTATACTTTTTAATACTTTGGTTTTGTTTTTTTTTTTTAATCTATATTTTTTCTAATTTACAACTCGCTAAATATTTAGAGAGATTTTATTTTTCTTCATTTAATTATGGTGCCTGGATAATACACAAATTTATTTTTCTGGTTAGCAGATTTTTAGGCAGTTGGCATATTTTTCTACCTTTTAGAAATAAATAAAGGAACTAGAATTGAATAGAAAGGAATTCATACGATAATAGTTATCAACGTTTGAGTTAAAAATTCACCACATTATTCATACGCATATTTCTAATTCGCTTAATTGGTTAATAAATTTTAATTTTCAGAGCACCTGTCATTAGAGATGGGCAAAACAGCTATTTTTCATTAACTGTTATAACTGTTATAGTTATTTTTTAATAACAGTTAAAAATAACAGGGTCTCCTGTTATTTAAATATTTTTTATTTATTTTTATCCTTATATAAATTTGAAGGCTAAACCTGTGGAAAAATGAAGGTGGAATTTGGTATCTAATAAAAACTATAAAAAAACAGTACTTTATATTTGTATGCCCCAATAAAAAGTTTCCATTGCATTTCCGGCAATCAGAAAAAACATTTTCATTGTAAGACTTTTCCAAAATCAATATTAAACTAATACTAAAGAAAAAAAATTAATTTAATTTAATTGTGATTAAAAAAACACACAATATACATATCTTAAAAAATAGCTTATGCTTTACTACAGTTTTTTAATATCTTTAATTTGATACAAAATTCCACCCTCTACCTTTTACAGATCGTCTTAAAAGTCTAATTTTGTAGTTTCAAATTTAATATTTAAACACAGAAATTTAAGCAATTAAATAAAAAACTAGTGACCCGACAAAAAAATCATGTTCATTTAGGCAGATTATAGTTTTAAAACAATAATTATAATAATATTAATTACAATTATTGATTGATCAATTTATTAACGATGTATTATTAAATAAAATTTTGCACTTTTGAAAAATGATAAATGAAAATTTCTGTTTTCAATTTTGATTAAATAAATAAAAAAATCGGGCATTAAATTAGTAATAATAAAAGTAAAATTTAAAAATATATGGAAAAAAGATTAAACTCATGAGAAAGTCTATTTTCTATCAATGCGTTTGTATTTTTTAATATAAACAATACACGCTCGCATTGAACAAAAAATGCACATATACAACAAATAAATATTCTACGAAAGATCGGAATAACAAGGAGAAGCCGAAAACAGTTTGGTTGAATATCATCCGAATTGGCTGATATATTTGACAAACTGATATATCTCATATTGGCTGTTATAACAGCATCAAGGAGCTGTTTGAGCAGTACATCCTATGTTTTTTATATGAGCTTAGGAAAGAATGAGCGAAATGGACAGAATATATTAAAAATATCTAATGATATATCAAAAAAAAATGATATTGGCTGTTATAACAGCATCAAGTAGCTGTTTGAGCAGTACATCCTATGTTTTTTATAGGAGCTAAGGAAAGAATGAACGAAATGGACAGAATATATTAAAAATATCTAATGATATATCAAAAAAAAAATGATATTGGCTGTTATAACAGCATCAAGTAGCTGTTTGAGCAGTACATCCTATGTTTTTTATAGGAGCTAAGGAAAGAATGAGCGAAATGGACAGAATATATTAAAAATATCTAATGATATATCAAAAAAAAATGATATTGGCTGTTATAACAGCATCAAGTAGCTGTTTGAGCAGTACATCCTATGTTTTTTATATGAGCTTAGGAAAGAATGAGCGAAATGGACAGAATATATTAAAAATATCTAATGATATATCAAAAAAAAATGATATTGGCTGTTATAACAGCATCAAGTAGCTGTTTGAGCAGTACATCCTATGTTTTTTATAGGAGCTAAGGAAAGAATGAACGAAATGGACAGAATATATTCCAAATATTTTATTTTTTAAAACAATACATCCAAATATGATACATTTATAGTGGTTTATTTTTATTATGTTTAAATGTGTGGAATTAAGTCAATTGTTGTTGTTTTTTCGCCTAAACATGCTAAACCAATTTTTTAATGCGTACGTTTGACGTTTGTAAAAATAATTCAAAATGATTTTTTTTTAATTCGATAGCAAATAATTAAAAAAAATATTTTTATTGATATATCAATAACACCCATTTTCCGATAACAGTTAATTATGATACTAGCTATATTTAAATAACATGGTTATAATATTAGTTATTCAAATATCGACCCATCTCTACCTGTCATTAATTTTGTTTTTTTTTTTTATTTGGTTGAAAGTTTACTATTGTAAGTATTACAGCTTCATTCAATTTTTGTTCGTATCCAATTTTATATTTGTCAGAAAAGCGTCTTGCTGCTCACGTATCTTGCTCACGGGATAAACGGTTTTAATGTTTTTTTAAATGTCTAAAAATTGCGTTGGCATTACCATTTAGTACGCACTAACCATGGAAGATTCCACATTTTATTTATAATGATCAAAACAATATTATCTCTAATTAAAACGTGAGCTGTAATGAACTTTTTTTTTGTTTTTTTTTTTTAATACTTTTAGCAAAGCAAAAAATTAGCAACAATAAAAATTATGATAATAACATGGAATATATAATTTGTTTATATACTTATATGTTGCTAACCACCATAAATATCTTTTTTTTTTTTTGTTATTTTAATTATTTTTTCAACTATTCTATTTACTTCGTTGTTTTTTTTTTTTTTTTTTTTTGCTGTGTTTTCTTCATTTATTTTTTATTTTTTAATTTTTTTTATTACTGCTCATAAATGATAAGCAAATGTCGTGCATTATTAACGTATTTGTACATAATTTTTGATAATCACTTTAAAAGAAAAAAAAAAAAACTCTGTTTACACAATTTCTTTATACGTAAATGTTTATTCTAAACGGTAGACAATTGATTAAACATTGACAGAGTGGTGGCAGCCAAACAAGATAAATTTTAATTTATTTACTTAGATCTTTATGCAAAGTAGTTATTATCACATCTTAATAATAAAATTATCCTTTTTTAAATATTAAATAAAATTTCAATAAAAATTTTATACAAATTTTATCTGATTATCAATTATTTAATTACTTATTATCAGCATAAGATATATACAATTTTTTTTTTTGTTTTTTTTTTCCCCATTTATTTATTTAAAATTAAATTTAAAAAAAAATAATAATAATAAACTACTTAAGTCGTAAATTATAGAAATTTAATTACAAAAAAATTGTATTTTTTTTTTTTTTGTTTTTAATTAAAATTATATATTTAAAAAATATATATATAAAAAATTATTATTATTATTATTATTTCAAGTGGAATTAATTGGTTTTTTTTTTTTCAATTAAATTTGAATTCAAAAAATCTAATCTACTTAGCAATTTAATCAACAACAAAAAGCAAACAAAAAGAGAGAATTATAATACGTAAATGTAATCATTTAAAAAAAAAAAAAACGTTTTGTTTTTTTTTTCGGTAATAAAGTTAACATACTTAGATAAAATTGTTAAGGAAAAACCGCAAATAAAATCAACAATCACGATATAATGCTTAAAGTTTTTTTTTTTTTTTTTTTTTTTTGTTATAAACATCAAAGAAAACAAAAAAAAAATCCTTTATTATAGATAATCCGTTTATATTTTTTGTACTTGTTTTACTCTGTCAGTACATACAAATTTCGACTCACATTTGACACATAATCGAATTCATTTAATGTTATTTTTCCTCTTCCTGTAACCAATAAATACGACAAAAACTATAAAATCAGACAATAAAAAAAAAATCATCTAATCTACTTACCCGGAAAATTTAAAACCATTAACAAACGGCAAGTTTATTATCTCATAAAAAAAAAAAAAAAAAAAAAACAACGAATCAAATAGCTAATAAAGAAGTTACTTAACTTAACATTAAAAACATAGAATAAGCATAAGAAATCAATACAATTTAAAAATAAATAAATGAATGTGCGTTCAGAATAACATAATGCGTATTTAACGTATTAATTCAATAATAATTCTACGTGCTTTCAACATAAAAAAAAAGCTTTATTGCTTAAAAAAAAACATCATCTAAAACAATTGTTTGTGGTTGATTATAATACAAAATAAAATAAAAACTAATAAACACGATGAAATTTGTTTTTAAATAAATTATTATTTTTCTTGTTCTTCTAACGTAAATTAAGAAAAACCGAAAATAAGAGCCATCATTTATCGATTTATCGATTTAATAATAAAACAAAAAATCACTACAAATCTACGTTCTACCAATAATTTATTTTGTTATTTATTTATTTATTTGCAATAATAATAATAATAATGATAATAATATGAAATAAAAATTGATGAAACAATTAAAAATGTATTCAAGTCACGTTAATAAAATTACAACTTAATTCACACCGAAAATTCAAATAATATTTGTAGCAGGGGAAAAATGTTTTCAAAAAAAAAAAATAAATAAATAAAGCACCATGCACAACATGATAGCAACAAAACTAAATGAAATTAATTTAAATTAAATTAAATAAAAAAGAACAAAAAAAAAAAAAAAACCTTGTAAACGTTATAAGAAACAAAAAATTTAAATTAAATTTTTTTTAAATTAAATTTTTTATTTTACTCAGCGTTTAAAAAAAAAAAAAATTGCATTACAAACGCACCCTGGCTACAGTAGAAATAAATTCGCGTTTCACTTATTCGCTGGTTTTTTCATCGAAATTTTTTTTTATTATAAAATTCGCGCCGTTCAGCTGGCAAATAAAAAAAATAATAAAAACTTTACAAAAAAAAAAAGAAACATTAATTAATCGTTCTTAATACATATTGAATACATTTGAATACAAATTATTTTTAATGCAATTTATAATAAAAAAAAAAAATAACATTTCAATGTCACATATAATTATTAATTATATTAATTAATGCAAACAAAATTATGTAAAATAAATAAAAAAAAAATATTATTTTTAATGATTAATTATATTTAATGGGATATTTATAAAAGAAAAAAAAAAAAAAAAAGCAAACAAATTAAATATGTAAGTGCATATGTATTACAACCGATAAATAAATGAATACAAATAATATGTTTTACGATGTTTCATTAGAGTGAGTTTATGTTATTATTGTTAATTAAGAAAATTAACATAAAAAAATAGGTAGACGATTACAAGTTCAAGTTAAAGATAATTTACTCATAATTTTTGCCTATTAAAAAGTCTGAAAAAAAAAAATTTAATTAAGGTAAAACAAATTTTGAATTAATCAATTAATTAACTTTATTAAGGTATGCCAAAAAAAAAAAAAAAAAAGGTCATAAAATCACTTAATCTACTTTGATAACACATTTTGTTTTATCTTGAAAAGCATATAAATAAAAAATAAGACTAAACGACGGTGCTAAAGGTTTTATACCCACTCTTGCATTACAATTTCCAATTAATGTAAATTCATACATTTATAACGCTTGACAAACCAATAATAACGTTAATTTAAGGCTGAGTAATTCCGTAAATTACATTTATAGCCAGACTGACTAGTATAAATTAGTACGCAGACTTAACGGCAGACAAACTACTTGCCGGCGAGACTTGCCTAGCAAACTGACAAACCAATTTTAATACAAATTATACAAAATCAATAAAACAAATTTAAAATTTAAATTAAATTAAATTAAATTAAGATGATGTACCGAGTGATTTACGAATCAAAGTGATGATCTTCATATTATAAATAGATATACCGCATGTCGCTGTTTATTTTTATCCTACCGTCAGTGCGTTGATGAAGATCTCTTTCACGTACATATTCTAACAAGAATAACAAAAAAAAAATATATAAAAATAAAAGAAGAAAACATAAGCCATTGAAAATGTCCCACACACAATATAATCACGTGCGTTTAATATTTCGAACAAATTAATATGTAAAGCCTAGTAAATACATTCTGATTTGAGGACTGACGCGAAAATACAGAAATTACGTCTCACATAAACAACGTAATACACGTTGTGACGAAATGGAAATAGTTCGTATTACTAATCATTTTACTCTTTTAAAGTTGTCAAAAAATACTTGACTTGACTTTAATTAGATTAGATTTTACCTTAAATCTACAGAATCTTTAATTACAGATAAATTTTCCAATAATCATTCTATTACGTGGATATACAAACAACAGCTTAACCAGTGTTTTTGTTTATTTAACACTTAAATGATAGATTAAATTTGTTTTCTCTAACAAAAACAGGATGCTCAATTTATTTTGTTTACATTCTGATAGCACTGTTAAAAAAACGAAAAATAATAATTATGCTTAAACACAATTACGCATAAAATAATAATTATTTATTATAATTTATTTGCTTCCCATTCAAAATTAATTTTGGATGCAAAAAAAAAAAAAGAAAACGTCCAAAATAAAAGATTGACGTCAACTGATCCCACAAGCAGGGAATAAAAGTAAATAAGTAAATAACAAATATTCAGTTTAGAATTTGTTTAATTAAATAATAAATAAATGGAAATTTATTTATTCTTATTTAGATTTATATAGAAAATTTATTCAAAATAAAATCTGTACAAGTAATTACGTACGAAATAACCTAGTTTATAAATTGTCAAATTAACATCAAAAGAGATTTGCAGTTTTTTTTTCTTCTATTTCTGTATTTCCACTTGTTCACAGCGAACAGTGAAAAATTACTTGTCATGCAATGAATTTGCACAAATGAACATATTTTCACACTTTATTAACAAAGAACAAATTTACAAATATGCATTAATGAGTTTTCAATGAGAACAGAATTTTCAAGTAATCACGAATAAATCTTATACGATGCTTTGACATAGCATATTGTTGATTCTGCAATAAGAAAGCGTTTTGTTGACATTTATTATCCCAGTCAAGGATGATTTATAGTCATGGTAAAATGTACTAGATGCAGAAATTTTAATTGCACCACGTTTATTATCAAGAATTATGATTCATCTTTAACCGACACGATTTATTTATTTAAATTAATTAAACAAAATAGGATAACCGCATACATATTCTATTCTTGATTATTGTTTTTAAAAAATGACACATTTTGCATTAAATTTAATTAATACAATAATACAGTAATGTCTCGTTTAAACGGACAGATTTTTATTCTCCAAAATATTCGTGAAATATCTACAATAAATGAGAAAGTGGAGATGGATTGAAGATACACATTCAGGTTACATGGAGACCAAATCTGTATGAAATACACTTGACGCCGTTCAATCAACAAAATTGAAAACGATGTGTAAAGCGATGTGATAACCTAAAAGCCTTAATAAGTGTAAAATTGAAATGCATTGGAAAAGAGCCCTATGCTCAAGAGAAGTAACAAGAATCAAAAAAATGAAAAAGTTCAATGAAACACAAAATTCTGTAATAAATTTCCATAAATTTAACGACCATCAGTATTACCTTAAATATGCCAAAAAAAAAAACAAATCAAAGCTCAATTATGCTTTAATTAATTATATCGCAAAAAAAAAACAAGGAAAATATTCAGTTCAACAAACAAATATTTCATGTCAAACCAATTAATTTACTTTACAAAAAAAAAAAAAAAAAACAAAAAAAAACCCAAAACAATTAAATAACTACGCACATGGTTTAATTTTTTTTTTTTTCAATTTCCGAACAACAAAAATTAATAATTTTTTTTTTGCGTTTTAATAACAAAATTAAGTGTTTTTTGTCAGTTTATGTCAGGTTTTTTTTTTTTTTATTTTCCATTTGTATTTATTTTGATTCGACAATAACAATAATTTTTTTTTTCTTTTTTTTTTATTAAAAAATAATAAAATAATTATGTTAATGAAATCTTGATAAAGAAAATAAAAAATGAAAAAAAAAAAAAAAATTAATTAATTAAAAAATTAAAATTGTGAAATACATTTGATGCTACATTTTTAATCATTATAAATCATTTTTTTTTTTTTTATTAATTAATTAATTATGGTATAAAGGTTATTGTATTGAATACGAATTGCATTAAGTTTGAATACTGTTTATATATGCATCAAAAAAAAAAAAAAAATAAAAATTGTGAATTTACTATAATACGAGAGTAGGATGATATCATTTTTGGTGCCGTCTTGTCCGTACCAGTAAACAGCAGAATCGATTAAATAGTGAATACAGTAGATTGCGGTAAATATTATCTAATCTTAAAAAAAATATATATACATATATTTTTATTTATGTACTTCGTTTTAACTTTTATAAACAAATGGGAATAAAAAGAAGCTTTAAAAGCTTTACACCATAAATTTATTTACAAAGCTCATTGTATTAGAAAAAGTTTTTATATTGTAACACAATTACAACAATTTAATTTATTAAAAGTTTCACACAGTTTACAACTTTAATCCTGGTTTAAGCGTTAAAGCTTATTTGCTAAAACAAGGTAAAGCATTTTAATGCCAATATTGATATAATTAATTCTTAATCGTAGCAGTATATCTCCTAAAATCTCTAATAAACGTAAATTTAGCTTGAAGATGACAAAATTTAATTCCAGAAGCATCGTTAGTATTGTCAGATTAGTTCATTACATAAATAAAACATTTAAAAATGTCGTTAAATGAACAAAAGCTTCATATAGCCTAAAAGCCTACAGATTTATTTGTACGTAACAGCATTAAAATTTAAAAATTCGATACTGCTTATTAATTAATAATAAAACTGATTACAAAAAAAAAAAAAAAACGAGTTATAAAACAATAATTAATATTTTTATCAAAATGTATTAAATAAATTGATTAAATAACAAAATAAAAGTGCAATTTTCTATTTTAAATATTGTTAAACTGTCAAAACACTGAAGAGTACAATGGAACTTAAATGTGAATCAGCAACGAAGAGACCTTACTGTAATAAAACTACGTAAATATATAATATAAACCTTTGGGTAGAAATAAAAATATTTATTATCCACCTACTATAAATTTTATGTAATAATTAACAAGAAATAATTTTTTTTTATTTTATAAAAAAAACTTTTTTCGATCGCTTCTCCAATCAAATGCTTTGGAAGTATTTTTTGTGTTCCTATGCGCTTAAATAAAGGCGTCTATACACGGTCACGGAACACAATCACATTCCAACGCATTGTTGCATCGCATCGTAAATTATGTTTTTTTGGGAAATTAACAATCAATTTGTCGGTTAAACTTTACTGTATATGGTCTTTAAGCTTTTATATGATGACAACAACAAAAAAAAAAAAACAACAAAAACCGTTTATTAGATTCGATGCATTTTCGGTAAAGATTTGTAAGAAAATGTAGTTCACTAAGAACATTAATGACGTGACAACGACCGCAATTACGCGCCCACTCAACAACAGTAATTTTACTTTCATTCGTATTTATAAAAAATTGAAGTTTATCCCAGATTAAAAGAATTAAAAAAAACAAATATATATATTTATTTTTATTTTAATTGCATTAAACAATGATCTCATCACAAATAATTAATTTAATTTATAAAAAAAAAAAAATAACTAACCTGCATAAATGGGAAACAGTGTTGCCTTTTACTTTGCTTTTCAGTTATAATTATTGTCGCCGGTTTTTTAATTAAAATTATTTTCTTAATCGGTGCAGTAATATCATTGAAAACAAGACCAGATGTTTTCAATGATGATGCTGATGACAGAGCATCTACAATTGTTGAATTTTTCTGTATTGTTGTCAACACCAAATTTGATTCAATTAATTTTTTATAACAAACATCATCACTGGTTGACAAATTATCACAAAATACATCTGTAAAATCTGTACTTTTATTCATATCCATATTTAAATTATTATTATTATTATTATTATTATTATTATTATTATTATTATTATTATTCTCATCTAATATTAATAAATTTTTAATTGTTTTATCATTGGTACTCACTAATATTAAATCATTATTTATCGATTCATTAGGTTTAATTATTTTTTTTGTTTCTTTTCTTATTATATGTTCACTAGTAACACTATTTATATCACTATTAACACTGATTATTAATTTTTTCTCATTATTTAATAATTGTTTATTAACGCTTTTTTTATCATTATGTATCGGATTTATCGTTTTATTATTTATTTTCTTATCATTATTATTATTATTATTATTATTATTATTATTATTATTATTACTTGGTCCTTTATTGTTATTATTATTTCTTTTCGATTTATTTTTCTTGCACATATTTTCTGCCGTTAATTTAACAAAGCTCACAAAGAAATGATCGACTTTTCTTTGAAAAAAAGAAAAACACTTAATGAACGTTGAATGAATTTATTATGAAATTAATTAATTTAATAAGAAAAAACAAAAAAAAATTAAACACAATTCTAGAATATTCACAATAAATTTTTTCACCACTTCAAAAATGTTCAAAATCAGCTGTTTTCACACAAATTCAAAATAATAAAGCAAACACAGGGCAGAAGCAACAAGAAAAATTTTCTTTTATTCTCGCTTTTTCTATTTGAATTAAAAATTTATTATTATAAGGATTTTTCGTTTTACACACTTAATTGTTTCGTTAATTTGTTTATTTATTATAAACAAAAAAAAAATAAAAAAAAATTAACACAAATTTCTTAAGTCACAAAATTATATGCGTCACAGAATATTTGTCGGTTTTAACACTAAAATTTAATTTTTAATATCACTTACAAATTTTCAAATAGCAACAAATTAAAATTTAATTAATTGATTTTTAAATATGTGTAATAAAAATTAAATTAAAATTATCTACATATATAAAAATGGGGAAAAATAATTAAAAACACAAAAGAAAAAAAAAATAAAACCGAAAAATTCTTAACTTAGTTCAAGTACAAGAAAGAACAACAACGGCTAAGTTTTTATTTTATTAACGCATTAAAAAAAAAAAAATAAATACAATACGGTATAATTGTGCACAACTAGTGTATTGAATACGGTGTGTGAACGGTAGCAACTTATTTCAATACAATTAAAATAAATTAAAAAAAAAAAAAAAACACATAAAGTGTACACGAAAGGTTAATTAATTTAATTAAAAATTATTTTATTTTTGTTTTAGTAAAAAAAACCTCTGTTATTTAGTTACTTTAATTTAAATGTTTTAACTTTTTATATCACTAATCTTTAAAATAAAAAAATAAAAAAATTGGTTGTACTGAAACTGAATTTAACACGGAATTAATGGAATAATATTTAAACAGAGAGAAAAAAAAAACGAAAAACGAAAACAAAGTTATAAAAACTTTATGAATTATTTAATGATTGTGGGTGTGCGGATTGGTTTAGATTTATTTAATAATTTTTTTTTTTTTTTTTTTTGTATTCGTTATTTTATTTTCGCTAAACAAAAAACAAAAAACAAAAACATAGAAGAAAAAAAAAATATATTTTTTTTTTGCTACTTTAAAAGTCAAACAAGAACAAGGATTTAGTCACTGTAGAAAATGTGAAAGGAATTTTGTTGATTTTATTTATTTTTAATGTTTGTTTGCAACTATTTTGGTTTGACTATCTAATGCCAATAATTTTTTTTTATTGCCTTTTTACTTTGTTTGTTTATTTTATTTAAATATTTTATTTTCCCTATTTTAAAGAAAATTGTTTGGGTGGCGTTTAAGATGGTGGTAATCGTTTTATTGTAATTAATCTACTACCATATGGTACGGTATAGAAATTTATCAGACACAAGTGTTAGATCTGAGAGATACTCAGACATAAATCGTTATTCATAGACTTTTCTACTTAATACAAATCGCATTTTAAAAGATTTTTGAAGAGAGATTATATCTTGGATTAGTTTAATTAATGTGGAAATGGTGTGATGGCAACGAATAAGTGCTGACTGACTGCACGTTAAATTAGACTAAAGGCACATGTGCTTTGGTCATCCAATCAGAACAACGCTAAAGTAATATAGGAAATAAACAGTGGTGGTCTGGAAACAAAACTTTTAAACCTTGAAAAAGACAACTGAAATGGTTGTTGACGATATAAATGAAATATTCGAAGAGGAACTAACCAAGAACTTCCCTGTTCTAATTATTATTTTGAGGGTGTGATGTTTTCCAAACTGACCATACGTTAAACATCCCATCAAACCAATTGGGACTACCGTAGGACCCGTAGCGATTATTACAATGTCAACACAGTTTTAATAAATTGCAATGCATAAAATTTAAAATTATTAAACAAAACAGATTGGCATCACAAAATAAAATAAATTGAAAAAAAAAAAAAGAAAAATCTAAAGTCTAGACATTGCCTTAAAAGGTATTTTAATTTCAACTTTTAAACTCAAATATATACAACAAAAAAAAAAAACAATAAATCTACGATGAAATGATAAGAATTATTTTTTTTTTGTATAATAAATTCAATGAATATTTGAGTCAATTACAAAATATTGTGCCGCATCAAAACATTTTATTAAAATTTTAATTTAAAGCAAAAAAAAAAAAAAAAAAAAAATTCTTTGTAATTTTATTCTATTTCTAAATATGAAAAACTGAATAAAAACGAAAAAAAAAAAAAAAAAAATCCCAAAGAATATAAATATAAAAAAAAAAAAAATAATAATAAATAAATAAATAAATAAATAAATAAATAAATAAATAAAAATAATTAAAATTTATTTATGTAGGTTCGTCTTGATTAAAATTTATTCTCTCTTTATCTCTTGGTCTCTTGTTTTTTGGTTTTTTTTGTTTTTTTTTTTTTTTTTGTAATTTAATTTAATTTAATTTTTTTTTTTATAGTTACGTTACGGTGTCTAACTAAAGTAAAAAAAAAAACCGAATGAATAAATAAAACTAATTTCACATGATATATACACAGAAAAGAAATAACAAAATCCAACTAATACAGGAAAATTAAATTAAATTAAATTAAATGAAATTATTTTATTATTAGCTTTGTAAGTGGCATTAAGTAAAAAAAAAATAGAAAAAGAAAAATTATTACGTGATCATCACGTCGCCGACACAAGTAGAGCCAATTTTTTGTTTGCTTTGGTGTTCATCAAGTTTCATTACTATACACCAAAACGAAAAATGAATTAAAAAGGCTGAATCAGCTGAATAAAAAATTCGCACATGACATTACATCGTTACGTTGTATACATCGTAATAAAAGAAAGAATTAAAAAGAAGAAGAAGCTGAAATAAATTTGCCACACCAAAGCCACGTTCTCAGTCAAGTAAAGAAAAGAAATTAAATTGAATTAAATAATAATATAGAAATCCGTACACTATACAACGAACATATATAGCAACAATGTCAACGTTTTCTATTTTTTTAAACGTGAATTAAAATTGTATGATACTGATGAATTTTAAACACGCTCATCGTATAATAAAATATTTTCGAACAGATTCTGCGGCACATTTTTCATAATTTCTCTATGAATCAATCACATAATTAACTAAAAAAAAAAAAATACACACACTCAAAGAAACAAATTAATAAATGATAAAATAACAGAAAAATAAAATTACGATTAAATGTCTGTCTTTCACAATTGCTTTTCTTACAAAACTACTCGCTATTTTATAATTTATTTCTGTATATTTTTGGTTAAACAGCGATGAGACAATTTCTCGTAAGCTCACTACAAACTAACATAGCAACTAAAATTATAAATGTTCAAAAAAAAAAAAGAAAAGAAATGAAAAAAAAAATTGTTGTTTGATAGTAAAAGTTGGGAAAAAGCTCAAGCGCACATGGTTTTTGAGCTTTTTTTTTAATTTAGTTTTCATATTTATCACGTGCCTTATATGTGTATAAGTTGTAGAAGTTACGTCAGAGTGCAGCAAACCCAATGCAGCTGCTCGTAGATTTACCAAACATTATTATATGAAAGTGGAAAATTATAAGTAAAAATAGTCATGGCGCCCACTTTTCACTCAAAAACTAACATCAATACATATGGCATGTCTGTTAACATAGGTATAGATATAAAAACATAGATAATACCGGCTAAATTTTCTCTTTTGCTTTTATGTCGCTTGGTTGTTAATCAAATACAGGATGATCCAAAACGGGGAATTTAATTTATTTTATTAATTAAAATGTTTGCAACTAAATTTAGCCAATCAATGAATTTTCAAAAACTGCGTACCAAAACGTACCTTTACATACATTTGTGAAGTTATTGTTAAACCAGGGATAAGGTTTCCAGAGTGGTTTTTTTTTTTATCAAAAATTTACGGGACACAAAGTTCAAGGCAAATAAGTCTATGGCTGATTATAATTTCACTTGACTCCCATAGTCCCAATGTCCCATACATTTCTTATAGTATTTATTTATTTGTTTGACTTGATAACGCTACCTTCAAATCCACTGATAAGAAACGTTTTATTTTTAATTTATTTTACAGCACAGAAAATCCCAATGTTTTTTTTTTATTTTTTTTTATTTAAAGGTAAAGAGAACCAAAAAGTTATCTACATCACTAGCTAGCAACAATTAAACCGAGTTATTTATGTTATTCAGAAGTGTCGGTGCATTTCATATAAATAAAGTAGCTTAATCCAGGGGGGTTTATAACATTTTGTATACGGATTCTTGTATGCATAATTTACTTTTGTATTTCTGATAATGATTTGTTTAGAAATGACTCTGATACACAATTTAAGTAAGAAAACCCAGGTGAGTATTTACACTTAAAACAATTAAATCACCATAATAGATGAACTATAATCTAATATCACATAATGTCATATTCATTATGCAAAACCCAGTTAAATTGTTTAAATTTTAAAAACGAAATTTATCGCACCTCAAGACAAAAAAAAATTATTTTACAAGGTGACCCAAATGATAATCAAGAAAATTAAAATTTCTTTTGTTATTATTTTTCTACATTATTTGTGTGAATTAAAAATTAGACAAAATATGTAAGAAAAAATATTTTTTTTAATTTTTTTTTATTGAAATTTATCTGTGCTAAGTAAAATACGAAAAATGATTACGAAAAAATTCCTATTCAATCCTAGTTGAATAGGTATTAAGTTCATTAAATAATTTATTGGAATTTTCGTTTAATTTATTTAATACTTTTTTTTATATATAATGAAAAGACATAAAACTGATGACTTAACTAAGAAATATTTCTAATTGTGGAGGCAGAACTAAAATAAATAAATAAAAAAAAAACGCAGAAGAAAAAAAAATAATTTGTCAATAGAAAATAACAACGAAAATGAATTTTCACGATTGATTTTCTCTATAACGTAAGCAAAATATGTTTTTAAAATTTTTTGGTAATAAAATGGTTTTTATCAGCAAATATTACGTAAAAAACATATTAAATTAATATCAGCGTGCAATAAGTCAAGTTTGTTTGATTTGCATTGGATAAAAAAGAAAAAAGAAAAATTAAAAATCAATTAGCAACACCACTAAAAGCGCACTGTAATGACGTACTATTTATTATGTTTTCCAAATATTTATTTAATTTTATTTTATTAATAAATTTTCTTATCAGATGATTGATTAGTCAGTTTTTTTTTTTTTTTTTTGCGTTGTGCTGGTTAAACACAGCATAGGCGCTTTAAAATTAAACATTTTTTCATTCTTTGACAATTTAATGGAAATAAAGGGAAAAATTCTTTTCAGGTTTGTATTCACCATTTTGGTTATTATTCGCTTAGTAGTTATTTTTCTAAAAAAAAAAAAGAATTAAAATTTTATAAGATTTTTCGATTAAACTAATTATGATATTCACCATCCTATTGAAGCCATTCTAAGTTTAATTAACGTTAGACGAAACGTTAAATGCGTCACTTCTTTTCTTTTTTTTTATTTAAGATTCTATTACGAAATTAGCAAATAAAATGCAATCAAGTTCAAATTTTTGGCACACAAACCAAAGATAACCTCAAATCAAGCTTCATCTATTCAATAAATAATTTTTCTTTGCTCTTTTTCTCTACTATTTTTTTTAAACCTATTTTTAGCATTCGAAAAATTTTTGTAAACGTTACGTTTTTTTTTTTTTTTAACAAATAACGGTAAGTGGAAAAAATTTATACATCAGGCAATATAAAAGAATATAGTTGGCCGTTAAAATAGAATTTAAAATTAAAAAAAAAAAAAAAAAAAAAATTTCTTATTTTTGATACATTGTAAATTGGATTTTTTAATTTTTTTTTTCTTTAGAATTTCTAATAGAAATTTTTTGTATTTTTAAATATTTTTATATATATTATGTTTATTAATTTTTTCAACTACTGAAAAATGAATATAGGAAATGTGGAATCAAATAACGATGAGGATAGATTCGAAGGTTTTGAGTCAAAGTATAATCGTACAAGATTTATACGAGGTGTTTATGGGATTATGTTTGCTATGCTATTGTTGACAGCCTTACAAGCCGGATTTGTTTATTTAAAGTAACGTTAAATGTTTAGTTAAATACTTATAAACATTTTTTTTTTTTAATTAATATCAATAATAATTTTATATATTTAAGTTTGGAACTGACACTATTTTTTGTTGAGCATATGTTCATATTTTTTATTGGTCTTATTTTTTATGTAATTGGAACAATTATGATGTGTGCCCAAACGGTACGGAAAATATTTCCATATAATTTGATTTTACTATTTTTCCTGGTATTACAAATATATTTATTTTTTTTATTTTTTAATATATTAATAAATAATAATAGGTATCTCTCTCTCTCTCTCTCTCTCTATTTAATTAGGTTGAAGGGATGACGGTTATGGTTATTTATACTGTCATTAGATACGAATTTACATTAGTTATAATGGCTTTTATTTATACAGGAGGTATTTGTGGAATAATTACGCTAGCCGCTATTGTATGTCCAGTAAGTGTAATTTTTAAATTTATTTATATATTACCAGGCGTCTCCACACACACACACTTTTTATATGACACGAATTAATTATTATTTATTTATTTTTTTTTTGTTGAATTATAGATAGATTTAACGAAATGTGGTTTCCTAATAATGGTTCTTTCAATTGCAACAATAGCATTCACTGTAACAATATTAATAACGTCGTTATTTTTTTATGATAAACTTCTGATGACAATCTATTCATACGTAATTGTATTTGTCACATGTTTTGTAAGTAAAATCATTACTTTAATACAATTTTTAATTAATTAAATTTTTTTTAAATTCTTTCGACAGTATTTAGCATATGACACACAATTAATAATTGGAGGAAAAAATCAAGAATTATCTCCAGATGAATATGTTTTGGGTGCATGCGTTTTATATGTTGACATTGTTATCATATTTATATATATATTAAATATTCAAAATTCATAAACTTAATTCATATTTTTATTAATCAAAAACTGTAATTTGATTCTTATTTCGAAAATTTTATTAAAAAAAAAAAAAAAAAAAAGGAAAAAAAAAAAAAACTTTATCGTTAACGGTAAGTTAGGAAATTGAACCACTGGCAATACTCAAAGCATTTTGTTTACCGTTTGAAGTCTTTTACTTTTTTTATTTTTTTAATGAACTTTGTTGGTTCTAAATTTTTATTGAATTTTTTAATAATTTTTTTTAATAAATATATTATTAAATATGAATTTAGATCTAGAATCGGATGATGTTAGTGATGACTTATTTGACGAGACAAATAAAGGATTTCGATCAAAAATAAATCGAGCCAAATTTGTAAGTGGAGTTTACGGCGTTATGTGTATTGCGATAGCCTTTAGCTTGTTCCAAGTTTATTATATAAATAATAAGTAAAAGAAAATAAAATATATAATTAAAAAAAAAACAATTAATAATTAATATTTTAAAGTGAGGAAATGTTACTTAGATTTGAGAGAAAATTTTTGTTTCTTTTATTTGGTATTTTATTATACTTCATTGGTTCAGTAATGATGTGTGTGAAATACTGGAAGAAAACATTTCCATTCAATTTAATATTACTTTTATTCTTGGTATTTAAACATTTATTATTTATTTCTTATCATTTAATATCTGTTTTTTTTTTTTTTTCTTTTATCAATTAGGTGGAAGGCATGGCTCTTATACTTATTTATGTTTCTATTAAAACCAACTCTATGATAGTAAATATGCTTTTATTGTACAGCATGATTATTTGTGCAGTAATTGCGTTTTCCGCTAGAATTCTTCCAGTAAGTAAATTAATACAATTAATTTTTTTTTTTCTGTCCATAATTAAGTGGTTTCTCTTAAATTCATTAAATTATAGGCAGAAATATCAAAATGTTCAGCGCTTGTTGTGACACACACATATGTAACACTGTCATACACAGCAATACTTATGTATACAGCATTTAATAATAGTGAGAATTATATGGAAACTGTCTATGCATTTATATTTATATATGCAATTTTTACTGTAAGATTAATTAATAGTCCTTTAACCCTTTTACAAAAAAAAAAAAAAACTATTTTATTATTATTATCACAGTATTTCGCTATTGACTTACAATTAATGATTGAAGCTGAAACCCATGAAATGTGCCCATATGATTATATTTTAGGTGCATGTGCATTATATGTTGACCTTTTACTCATATTTGTTTATCTTTTGCACGGTTGTATATAGATTATAAAATAAATAATTAAAATTTTCTTAATTCTTTATTTAATGCAAAGATATATGATTTTTATTATCAATTAATTAAAACAATTTTTTTTTTTATTTTGTTGTAATTTTATTTTGTGTGTTGTTTTTTTTTTTTTTTTTTTTAAGTACAGATTAAAAAAGATTTTTATAAAAAGCTTTTAAAGCAATTTTTAATGTTTTTATGAGATTATACTTTTATTATATATGTATGTATAAATTACATGACCAAATGATAAATGGTTCTTGAATTTTACTTGTATATATAAAAAAAAAAAGAATGATAAATTTTATTGTGTGCTTTTAGTTAAGTTAAGTTAAGTAGAAAACAAGGAAATAACCAATTTAATTAATAATAATTAAAATAAAAATTTATATGACTGAATATTTAAATTTTATTAAATTAAAAAAAGAAAAAAATGTTTGAACACCTGTCGTTTATTGGTATATAATGAAGATAAGAAAAATGAATAAAATCTCAAGGATTATTGTCATCTTGGTCTATTGGTACAAATAAAAAAAAAAAAAAAAACAGAAAATTTATTTCGCTCCATCAGCGTACGCTTAAAACACAATACGTTTAGGTTAATAATAAAAAAAAAAAAAACAAAAACAATGACAACAACATTGACTCCAAGCTTTCTTCAAAAGCTTTATTATTATTATTTCATATAAAATTTTCTTTTATTTTTTTTCTTGAACACAAATAAGCAGTTTTTTTTTTTTTGGTTCTTTGTTTTCTTTTATAATTTAGGCACAAGTTATTTCTCAAATTTCTTATTATTTTTTTTTTTTTTGTTATTTTAGTAAATATATAATTCATTTTTAGTAATTAATTTTGTTAATCAATAGTAGTCAAAACATTATTAACATAAATTATGTTTAAAAATAAAAATAGTGAAGAAATTCATCTGCATAATGTGATTTTTTTTTTCTTAATATTAATGAATAATTTGGCCACGGCGTATTCTGTCCATGGCAACAGCTAAGCGATCGCGCTTGATTTTGTCACTAATCAGTATAAGCTTTTTCGAACCTTCCGATGAACCAAAAAATCCCATTTTCTTACCCTCCTTCGCACCGAAAATTATTTCAACACCACGATTACATGAATGTACCAAAGATATTTCCTCCCACCGATGTGTCCAATCAACCTATGAATCAACATTTTCTATTCATTATATTCGTAATTAAAATATTTGAATTAATTTAAACAAACCTGCCATCCACCAAACAGATCATTTCTAACGCAATACAATAAGCGATGATCCGATAATATGACAACAGCGTGATTTTCGATAATCACTTCAAAAACATTAAAAGTATCGGTATTGGAATATTTACCCTTGTCAATATCCCTGCAAATATAAATACAAAATTTTGTAATCCGAAGAGAATTTTAACAAAAATAAGTCGAACGTACTTTAACAATTTATTTCCTTCTGCTTCTTTAAAACTGTATGGACGGACAATGCCATCCGAGTGCAAAAATCTTGGCGGACGTAAGCGTGTGACATCATCAGACATTTCTGTTGCACGTTTAACGGCATCAAAGCTTCCACTGGCAAAATCAATAACTCCGGCTGTAGGACGAGTCACCAAACCGACAGCTCCCTTACCCAAACCTTTAAAGAATCCACCAACGCCATCTGATTTTGCACCACTTATTGGCTTTGTAAAAACTCCAGTAACACCATCAACAACGCCCTAATTAGATTTGTGTTTTATAACTACTTAATATTCCAAGTACAGCATTAAATGAAAACAAAAAACTTACCATGACCAATCCTTTACTGCTTCTAGCTATACCCTCGTGTAAATTTGCTGGTTTTTTATTAATTTGATCACGTCGCTTCTTTTGGTAATCCTTATCGAATGTCAACGCTGCTAATCCTTTACCCATAGCACCAGTTATTCTTTATAAAGAAATAAATTAAAAACAATTAATTCATCCATAACACTAAATTCTGATTTGATTTTTAATTACTTAGAAACAGCACCAGCTGCTCCACCGACTGTATGTCCAAATAGCGAACGTACACCAAGTACAAGTCCTTCAGCAAATTCGCCGGGTCCTTGAATGGCGCCCTTGAATAAACAAATTTGATTATTTTTCATCTTAAGATGATATTCAATTGAATATTACCTGCAAAGGTTCGTAAAACAAATCTTCAACTCCTTTAGTAATACCAACTACCAACCCATACGGATTGCCAATAACATCCAAGCCAAGTACAAGAACATACAATTGTTTTACAGCTTGACCAGCATAATGACTTACACATTCCGACACAAGTTGTCGTTGTGTTAAGAAAACATATTCACGTTCGAAAAATGCCAATCGGAATACAACATCGTTTATATCTGTTAATGTGACACCAACTCCTTGTAATATTGTTGATAATACGCCGGGCATATCTTTTGACTCTGAACCAGCCATTGAGAAGCTTATGTGAATTTTCAAAGGTCCTAAATGTAAATTATCATAGAAATTCTTTTGTTCTTGTTGTGAATGACTCTGGACTAAAACGGATAACGGTTGCTTCTGCTTTTCCAATTCCTCAGAAAATAGACGAGCAGAATCCTCTTCGCTAATTTCTGTGCTAATAACCTCAAATAATTCATTTATAAATCCTAAATCAACTTTTATATGGAATTCTTGGATCAAAACACGACAATATTTAAATTGTTTAACCGTTGAATGAGGAATAATTCGTTGAACAATACTACATTCAATAAATGGTTTTAGTTCTGAAATTATTTAAAGAAATTTTTACTTTCACATTTCGAAAGGAAAGAAATATTTACTTTTTACCTGTGGTAGCAGCAACACTTTTTGGTGGTGGTACTGGCGCTAAAATAACTGGGAAAATACAATCAATTATTTGATTATCAATCTGCACACGATTGATTTTGCAATGTAATTGCGTCTGATGTGGTGAGGTTTTCATTTTTACCCATAATCCAGGATAAAATAAACGACGTACATCACGTACCATATTTGCATGCATCATTTTCATGCTAAAAAAATTTAAAATCGTTTTTCCACCATCAATTGTGTACTCTTTTGATGTATGCACACCAACAATTTTATCCCGTTGAAATTCTTGATAACGATCCTCTACCATCTGTGTATCTAATATTTTCATTTGTTTGAATCGAGTTTTTTTACTTTCTTCCCATATAACACCCGAACTGGCTATACCAATATAAAGTACATCACAGTGCTTCATATTATTAACAAGGGACAAACCGATACCCTGAATAGATATTGTTATTTCTTGTGCAACCTAGATAATAGTAATAAATTAAAGAATTAAAATCTTGCTTCATAAAAAATGTCGTAATACAATTAAATTAGAGTAAATTGGAAACCTTTTGATAGATTTTAGAGAATCGTTGAAAAACAATTTTTTCTTTAAACTTTATAAAAAGGGGAAAATAATGGTTAAGGATTATAGAATGGAATATTATAAAAATGATTTAAGTGTTTATAAACAAAACAAAATAATTACATGATCTAATCTTGCAGTACTTTGAACTTGATTTGCTAGATTTGATTCACTGGTAAATAATAAAACGCGCTGCAACCCATCTAAAAATGACACCCAATATACATCGGTTGAATCATATTCATTTATGCTGTAAAAAAAATTGTTTTTTTTTTTTTTTTATTCCCATTTATGGATGTGAAAATAAAGTTAAAAAAAAAAATTTACCGGAATTGATCTACGCCATCTCTACGTAAATCATTTTCTATACTTTCTTTTGCATTATCCCACAATATTAATCTAGAACCAGCTGGATCATGCCATGTATAATACATTTTTTCTCTTGGTTGTAAAATTCTATCGAAATTACAATTTATATAAATAAATTCTTCTTCTTCTATAATAATAAAACAATTAAATTATAAAAATAAATCTTACCTTGGATTTACATTTCCCTTTTCCCAAAATGACATTTGGCTGCTTGTATTATTGATAACTAATGCTGGTGCATCTCCGGGAAAGTAGGAAGCAAATGTTATATAAATACCACCCTCGGTTACATGAACGTCAACCATTATACCACCATATCTATTATTTAATTTTAGTAATGTGCACTGGACATCGGTGAATTTAAATGGTGGAGTTATATGACGTGCGTCTGTACTTTTAACACGTAACATTTTACTTGTTTCTGATTTTGGCCAAAATGGTACACACTCTTTTGGTCCAATTTTCAACCATTGATCACCGGGACGTGCATCTTCTTGTACTTCAATTTCAAATTGTGCATTATTCATTAATATATAGTAAGGCATAAATGTTATTTGTTTAGTTAAAGAATTTTGCGTTAATGCAATATGAACACCAAGCTATAAATACAAAAAAAAAAAAAAAAAAGAAAACAAATTTTGAATTGAATACAATCGATTCTAAATAAATCTTTACTAATTCTACCTCATATTTTGTATTATTTGCTTTACATTCAATTAATCCACTTGATCCAGCTACATCTAATGAAAACTTTTCACTCCAATCACCTGAATCAATACGCACTGATGCTTTTTTCTTACCAAAAAATACTTTTTCACGAAATGAAAACAGTATTGGTCCCTCATACTCAGGCGGATGATATAAAACATTTATAGTTTCATCCGATGACTAGTTTTGTTACAAAAAAAAAAAACAAATTAATTAATATAAAGAAAAGAAAATTTTATAGCCACTTTGCATAATTAGTAACACAAAGTGCGTTTTATTTTATTTTAATTAAAAGTTGTGTTCCTAGTAGTGTATATTAAGGTTTCGAAATAATTTTTCATGCAAGGTAAATATAATTTAATAAATCAGTTTAATAGTAGTTAATAAACAAATTGGAAAAAAAATTAATAATTCGTTAAAAAAAAAAAAAAAAAAAAACACGATAAATACAATAAATAAGTGCAAATTTGATTAAACCTTTCTATACACTTTTGTTATAATAAGGAACACCACTGTTACACAACATAAATAATGTAATAAAAAAAAAAAGTAAAAAACCAACAAAAAAATATGTATCAATAAAATCACAACAAAAAAATAAAATAAAATTAAATTAAATTAATGAAAATTAACAACAAAAAAAAAAAAACATAAAATGAGTGTTCCAAAAAAAAAAAAATATAAAACAATATGAAAAGCAGCATTTTAAAAAACAAATAAATAAAATTGCTTCCAACGGATTTTACCATTAGTCTGCTCTTGTTTTTAGTGTAAAAACCATAAATTTATTAATGTCTTGCAATTTGTGCAAACAAACAATAAAGTTGAATAATTAAAGAAATAATTTTAAAACAAAAAAAAAAAAAAATTATGTATAAATTACAACAAAAAACATGTAGTGTGAAAATTAAATTTGAATTATTATTATTATTTTTTTTTTTTTTCATAATTTTTTTTATACCTTATACGGAACACCTGATAATTCATTTTTTTCGGTTTTTCTCGATTTCTATTTTATTTATTTTTTTTTTTATTAATGCATGTCGTTGTTGTTGTTTGTTTGTTTGTATTTATTTTTTGAGAAATGAAATAACACGTGAAATAACAAATTTATCAATTAGATAATTATTATTACAAGTAAAATAAATTTTTATCTTTATTATTATTATTGAAAAATTAAAATAAATAATTACTTACACGATAACTGAGCATTAAACCAGTTTTATTGACCATCCAAAATGGACAATAAACTGTTACCAATAGGCTACCGTTTTTATTTTCAAAATGTACACCCAATTCCAATGTCATTTTATCAACGGAATCATAGGAGCAGAAAGTCCATACCGCTAATTGTGGTGGTTGTGCTGGTATTTCGGTTGTACATGACCAATCCTTTTCTAAATATTGAACCAACTAACAGCAACAAAAAATTATTATTTATTTAATTTATTTTAAAAAAAAACGAAAATTAATTATTTTATTTACTCTTGCAACGATAAATGTTTGCTCTTCGCCTGCTTTAACAGTAGTTTTAACAGTTGGTAAATGTAACATTTCACCTGGTTTCACTAATTTTTCACCATAATCCAAATAATCTTCACCTTTTATCTGTTGTTCATCGTCTTTTTTTGTCACATCCATTTCTGATTCTGATAAATAAAATAAGAATCAATCATTAATTGGGAATAAAATTTATTTAATAAATATTTCAAACCATTCTTTGTGGAGACACTACACCCAGCAACAGAAATACGTAAATCAATTGGTAATGTATTCTTTAAAAGTAATGGTGGACGCAAATGTATCATATATGTTGTGCTAAGCATTGTATATTTCGTTGATACTTCATGGAAAATTTCTTTACGCTCTCGTACAGCAGTTATATTAAATGGTTCAAATGTATCTATTGGATCACATTGCAAATTTCTAATCAGATTGAAATCACTAGGAAATTCTTTCCAACTAATACTTTGTATTGAAGTTTTATAACCCTATTGAAAAAATAATATAATTAAAAATCGTTTTCTACTAATTAAGAATAATAATGACAAAAAACTTACAGGAATTGCAAAATATAATTCCTTAGATACGGCATAAACGGCGTGTAGTGGAACATTTAAAATATTATTTGGGGCAATTGTTGAAATTAAATGTTCGGCACCACTTTTGATACGATACACATTTATCGGTACAGTAAAATGATTATGTACTTGCAAGATACCACGTATTGTTACAATTGAACATCCATATTCAAATACAATATCGGATATAATACCCCATGGCTCCTTCTTTGTATCGCGATATAATGGGAAATAACGTTGATCTGCTTTATGCACCGGCAATATCAATTCTTTATTTATATCGCCGAATTCAAGGTGTAAAAACTTCTCTTTCGCTAATAAATTGTTTGCACTTGAGCTACTTATTGAAATCTCACTGTCAGCTACATTTTTTAATTGTAGATAAACTCTTCCGCCTGGTGAAATCTTAACCGTTTTTATATCATCTGGATTAAATGTTCTTGACACATTTGACATATCCAAATTTTCAAATATTAAAGTTTTTGATGCCTCATCTAATAGGTCTGATGTTCCAATAGTAGGATAATGGGATGAATGTAAATTAAATGCCCCAATTGCTAAATTAATTGTTATATCAAAGCCGGTATCATTTTGAATTGCATATGGTGCTTCCACGACAGGTTTTACTAAACCACTAGCACTTATTGCTTCTGAGAAAGCTTGACCCAAACTACGCATTACATCTAAACATGTTTTTGTTACTGTTAATTCTAAAACTTCCATCGATGTAATATCGATTTTAGTAGTTTTATCCCCAGTAACACCACCTCCTAACTGATCATCTTTGTGCGAATCTACAGACATATTAAATGATAATTCCCAAGCATCGTATTCGCTAATTCCTGTTTCTTTATCCATCTCATTAGGCTCAATCAAAGGTTCCCACATGGCCATTGCATTATTATAATAACTCATCTGTAAACGCAAAGAGCTTTCTATTTCCATCTGAAAACTCCAATTTTTAATTTGGGCATCCATTCCTGTTTCAATAATTAGCATTGGAATAGCATAAAATCCGATGCCGGTTTCAATTACCAAAACAATTGATGGCACTTCAACGATACATAATTCTGGTTTATGTTCGACTAACAAATTAGATGATGCAAAAAGAGCTTCTTCTCCTTCATCTAAAATTCACAAAAAAATTAATAAAGAATATCAAAGAAATTAATTTAATTATTGTTCATTCACCAGCTCTAATAAACCAAAAATCATCTACATTATATTTTGCTACACTCCATAAATTACTATAGTCAGTTGTTGCTAGTGTATCAGCAGCAATAGTTTTTTCTTGTTCTGTCATAGTCACCATTGCTTTATTTAACAATTCGATGATTCCTGCAAAAGAATGGATATTCAATATTATAAAGATTTAATTAAAATACATAAAAATAATTCAAAAACAAACCAGGAGATACGCATAGTTTAATATTGGTTACATTTATACTCAAATGTAAACCTTTTCCAGCCGGTGTTGAACCATTTACACTTAATCCACATGGATGCAAAATAAAATGCTTCGTCAAATAACGTTTTGCTGGATTAAAGTCAGCAATATATAGGCACAACTCATTTATTTCACCCCGTAAATACATGCGTTCACCATAGGTACGTAATTTCAAAGAAATTTCACTCTGCATAATTATTAAGGTGAAGAAAAAAAATAATATTAAATTATTATAAATAAATTAAAATAAATAATTACGTTAAATATAATTGCATGACAATTGACATCATCCATTTTTTCTACTAATATTATTTCGGGTTGTTCCACTTGCAATATTATAGTCATCTTTTTGTTATCAGACTGTACTGGTGTCTGTGTTGATGGTGTTTGTGCAACTATTGATCCACTGGCTATAATTTGATTAATTATTTTAAAAAAATACAATATTATTATCATTTGGGATGAAGTATTATAAAATGCAAACCTTTCGCTGATATTTTTGAGTCTGATTTTAATTTATTTGTATCTAAACTAATTGTGTCTTCTTGAGCTGTTTGTAAAAATCGTTGAATTTTCATAATAAAATCTAATGAAATAATTAAATCAAAGCTAGATACGCGCAATTCAACTGTGGAATAAATTTAATAATGTATGCATTAGGAATGTATCCTTGAATAATTGATCAAAACATTTAAATTAATTTTACCAAATAAATCATTTTCTTTCATATTGCAAATAACATCAATCATTGACTTATTAGCAGCTAATGTACTCTCTGATATAGTTGCTTCACTTTGTTGTGGTGTTGGCTCATGTGTTTCACGTCTCTTCATAAATCTTGTTAGTTTATTTTCACGATTTGGACGTGTATCATCAACATTAACATCACATAATATCATTGATGTTGACATTGTACCATCAGCTAATTTATGACCTTTTAATGACAAAAAGTATAAAGCGAATGTTGCTAATCCACAATTAGGTGCTAAAAAAAAAGTTTTTTTTAAATTTAATAAGTTATTTTTTTCTAGAATTAAATTAACAAAAAATACCATCGAACAAGTTCATTATTATGCTATCTATTTGGAAAGCAAACTTCAACACAACATCGATTTTCTTTTTCGCAGTTTCATTTAATCTACCAATATCGATTAAATCAATATTGAAAACTTTCGGTCCTATGGTTTTTTTACTTAAAGTTGTCCATGCAGATGACGTTGGTGTTCCTATAAATATAATAAATAATAATCACATAATTTGTATATGAACAAGCAGAAAACTTCAACCAGATTTTTTTTTTCCCTAAGCCAATGAAAATTATTAAAACTTTTATCTTTATTTTATTTTCGTTACAATCAGAGGAATATCAATAAAATATTTACGATACATTTAAAAACCATTCTATTTAGGATAGACACATTAAATAACAACTGTAGCATACAAGAGTATTATATATTAGAATAAATTATAAAATTTATAATTATGTATAGGATATGAAAGTCATATAAAGCAAACATTCTTTATTTTGCAGAAAAAAAAAAAAAAAAACAAACTCCAGAAAAGAAACCAAATTTTGTAAAAGATAGAGAATTTTTTTTATCTATTTTATCAATGTGAAAAACCACTAGCAAATATATTTAGCATGATATAATAGCAAAACCATTTACAAATTCTATTAATAAACCAAAATTAATAAATAAAAATAAATAAAAATTTACCCAATCTTCAAATTACTTCCAAAAATAATAATACAAAATTCCATAATTTACTTAATCTAGTCTTAATTATGTAATAATAAAATTAAAAATCTATATACATACCATCTTCATCTGTGTCATTATCATTATCTGATTTATCATCATCAATAATGTGTGCTTTGCTTATCTCAACTGTTGGAGTCGCTTCTACTAAGTATATTTTAACACATTTAATTTAAGTTTTTATAGTATTTAGTATTAAAAATAAAAAAGATCCACATTAATTAATAATTATTTTTTTTTTTGCATTAAAATTCATTTCTCTTAGGTAAGAAGCATTTAAAAAAAAAAGAATTTAAAGCAACATAAAAACAACAAATATAAAATAAATCCAATATATACTTTTGTAAACATATAAGAAACTCAAAAACATAAAACATAAATTTAATGAGTGAAAGTAAATAATAACCACTATGAAATTTTATCATATTTTTTTTTACCTAATGGGATAGATGTAGGTACTTGAATAGGTTTTATAACCCTTTCATTAGCTCCTTCTGTCATATTCTTTGCCAATATTTGCATAATTATTTGATAATCTTTGGCTACCAAATTCAACTAAAATCATTAATTATTCAATATATTAGTTTTATTAACAATTTTTAAAAAACTGATTCTAACTCACTTCAATGCTTTTCAATCTGCCAGATACTTCTAATTCGGGACGATCTTTGAACCAACTAGCGGATAAGTTACGTTGAATAATCAATGCAAAACTTGTTGGATTTAATATATGCACGTCGGATTTTATCCCATAAATAATGTCAGAAGCTGTAATAAAATTATTTTTAACATTATTATTATTATTCACAATAATGCTATTATAAATTATACTTACAGGTGTTCGCTAATTTATTAACTACTGCTTGTGATATTTCTACTTTAGATAATTTCATATCTTTTAATTCAATTTTCATTTCATCAACAACAGCAGATCCACGTTCACTCTATAATAAATATAAAGATAAACAAAGAATCAAATGAACAAATAATTAAATTAACTTACCTCTGTTTCAATATCAATACATGTATTTGTTATACATAAATAACCTAAATCAATGCAAATTGCTTGCATACTACTACTATCAACAGGTACAATTATAATAGGTGCCTTAATACGTATATTTAATTTCATACGTGTTGCATTTGTATATGCGTCCACAACATTTTGTTTAGCTGCATCAGCTGCAACAGCTCCAGCTTGTGCTATAGCTGCTTGGGCTTCTTGAAAATGATCCAAGAAATTTAATACCGAGTTGACAAACCAATTGAGAAAAACAATCTTTACACAACCCATTGATACATCAATTTTCATATCATCATTATTATATCCCGAAGTCTCATCAAGATTATACATTATTATTTGACATACAATTGCATTACCACCAATAATTGATAATATAACTGGATGTAATGATTCTGGATTCTCATCTTGCACTGTTATATCTTGCAATTTTACCAATATTTCTGTATATGATGTCTTAATGACAACACTTGCAGTAAAATTGTCTACCCTCATAACAGTTATTTTACGTTTTTCATTTTCTAATGTTACTGAAACTTCTTCCAACTTTGCTAGAACTTTTATTTTTATACTGTCCACAATTTTAGCATTCTTTCTTAATAATTTTTGTATCGGTTTTAAATGATCCCGAGTACTACCTGGTTCTTCACTTATAACTGATAATTTTTCTTTTGCAACAGATAAAATAGGATTTGTTT
Organism: Ptychoptera albimana; assembly: GCA_961205885.1. Classification (NCBI taxonomy): domain Eukaryota; kingdom Metazoa; phylum Arthropoda; class Insecta; order Diptera; family Ptychopteridae; genus Ptychoptera; species Ptychoptera albimana. The sequence goes on from OY540804.1 coordinate 7,373,663, forward strand.
CATAAATAGTTGCCATACGATCCGCCTCAGCATTACTTTCAGTAATTTGAGATAATTTTTGTTGAAAATCTGATGATAACTGCAATTTATAAAAGCAAAAAAAAAAAAAAAAAAACAAAATAAATTATTACAAAAATAAATATTTTTTCATTTATTCGTACCCTTAATAATTCATTCAAGCCTTCTAAATTAAATAATAGCATAATTGTTGAAAAATTAACTTCAATCAATTGTTCAGTTGATGCATAACGCGTTGCAAATTCTGGTGAAATTTTATTAGCCTTAAAATAAAATTAAAGATACAAAAATTATAAAGAACAAATAATAATTATATTATAACTTACATTAATATAATTAACAGTAAATAAGTAATCTTTTGTATTATCATATTTTGGTGTTTTTATAATAGTTATAATTTTTGTCTTGTACTTTGTTAATTTAAATTGATCCATATGTATCGCTCCAAGCCTTTAAAGAATTAATTAATTTATTTATATATGTATTTATATAATTCTACTGTCTATTTTACCTTAATGATACTTTCATATCATATGTGCGTTGTACCATATCAACTTCGAATTGTTTAACTTTAAATTGCAGCAATTTAGGTCTAGATTCTTTCAATATTTCCTGCATAGCAAATCTTATTGTTGGTGAATGCAATTGATTCTCTTCTGGTGTATGAAATTCTTCAGTTGATGATGTTGTTGATGCCGACGTTGTCATTTTATCAGACATATTAAATAATGTAACACCAAATTCTTTTAATACAAACGAAACTTCCAAATCCGTATATTGCATTAACTCAACATCTATATTTGATATATCCTCTTTTTTTGCCTTTTTTGAGCGTTCGCCTTCTAAAAACTTTTTCAATGATAATGTCGATGATGCAATAAGTGAATCCTTTTTTAAAGGTTCTTGTGACGGAAGTTCGCCTTGTGGGAAAGGTACACCGGATATTAATTTTATGGCATCTAATATGCGTACCTGTGTTGTACTTATTTGAAGCTTTGGTAATTGCCCTAGTTTTAGAAAAAATAAAAAATAAATTATTTGTAATCAGTAAATAGATTTAAAAAAAAATCTCTTGTTTACCCATAATTTTTAATTTTGGTAATCTGGGATCATCATCAACTACACAAACATGTGCTGATACAAAAAGTGACGTAGGCTCCAGAATATGCATATCTGACAATTTAGTTACCATTAAAACTTCATTCCAATCTTCTTCTGGTGTTGCAATCAATAGTTGTAAATTATTTATTTTTAATATAAACTTATCATAACTTTGTTCCATCATTTCTTTTAGTATTTCTTTATTTTTTATTCCCTTCGAATGCATCGATATAACATCTTTATTAGTAAGTGTACGTGGTTCGGTTTTAAGCGTTAATTTGCCTAAATTTAATATTATAACTCTGCTTTCAAATCTATAAACATAAACACAAAATACTATAAATATGATAAACTTTAAGTTAATAATAATAAAAAAAAATTACTTAATATAAAGCCCACTTTCAGGCATTATTATGTAACTAGGCATCAATACAATATCAACTTCTACTTGTGTATGTTTCTCAATCATATACTGCAGACCTGTGGCTGATCGTTCTTTTATATTTGACAATTTATTTGATGCAACATCATGCAAACTAGAATAAAGATAATAAATTATAATAATTTTATATAAAAAAAAAAAAATTAATAAAACTAACTCAGATAAATTAGCTCCACTTGGTTTTTTGAATACTTCGCTCATTTGTATTACTGTTTCTGCATCATATATAATTTGTAATGATCGTGTTTTAACATTAATTCTTTGGTCACATAGCTTAGAATGGAAAAAAAATTAATAATCAATAATCAATAAATAAAAAATTTAAACACAAAAAATACCTTGTCTAATGGATTTGTTTCAAATAAAACATTTAGTAAATTTTCGTCAGATTCTATGAATTTACATTTTGCAATAACTGGTATAACGCCACTCTGTTGTATACCATAAATAGAAAGATCTTGCAATCCTAGTTTAAGCCTAAAATTAAAAGAAAAGGTTACTAAAGTATTAACAACAGGGACACTATTTGAATATACTTCATTGCCGATGCCGATGGTCGTTGTTCAACATTACAGTGGACGTTATGTAATTGCAATAATACAACACGTTGAGGATCTTGTGTTAAAGATGGTTCTAAATGCTTAATAATCGATAAATCTGTATCAGATGGACTCATTTCATCGTTGCGTACTGTTATTTCTAATAAACCTAAATTAAATTTTAATTTTGTTGCTATATAATGCTCTGGAAGTTCCGTTGGTATAGAATTTTCTTGGTAACCAATTGCAGAGTATAATTTTGCCTTTTCTTCAGATGTCATTGCTGCCTCCAATTGTGTTACTAATAAAATAATTATTTTAAAAAATGATAAATTATTTTCCTTTATATTTATTTATGTCTTCATACTTATATCTTCTGAATCACCACCCTCGGCACTTTCCTTTTTACCACCTCCCCACCAGCCACTAAACCATGAAGTTGATTTTGCAATTTCCTGACCCAATTTCTCTTTCTTTTCAACCTTAAAATGCATTAATGTTATATAAACATAAACATTTAAATCCAAGTTTAAATAAATTTATAAAAACAGAAAGAAAATTGTTTGATGCATTGCGACGAATAAAAATAATTAACGAAATAAATCGAAATTTAAATAAATTTTGTTAAATAAAATAAATAAATAGAAAATTCTCATAATTATTGATCAAATTTATAAGCAAAAATGGGCCAAATTCAGTTGACAGATAAAATACATTTTAATTAAAAGTCAGTTAAAATGATTTACCTGTTCATTTGTCCATATCTTATATTAATAACAAGTAAACAACAATAATACATATTTTATTCACAATATAATATAATTAATAAACATATTATAATTATTAATGGTAATTACCTCCAAGTCAACTCTTTGTCGAATTAATATTAAATTAAATAAATCAAGTTTCTCTTCTAGTTGTTCACACACTTTAATATTATCCGATACTGTTTTTTTATTTATCATTTTATTAAAATAAGCGTTTGCATAATCTTTACAATCCAATCTATGTCTTAAAATATATTTCCATGACCACTCGGTCTGACGACGTTTTATATCGATACTTACACAGTCATAAGCAAAACGCCACCAGAGTTTATAATTACCATGGTACGCTATAAGAAGAATTTTAATTATTAAATCATTAATTAAATCATTAATTGTTATAATATTACATTTGCCAATGGGACGAAATTTTCTGTATGGTAATCCACGAATCATTCTTCCCATGCCCTCAGTTACTTGAATAAGTTCCTTGAACTGTATTCTAGATATTCCAACATGTAATTTAGACATACTCAAATCTAATTGTACTTTCGGTATTGAAAATGATGGTACATCTTGTTCCGGATAAGTATTTAATATTAATTTAGCTGCCGATGATATTGGTCCAAGAACTATTTTTAAAAATTAAAACACATGTTAAAGAATTAATAATAAAAATAAAACAATTATTAGAATAAATAATAATAATTTACTATAATTGTAATCTTCCGGTTGAGTTGTTTTAGTTGCAATTGATTCTTGGAATAATAGAGGATAATCGTCAATTTTACGTGATGAAAATAAACTTGATTCACAATTCATATAAACTGCTAATCCTTCTAATTCAGCCATCTAAATTAAAATATAATAAAACATTGAGTAATCTTAAGACAATAAGTAGATAAAGATTATTCCAAAAATATATTTAATATTGTTGTCTGGAATTTAAATGTCTTAATAAACGCTCAATAAAATTTCATGATTAATTTAATTAAAGCGTTACTCATCGTTGAATAATAATAAACAAAAAATGATGATGATTTTGTTGTGTATTGAAATTAGATTGCAAAACATGATTTATTAATAGAACTAAGATAGACTTAATTTATAAAGACAAAAAAAAAAAAAAAAAAAAAATCAATACGATGTTAATGTCTGTTGCATTGATAAAGTTTTTTAATCTAAATTCTTTTCACTTCGTTTTCTTATTTAATACTTGACATGAGAGGCGTAGAAGTATAGAAAATAATTCAATGAATAAAACGATAAATGAATTCCGATAACAACCTTCTAGATATTTTCCTTTATTGTATTTAATATTTATCATTATTATTTATGTATTGCTCACCTTATATACTTTTTTTAGCATTTCTGATAAAAAGGAACGTTCCCAATTTTCATCAGTTGTATTAACATAGAAATTACTTAATGTTAAACCAGCAGAAAATGGTAATCCTGTTAAATTTTGATCCTCATAACGTATGTGTATATTACTAACTTTTATTTGTACATTATTTATAATTTGTGCTGTAAGCTTTTCAGAAAATGATTGATCCGTTTTTGGTTTATCCTTTTCTTTTTCTAATTTTTTTGCCGCATCAATACGTGCTAATTCCGATCGTTTAGCATCAATAACTTTTTTCTCCTCCTTGTCATTATTATATTGTAAAGTATTTAATGGTGATGCCAACAAATATAAATTCTCTACTGTTGCCTCAACCGGTTCCTTGTATAAATTCTTCCATGGTATTTTCAACACCAATTTACCTTAAAAAAAATTTTTTTTTTAATCATTATTACTTCTTTTATTTAATAATTTTAATTAAAATACCTAGATAACCATATACGGTTTTTACAGGTAATTCTAATTCATCTAATGCACTCTGTTTTATTTTCAAATTATTTAAAACAACATCACCTGTAAATGAAAGTAAAAAACAAAACAAAAAAAATGAATTTAGGGTGATAATAATTTTATTTTATTTTTTTTAATTAAAAGGATTTTATGTTAATTGCTTTCTATCACGAATGGGCGTGTAGTTTCCTTTTTATTTAATCATAAAGCAGTTATTACAACTACTTTGCATTCATATTTGTTTGGCTTTTTAATTAACCGAAACAAACAATGCACTTAGCACTCTTATAAGAAATTTTTATTTAAGATATCCTTCTAATAAAAAAATATATAAATAAATTAATTAATTCATTAGAAATTGCTACTATTGACATTGTCTGTTATAATAAAATTAAGCCAAAAGGCAACATAGAATAGTATAAAATTAGAATAAATCTACACACATTGTTGTATCTGTATCTGTTTTGTTGATAAACAACATGTTTCCACTTTAAATTAATGAGTTTCCACAAAATGTAACAAAAATGCAAAAAGAAATAAAAAAAATCAATAATAAACAATCAATTTACGTTGATTAGATAAAATAAAAAAAAAAGAAAAAAAAAAGAAAATACGAAATATTATTTCAACTAAAAATAAACACACAACGAGTACCCAATTTAGTGATTCATATATAAACATTTCATAATTGTATAATTAGCGTAAAAATTATGTTAATTTGTTTATACGAAATGTTTTTCAAAACGACAAAAATTGAAAAATTATTAATTAACTGTAGCTTTTTAAATTTAATTAAAATTATTAAATAATCTTTATAAACCATCAAAGTATTAATTAATTTTAATTTTTTTTTTTTTTTTTTACAAAGGTGTAACGTCGTAATATTCAAGCAAAACACAATTCATTTATAAATCACAACAAGATAACAGTTATTATTGTTTATAATTACGCATTATTATTATTATTATTATTATTATATTTTTAAGTATTAATATAAAGTCATATACAGATGCGACAAAACAATAGTAACTTTTTCATATCTTCATTGTTTTCCATTTGGAACAGAGTAAAAGAGTCTGGCCAGATTTTTTTTTTTTATTGTTCCAAATGTCTGTTCCAAATGGTTCCAAAAGGTATCAAAAAGTTTCTATAGTTATGTCGCATACTGTAGTTTTCACAATTAAGTAACATACAACCATAAAATAAATGTAACTTAACAGACAATTAAACAATGTCATTGTTATTCACATATTAGACGCTACAAAACTAAAAAATGATATTTTTTCTGATTAAATTTTATATAAAAATAAATGTAATTAATGATCCATATATCAAAAAAAAAAAAAACATTAATTAAATAAATTCCAGGGTCATAAGTTAAATAAGTTAAAAAAAAAATATATTTTTCTTTTAATATTTGTATACAAAAATAATCGAAAATCATCTGCTTCGGAATGGATTGAAGACGAAATAACAAAAAAAAAAAAAACTTAATAATAATAAATAATTTTTGAATAAAATCTAAATTTAATTATTGAATCATTTTTGTTTATTAATTAATTTCGCAACAATTTATTTAATTCAATCCGCTAACATTATCACATTTCAACTTCGTTATTAAATTGATTAACTGGACAACCTTTTAGAAATCATTTTTAATTAATTTAATAAAATGAAAAAAACGCAAAAAACCGGCCTATTGAAAATTATGACAACATATCACCACATTTAATGTCGTGTAGTTAATTTTAGATAGTATTGGGTATTACCCTTAATTATTAATAAAACGAATAAAAATATAACTTTTTATATAAAAATGATAACATTATTAAAAATGCCAATTCTTATGTTTATTTTATAATTTTTTCAGATAAATTATTAACATTTGAGTTGATATTATTTTGTATCATGTGTATTGGTCGTCTTATCAAACAAGTTTTTCTGTTTATTTTTAATTTATTTTATTAATAACTAATGAAACCATGAGAATACAGACGAATTAAACTTTCAATTTTTAATGTAAATATTAAAAAAAAAAAAAAAAACTTATTTATTACATTAAATCCTTAACATAAGGCAGACTTTCTGTTTCATCACTTTAATGTAATAGCCGCACCTTGAGGATTGACTGTATTTTTCTTTAAGATTTTATTTCAGAAGGTCATTTTATTATTTAATATCAAATAGAGAACAAAATATCGGGTTTTCAACATGATTTACCATTTATTGATACTATCGTATTACCACTTAATACTGCACATGTTGCGGTAATGAAACTTAATACAAACTTAATATTGAATAAAAAAAAAAAAAAAAATGTAAACAATTAATTTCTATGATTTCATACGAATTTAATCAGCAATGCGGCAACAATGTATTATAAAAAAAAAAAAAAATAATAAAATATTTAACTAAAAATTGCGTTATTTCATTTCTGGTTTTATATTTTGTTATATTTGTGGTGAATAAATTAATTTTTCGTTTTTTCTGTATAATATTATTATATTTTGGTAAATGGGTCGAAGTATTTATTTATTTATTTTATTTTCATTTACTTCGCCTATTAATTTTTATTGTAAACAAATAAAAAATCTATCTGTTGTAATAGCATGTAATTAAAATAACTAAAAATAAGAAAGAAAAAAAATTAAATTAAAATTCGATGAGGATACATACCGCCCCATATGCCAATTTTTAATTGCGATTTATCCAAATTTTCCACATAATCACCGAGATACCGATTAAGTAAATCGGTGACAATATTTTCAAATACCATTATTAATTAATTTTTGTTTAGTTTTTAATCATTTCCATTGAACAACACACTGAAATTCCAAATTATTCAGCAGTAGTTATCGTTTGCACAAAATAATTAGAACTGCATAAAACACTTGAATCTGTTTTTTTTTTATTTATTTTTTAATTATTATTAAAGCATATGCTAATTTATTTTATTTTATTATTCAAACTACAATATGATGATCTCATCTTTATTTACATTTATATATATATATATATTTATTAATCAACAAACTAAGTTATTAATATTTTTTATTATTGTGCAAAAATTTTATGAAAATAAAAATTTTTTTTTTTTCAACACAACCACATTTTTTTTTTCTTCACAATTCCCTAGTGTGGCCTTATTGTTTATCGTTTATTTTCACAAAATGTTTTATTAGAAATATTGTTTATTATAAAATTGTACAATTAATTCAATTTTAATTATTTAAATAAAGAAATTTTAAGTATTTAATGCACAAAATTTATTTAAAAGTTTTTTTTTTATTTAAATTCACGTACTAAAATATTTTATTCGCTTTTGACAGTTGACAGATGAATGAATGAAAAGTAATTTTTTCTATTATTGCATGCAAAAGAAAGCTCATTTAAAGCAATCGTATTGAATACATTTTCAAAACTATTCAACTTTTTAAAAACAACCAATAGATGACATTCTCCTATCATAATAAAACAACATAACCTATTTTTTAGAATTTTTATTCAATTTTCATATAGAATCTATTTACAATATTTTTTTCCTTAATATTCATGTTATTTTTTTTTTTTTTTAAACATTATTGTTTATTTTGTATTCCTCTACAAAAGTGTTGTTTGTTTTAAATATTTATCTTTTTATTGATAATTTACGATAATTCGTAATTATTCGCCGCGATGTTTTTTCATACGCTTTTGACGTTCTAGCAATCTTCGCTCTCGTTCAAATTCCTTCATTCTAATGATATAGCTAGAAAAATAATTATTTATTTATTATTATGCATATTGTATATATTTAATATTTAATGAAAAACGTACTCATCATATTCACAGTTAAGATATTCATGTTTTTGATGATGACATTTATAAACAAACGGAAAAGTATCTGCTCTGCAGCTACGATAATTTAATAACAAATGGGCACAATAATCACGATCTTCTAGTGCTAATTTAGCTGAATCCATTTCAGCTTCCGTTGCTATCATTTCTGTAATATAATTAAAGTATAATTATAACAAAGTTTAAAATTAATTTTTTTTTTTTGTCATTAGTTCAGTTTTGACATTTCTTTTTATTGTGACAGAAGTAGTTACACCTCTAACCCAACTTTTATTATGTAATTTTTTTCACAGAAAAACTTTATTTAAAGAACTTTTGAAAATAAATTTCTTAAAGAAATACATTATACATTTTCCACAATAAATTATATTTTACTTTAATTATGTAAAATTTAATTAAATACATACTTCTTTCTTTACGTCCAGTTCCAAAACCTAGATTTGGATCAAATTGTGATTCTTGTACGGGACTTGGAGTTGTATCCGGATGAGTTATGTATGCTGCAAAAACATTACCCATTTTGATATAAAAATAAACAGAACCCTTATTTATTTAATTAATAACACTTTTTATTTAATTCGTTATTATATTAAAAAATTATTTTATTTTAGACAGTCGAGAATGTAGATATTTTTTTCTATACACCGAGACTGTGCGACGCCTTGCGTTAAAGTATATAAATTTCTTTTAACGCTTGTGCTGTACTCTAACTGCATTTTATTAACATTAGTTTAATTAATGATTTTCCAGAACCGTTGGTATATTCCGTTCAATCCATACACTTGCTTAATTAGGATTTTTCTACATTATTATCCAATTAAAACGAATTTCTTTTATATCATGTTGCATAAACACATTTATTTTTCACAAAAATAAAAATAATAAAATTTATAATTAAGTTTCGAATAGAAATAAAAAGTAAAATAAAACGAAAAAAAATAAAAAAATTAAAATTAAATTTTCATCCTTTTACAAATTGGTTACAATCAATAATTAAAAAGGTTGATGATTTTAAACAAAACTCATTTTTTTTTTACATTCATTATATGTGGGCCAATTATTATTATATAAATTTTTATATTTTTGGGTTTAAATATATTTATGGATTATTTTTTTAGTTTATAGAGTTAACAGAGAGAGAGAAAAATAGAGAGAGCTTTAAGTATTTTTCACAATAATAATATAATTCAGCAATAAATGAATTTTTAATTAATTTTTTTTTTTTTTTTTAATTATTATTTCGCTTTTATAATTATTAACCCATTTGTTGTGTCGTGTAGTATGTTAATTATTATACACAGGACACGGTAATGAGTTTATAAATATTAATTTGCTATTCAATTCTAGATGGCAGACTTCACAAACAGTGAATTTAAATTTTAATTTAACTATTATTTTAGCGATTCACGTCACGGCTTTAGCAAAAACATTTTTTATCTTTTTTTTTATTTAATTTAATTTTTTCTTTTTTACTTTACTTTGATATCTGTAATTAATTTTTCTTTCTTTTTTTTTTTATTTATAATTCGACTTAAATTACTAATTTAATGGTACAATAATTATTAATTTATAGACGGCAAGTAATGTATAATTAAAAAAATAAATAATAATAAAAATTGTCTTAAATAAATAAATATAAATTAAATAAATTAAAATAATTAACAAATAATTTATCTCATTTTGTATGTATAGTAAAAAATTAAATTAAATTAAAATTTAAATGGAATAAAAATAAAACTTAAAATTAAATATGTTTGTCTTTTTTTTTTTTTTTTTTAATTATTATTAATTAATTAATCTTATTGCGTTTTTATTAATTAAATACTTTATTGTTTTGCTTTAAATTTTCTAGGGTGAAAAATTGTCAGTAAACATGTCACTTTTCATTAATTAATTAATTAATCCATGCATTGCCTTCTAGAAAAGCTTTTTGTTTTTATTGCAATTAGCTGTGCTACAAGTCTAGCCTTTATTCATTATTTTTGCTTTTTATAAATATCACGACTAGACAAACCTATGCAATAAAAAATAAAAATAATAAATTTAAAAAAAAAACACGAAAAACTTCTTACAAGAACAAGAAACTGACAATACCACCCTGAATTAATTTTTTTTTTTATATAAATAATTGTTGCGCGGCTTAACTATGTAAATTTATTTATATTTTTTCTTCTGTTTAATGCACAATAAAAATGTTTTTATCTTTGTGATTCGCTCAATAGAAATAATTTACATATAATAAAATAAAGAGACAACTCCAATGATATATAATAAATCTTTTCTCTTATTATTAATTTTTCTTTCCACACATCCCGTTTTATCTAATATTTAATAAAAAAATTATATCTCTTTTCATTTTTCTACTACAATTTTTTTTTAACTTTTTTTTTTCATTATACAAAATTAAATTTGTTTGTTTTCATTTATTTTACTTAAACTTTTCATTTAAAAAATATATTTTCTTTTTAATTAACTTTTCTTCTAGATAATTTTTTTTTCTTCTATTACTTCTGCTTTGTTTGAGACTGTCTTGTGATATATTTTTTTTATAATTAATTAATTAGTTATTATTATTATTTTATAAAGCTTGATTAATAGCTTTCAAGCAAGTCTAGAAAAGTGTAATGGTTTTTATTTAATTTAAATTGAATAAAAAATAAAAACAATTTAATTTAAAAAAAAAAAAAAAATGCATGAGAAGGAACAAAACGAAAATTAATAAAGGAAAAGAGAAAATAATTTGTATGAGTTTCTTTTTTTTTCTTATTTTTTTTTTTTGAGCAAAAATATCTTAATTGGTAAATATTATTAATAAATTATCGCATACAAACTTATTTCATCTTTATATACATAATTTTTGGATTAAAAATCAATGTAAAAATATAAAATCAATAAAACTATAAAAACCATCATACACTTTTAGCAATATTATTATTATTATTAAGTAATTAATTAAATAAATAATAATTTATTTTTTTCTTCTTTTATGAAATAAAAATAAACATAATTAAACGCGGCCAATAATTAAATACAATTAATTAATCTAAAATAGCAATATTTCCTTCTTCATTTTTTTTTTTTTTTTTTTTTTTGTAATTTCATTTTATCTTTTAATTATTTTATATGGACAATTAATTTATAACATATAAAATAGTCATTGTTTTATCAGTTATTTTTTTTTTCTCTACAAATATAATGTAAAGAAGAGATTTTTTTTTTCGATTTATGTTTAAAGATTTGTTTCAGTTCTGTGCGGATGTTTTTTAGCAATGGGTGCTGATGTAACAACTGTTTGTGTTGTACCATATATACCAATATTACCCATTATATATGGTGATGATGCCGCCGTATTATTTGTTGTTGTTGTAGTTGTTGTTGCTGCTGTTGATGTTGTTATTGCTGTCGTTGTTGTTAATGCACTTGATGATAATGTTGTTTTATTATGTATTGACCATTCATTTTGTTTTAATAGGAATTGTTTAACATTATATTCCATTTGTGCTAGATCGACGTGTGGTTTATTTGAATTACATTGTACATGCTCCTGTTGATATTGCTTATCATTAATTACAACATAATTACTATTATTATTATTATTATTATGATTAACTGGATTTACAATAATACCACCAATTATATCCTCATTACTTAAATTATTATTATCAATATCTATGCCTATTGCATTATTTTTTATATTGTTAAAATTACCATCGTTACATTCTAAATACTGCTGTTGTTGCTGCTGTTGCTGATGATGAAGCTGTTGCATTAACTGTTGCTTATTTATACATTTTATATTAATATTATTTTGAGCAATATTATCATTATTATACACTAATGTCTTATTATCTTCATTATTTGCTGCAGATAATAATTTTATATTATTATAATTTGTTAAATGATTATTTGCTAATAAATTTATTTTTGAATTATTCATAAAATTTGTGTTTGAAATTTTCATTTGTGCATTTAAATTATTATTTGTAATTGCGTTTAACTTATCTGTACCTATCAATTGATCATTATGATTATTAATAATATTATTATTATTATTATTCGTTTTTGTTTTATATCCTGAATCTATTGATAATGCTTCCATTGAGCTATTATTTGATATTTGTCCCATATTATCCAATTTTGAATTATTTTGTACCCATTCAGCTACGCGTGTTAACTGTTGACGACGTAATAATACACTTTCTTGGATATCCACATCACTTGATATAGAACTTGATTGTGTACACGATTTTGTATTTTTACTCTTACTTGATGAATTTGTAGTTTCAAACTCTTTTCTATCAAAACGTTTATTAACATCTTTATTGATATTATTTGTGCTACTTGATTGAGGCGATGTTATATTTTTATCACTAGTTATTACACTAATATTTGATACTGATATAGAATTCTCATTTTTAACCAGAGCACTTGCTGGATTCGTATTAATAGAATCATTTAATATGATTGAATTCTCTTTGGAATGAGCTTCCCTGCATTTTTCCGAATCTGTTTTGTTATCACCAACATCTTCAATAATAATATCATTACTATTAACACCGTTACCACCCATAACCATTGATATATGTGTATCACATGCACGACCAGTTGTCGTAATTATATCTTTTGTATCATCCAGTTCTTCGTCAAGGAAGCGTGATCGTTTTGTATAGACAACGGGAGCCATATTTGGATCAACACCATCTAATAAAATATTATTTGATCCATTTTGAATACGAAGGGCACACAGGCGTGGGCCACTAACTTTTGGATTATCAGACTGTTGAAATATAAAAAAAAAGAAAATAAATCATTAAATAATTCCAATGAAAATACAAACATGCTACCTTGATAGTTTTAATTAGATTTCTATTAAAACTTTCAAACATCTTTGCTCCTTCCGTACCGATATTACTACTCGTCTTACTCCAAAGACTACTTGTGCTGCCATTGGTTGTGCACTGTTGACTTACAACACCAGTTTCATTTACCGAGCTCACATTATTAGATTTCTTTATTTCAGCGTATTCTACTACTTCATCCGTTGTTATTACGGACTCATACTTGATTTCACAAGGATTATTATTACTCAAGAGATCAGTTGGCTGTAAATCCACCAACGAATTAATGTTATTTGTTATTGTTGGTGGCACAGTTATTATTGCTTGATGCGTTTCTTGCACTTGTAGCAAAGGTTGTTGTTGTTGTTGTTGATGTGGTTGCACTACAACAACTTGCTCTTCTATCAAATTTATTAACTCATCCTCTATTTTAATATCAGCTAGTTTATTACTAATATTACAACTATTAATACCAATTGGTTCAATTGGAACAATTGATTTTGGTGTACGATCACATAATCTATGATGACTCAAAATTGGATTAACCATAAGATCATCCTTTTTAGCTGGCGTAAATAATTTCACATTGTGTGTTGAATCAGAGACACTACTTTTTGTTTCTGATATAACACTATCGCTAGATTTAACTAATTTCATTATGTATGGACTATTCGCACGTGATGGTGAATTTAAATTACTATTGCAACGTAAACATAATGAATTATTGCTTTCACCTTGCATCAATGTTTGCGTTGCTATACTATAAAATTTTGGCGTATCGGTAAGGACGGTTAAATCTTTATTTGAACATTGGCATGTGTCACAATGTTTAATATCGCTGGCTTTAAGTTCATCTTCCAGGAATTTTGCCATCACTGATGATGAAATCTCATTTATATTATTTGTATTTGTTGGTGTGCAATTGTTATTAACGTTATTATTAAAATTTTCTGATGCATCTGTAAAATAAATTAAATAATTAGTAATGACATTTTTTTTTTTATTATATATTATATTAAATATTTATATACGGTTTTACATTTATATTGAATTTTTACATAAAAGGATAAAAAAAAAGTTCCTGTACCATTTAACAATAATTAGATGCATTATAAAAAAATAAATATATATAATAATTTATATATATATATAAAACAGATTACTTCCACCAAATAAAAATATTGCTTTAGTGTTTCAAAGGATAAATAAATAAATAAAAAATGGGGGATCAACATAAAATGTAAACTTGGCTTAAAGTTAAATAAATATTGTATAAGAAAAAATAGAATAAGGGAACTTCAGCAGAAATGATCATAAATAAAAATAAAAATAAAATTAAAATATAAAAGATATTTTTTCACCTCACCTGCTACTTGCATACATGCTGTTAGCAACAATGTGATTTTTTTTTTTTTTTTTTTTACAACAAATATAAATATAAATATAAATAATAATTCAAGTGAACATAAAAATAATTTTTTTTGTATATCTACTGTGTGCTTGGCTATGCAAATAAAGTTGTGCAATAAAAATGTAGAGAAATCAAAAGAACAGCAAGAAAAATTGGTGCATCAATTTATTTTTTTTTATTTTAAAATACAACAAATTTTTCCTACTGATTTTTGACACTAGAAAATTAAAATTATAAACAAATAATAATAATCGATAGGTAAAGCAAACACCAAAAGCTACTAACACTTACCAATCCCCCTCATTGAATATACCATAGCGGTTGGTGGAAAAGGACAAATAGGAGGAGGACTATCTGACGCTGGGAGTACTCTATAAGAGTTGGAAGTAGCTACACCAACACCACTTGTACTACCTTCAGAATCTGAATGGGAATTTGTATCAAGTCTCATATAAGAAGCAACTTTTGTTTGAATTTCTACTGGAAGCTACAAGTAAAATTAATAAATAATAATTATTATCATTTTATATTTAATATTATAATTATAATTATATAATTAACAAAAAAAAAAGAAGAAAAATTAAAGATAAATATACCGATGATATTTTTTGTGGAACAAAGCTATCTGGTTTACACTGAAGCAGCTGTATTGCTAAACTCATATCATTTTTATATCTTTCCTGCAACAATTTAAACAAAATACATAAACATGAATAAATTTTTTTTTTCTTTTTTTTAATAAATAAATAACTAAACACAAAACACAAAGATCTAGTAATTTATATAACAACTCAACGACATGATTTACAATATTAAATATATAAAGCAGCATCATGATGATTATTTAATTTTAATTGAAAAATGCATAGCAAAAAAAAAAAAAAAATTAACTTAAATGATAAGAGTCTGAAATATAATAATAAAAAAAAAAATTAAACACTATAAAAGTAACAAAATATTTTGTTAAAATTTGTACAACAAATAAAACTATATTGTTTCGGAAGCTATTAACTGATAAGATGTTTAACCCTGTTTAAAGATAATTTACATAAATTTAAACAAAATTAATTTTAAAAGGAAAACATGCTTTTGATTAGAAAAACTATTTTTTTATTTTTTTTTATATATAAACGTTCTTAGGAGAGAGAGTTAGAGGCATTTTTGTTTTTTATTTAAATTCTTTCATTTCTATATTAATATAATAAATTGTTATAAAATGTTTATCATGCATCATTTATCTACACAACAACGTAACAGATTTGTATAATTGAAAAATAATTATTTTTAGTATTTTTCTCACTCTGTGTGTTATTACATCAACTAACAAAACAATATTTTGATTAAATAAACTGTTTGTGATAATAGCAAAATAAAGAAATATCAAAAAGAAAATATTGGATATAAATACAAAGAATATTTTATAGATTTAATAAAAAAAAAAAAAATTTGCTTTGCTTAGTTTTTCTCATTTTCTTTTCTTGTCACGATATAACAACAAACTAATCGCTAAGTTATTTTTATTTATTTATTATACAACATTTATAAAAAAAAAAAATTTACGCAAAAATATATTTATACATAGAAAAGGAACTAGAATGAAAAAAAAAAAAAATAAATAAACCTAAAATCAATATTCACTTTATTTTTTATTATACACAATTATTTACGTTTGTCACATAAGGGAGTAATTTAACTAAATAGATTCAATATTATTAGTGTATTTGTGTTTTATACATATATAGTTTTCTTTTTAAATCAGTTTTATTTAGTTTTGTATTTGATTTTGTATTTTTTTTTGCAATAAATACTTACAATTTCACGTTGTAAATTTGCTATATTATAATTTGCTTGTGCTAATCTAACACTTAATGTTGCCACATCACTTGTTAATTGTGCACGTTCACCTGCATTTCTATCGACTAATTTTAATAATTTATCCTCCAAATTTTGATTAACTTTTTGGACACGTTTATGTGACTCATACAACCTATCGTATTTATCCTGCCAAGCAATTATACTATCCTCTAGTTCCACTTGTCTGTCACTTTCATGTAAACAAGCCGTTTCCATGGCTATTAATTGTATTTGTTTTTCAGCTAGAGCTTTTTTCAATACTTCAATCTCAGCATGGAGATGCACATCACAGTTCTACGAAACAGAAAATAATCAAATATAATGTGAAATGAATTTTGTTGTACTTCTTGTTGTAGTATGTATATTGTTGATATTTTATTTTTTAAAGTGAGAGATCTATTTTGTTAATAATATAAATATAAATAAAATATATAGATGTGTAAACATTAAAAGATTTAAGATAATAAATTGTATTTGTATAATACTGAAACCATTTATATTTGTTTTTTTTTTTTTGAATATGCCAGAATATTGTCTTTATAATCTTTGATTGTCAAAACATAATTATATACAGTTGTTTGTTTGTTATATCGCATATTTATTTAAATTAATTAATTTATAATAAAACAAAAAAATAATAAAAGATTTCTTCTCTGTTACAAACACTCTCTCATAAGAACGTCGAAACAAGTAGCAGGAGGTGAAACAATGGGATCGTTACATGTAGGTGTTATCAGGCCTTATCACTTTGTGACGGCTGTTTTTTTTTTTAAAGGCTATCACTGTTCACATAGGTCAACTCGTCTAAATCACCATTAACACAATTGAAGTAGATGCGAAGCAGTAGTTTCGTAAAATATTTTGTGTACATATTTTTAATCAACTTTCATAATTATTAAACAAAAAAAATATATAAATTAAACAACAAACTTCAAAATAAAATGCACTAAAAATAAAAAATAATAATTAAATATAATTACAAATAAAGTGCTAAAGCGTGGATATATTTATTAGATAAAAGCAATGCAAAAAATCTTCAATTTGGGTTTTTCCATCACTGTTTTTTTTTTTTTCATTTTCATTTTCATTTTCTTTACTTTTTTAGGTACTGTCGCAAGTTATTCTTCCGTGTTGTAAACATTTTCACATAAATGGTAAATAATTGCGAACAGTTACGTTTTATAGAATATTTATTATTTACCTCTTCTGATAATAACGACATTATGACTAGAGTATTATAACTACATATAAATTAAACAAAGGAAAAATTATGTTTTAAAACTTTTCTCTTTTGACAGATCTTTCTATTTCTACTAAAATTTGCACAAACTTGAATAGATTAAACATGAAGTTTGAAACAATAATGGTACCTTATAAAACAAAAAAATATTGTACGCAAACGCTAGATATATTTTTGCTGGATAAATAAAAATGTTATATTTGTAGATAAAACAGTTACTTACATTATCGAGATTATACAACGGCTAAAACCAAAATACAAATTTCATCAAAATTTTAATAATTCAAAATTAATTAATTAAATTATAAATTACATATTTATTATAAAATATAAATGTGACACAAATTAAAATACATTATTATTCAAATTATAATAATTTTATAAACTAGTTATTAGATTAACTTAAATTTTTGTTTTATTGATTTTTTATTTTAAAAAAAAAAAATTTTTTTTCACTATCAAAATATTAAAATTTTTAAATAAATAAATTAATTACAAATAAATACAAATTACTGATTTAATTTAATATTTTCTAATATAAAAAAATGTGAAAGATCGATTAATTATGTTGTTAAATTTGTTGATTCCTTTGACTGGCCTTCTTTGTTTCCACAGTTTCCAAAATGATCTAATCGCAATTCTAAAAAAAAAATAAAAATAAATTAATAATTTTATTACTAAAATATGTAATAAGGTGAGAAAATGAATATTGAATAAAACGTACCGGTTTTACCACAAACTCTTGTACATCTGAGTTTTCCTTTATTTGAGTAAGTTCTACCATCGTTGCCACAGACTGGATCATATTCTTGGCTGACAGCATTTCGAATGCACTGTCGTTCACAAGCGATTTTTGAGTTGATTGATGTTGGTGGAGGATGGGTTGGCTCTGGTGCAACTGTTGTTTGACTAGTTGTTGATCGTGGTGCAATATAATTTTTATTATAAACCTTCTTTGCAGGAATTGTTTTCGTAGTTATGGGCAATGATACGCCTTGAATCGCTTGGAAGCTACTTGTAACAGTCACTGAGTCAGAAGCACTTGTGTTCAAGTTCATAACGTTATTAACAATTGTTTTATTGCCGTCATTTATGTAAATGTGACTTGACGCGGAATCTTTGTTATCAAATAAGTTTGGTATTTTAGAACTAATAATAATACCATCTGATTCCTGGACTGGACGAATTTCCTTTTGTTGTCCACCAAATGAACTTCCATCGTCATGGCCTAAACGATGGTAATCTTGAGAAATTGTTGGTAATTCTTCGTTGTCACCCCATTCAAATTTAATTGTTTGATACGAATGCTCCTGAGTATTTTCAATTTGGCTAATAGCAGGCTTCTTGTCATTCTGATAAACACTTGAGTGTTTTTTCTCATTTTGTGTTACGGTTTGTGGTCTCTTTTCATTAACATTTGTTAAAATTTGAATATTCGCTTGGTTTTTCTTATCTGTTGGCAAATATGAACGGTACATCTCTGGTAAATTGTATTCTGGTTGTTTTTTGGGTAAAAAGTAGTCTTCAGTTCCTGTATATTGTACGTATGATGTCATTGGCTTTTTATCTGTGTAAACATTCACAGTTGCGATATTTTGTTCTTTTGGAATGAAATATTCAATGACTGGGGATTGCTTAAACATGGCATGCTGTTGAGATTGTTTTTCGGGTAAATATTGATTTTTTGTATGTGTGTTATCAGTGAAATATTGATAGCTTGGTGCTGATTTCTCTGGTAAGTATTGCGTTTTAGAAGTTTCCTCATCTAATTTTGTGCCAAATGGACTGGAGCTAACTTGCTTTGAGTAATGAAAAGATGGTGGCATGTACTTAAACGTGGTTGGTTTCTGATGCAGGGCAGCGATATCTTCCTCTTTGGTAACAATAAATTCTGTCTTTCCAAAATCATTGTAAAAATTATAATCATTGTTTGCAAGATCTTGATTTTGTGTATTTTGTGATAATTGTTCGGATTTTTGTTGACCTAAATATTTTTGATATTCACCGTTGCTGTATGAATTAGAGCCGGATTGAATATTATATCCCCCACTTAGATGTTCCGCGTTTAACTTACTAAAACCATTTGTGAAGTCATTATTTTGTGTTTGATGAGATTGTACATGGAACTGCTGTTGATTAGCTTGTTGCTGATGCTGTTGTTGTTGTTGCTGTTGTTGTTGCTGTTGTTGTTGCTGCTGTTGATGATGTTGTTGCTGTTGTTGTGATTGTGATTGCGCTTGGAATTGGGATTGTTGCAAGGAAGGTTGATTTTGAAAATGTTGTTGAACAGATTTTTGTGGTGGATGTTGAATCAAAGGCTGTGGTTTAAGTACACCACTGAAATCAATTGGCTTTGGAATATAATTTAGGTTATAGCTTGGTTTGTTGTTGTATTTAACTTCCGGACGGAATGGCGAACTATCATAAATAATTGTGTGCAATGGTTGTTTTCCGTTACCTAAATGATTCGTTGGATAATGAAAAGATAAATCACCTAACGACGATTGTAACTTTTGCGGTGTTGGTAACGATGGATATCGGTTGACAACCTTTCCCTGGATAGATGGATACATTCCACTATACGTTTCATGATGGTGTGATGCTGAAGGTTTATGATTTTTAAATGACTTAAATTTAATACCGAATTTTGATAACATCGGCAATATCGAAAAGGGATCTGAACCTGTGAACATTTATATTTTTTATAAACGGATTATGGTAATATAAATACAAAAAAAAAAAAAATGAACTTACTCTCGCCAGTACGTCTGTTATGTGAAACTGGTCGTATAATTAGTAAAGGAATCTCCTCACTTCCACTTCTTTTCAAATCTCTAGAATTTCTAGACCTTAACTGTTCACCACTTTCATTTAATGAAATTGTTGATGAATCCAGTAAGTCACTTAAATTTTCTTCATCTGCATAACCACGCACGACATACACCACTATAAATTAAATTTTTTTTTTATTTTTTAATTAAACGACTTTTAATAAACGGCAAAGACACAGCCTAATTAATTGTGTTCCGTTTTTATATATTTTTTTTTTAAAAAAAATTATAACAGAAAAGCTCGTATTAGTCGAATTAGTAGAACGAAAAGAATTTTTTTTTTTTTTTTGTATGTTTTATTTTAATTTCTTTATTTTTTATTATTTAATTTGGAAATTAATAGTCACTTAATACGAATTAAAATTTTGTATTGCCCCGTATTTTAATTTATTTTTAATTAATTCCATGCAGTTATTTATATTATTTCTGTTTAATTGCAGTTAGATGAAACAATTTCTAATGTTTATTGATTTATAGAAAATTAACTGAAATTATTTATTTATTAATTAATTAATTAATTAATTAATATATAAATGTTTATATTTTAATCATTTTAATATTAACCCACTTAATGTATTTAAAAGTTCAAAATTCAGTTATTCGTTTTCGAAATGTTCTAATCGTTTTGTTTTTGTTTTTTTTTTAACAATTAATTAAAAGAAAAATATAAAACGCTTACCAGTAAATAGAAAACAAAAAATTAACACCTTCATCCTTAAGTACAATGCAAAAATAATTTTTTTTTTTTTTTTTTTTATTTTATTAAATTTAATCCCAAAATAAGTCACAAAATACTTTTTTTTTTTTTCTTTCACAAAAACAATTCAATTCACTTTAACTTGAGCTTTTTTATATATATTTTTTGTGGATTATCTTTGTGCGATTAATTTTACTTTACAATAATTTTTTCGGAAGTTATAAAAAAATAAATAAGAACTAAACAAACACTTAATTTTCGACTAATCTTAACGATTGTTGATGGTGAAATAAAATTAAAATGTTAGATATCTTGTGGTTAATTTTTGTTGAGTTTCAAGATTCGGTCAATCCATCTCTTCAACCAGCTGTTAACATGCTGTGAACAACATAAAAATCATTCCAATTCCATTTCTAATTCACAACCTCCATTTATAATCAAAGTAAATCCATTTTCCATCTGCAGAAAAAAAACTCTTTCTGTTATATGAATACAATTTCATGATTTACAGTTTTTTTTTTTTTTTTTATATTATTTAATGTTTTATAGAGCTTTTGCTACATACATTAGTTTTTTTTTTGTTTTTTTTTTTGTGTTTGAACGTCATTTACCAGAAAAAAATAAAATACAAATCTTTAAGTTGATTCATTTTTTTTTTGTATTTTTAATTTATGTTTTTCTTCATTTATGTTGAGGTGCGAGAACAGTAAAATATTAATTAAGAATACAAAATGGTACAGTGGCGTCTGAAAAAAAATTAAGAAAAAGTTTTTTTGTTTGTTATTCACGTGCTTACTGTTTATTATCTTTGATAATTAATAATGTTTTTTTTTTGTATATATTGTAACGACACTGTGGCCATCAAAATGCCACTTCCAAATATCTGAAACTACTTCATCAAATATAGTTTATCCAAATATATATAAATTTATTTAATAAGAATATTTTGTATTATTTTTTTTTTTCGTCTTCTTCTTCTTTTGTTCTCTCTTAGTTAGTATGTCGAGCTCATCTGGATCATAGATTTACATGTGAACTTAAAAATAAAAATAAAAATAAAAATAAAGAAGTTTGTGACCCCTTTTTTCATATAATATACACGAAACTTATATGCATATTTTAATATTTATTCAATCAATTAAAATAATATGAATCTGTTAAGAAAAATATTGACGTATTCATTTCAATAGCAAATGCTGATGATTTTTTTTTTACCTATCATTCTTTTCCTATCACTTAAAATTAATAAAGAAATTGTTTTTTTTTTTCTTTTTTTTTTATTAATAAAGTTGAATAGCACATCTTTTAGTTTATTTATTATTATTATTATTTTAATAAATTGTTTGTTTAATATATACAAAAAAAAAATTATTTCTAATAAAATTCCACTTAAAGAAAGTTTTTTTTTTTGCTTTTCTTTCTTTCTGGTTTTTAATTTTGTTTTTCATTCTTGTTTCTTATTTTTCTGTATGTAAGCAAAGAAAAGTGTATTGATTCAATTAATTTCCATAAAGACTATTTATTTAATAAATAAATAAAAAAAAAACGTTTAATCTTAACATAAGTTCATGCTACTGACCTTTATTCCAATTTTTAAATAAAATCAATAAAACTCAAGTTACCTTGTATAGCCAATTGGTGTTTCAAGTGTAATGTAAAACCGTTTTGATTAATTAGTTTCATTCAATTAAATTAAGAAAAAACAGAAAAAAAAAAGAAAAGTTTTCCCAAAAATATTCAACGTTTTCACTGTGCGTCTTTCCTTTTCCATAGCCTAAATATTATCTTTTCATAATATGCTAATTATTTATAAAAATGGAAATTTTCTTACTATTCACCTGGAAAATTAATTTTTTTTTTGTTATTTATTAACAAAATGAGAACAATATGAATTTTCATTTTTTTAAATTTGATTAGAAATTTTGGTAAATTTATTATTTTCATTCATGTAAATCATAGTACATTAATTTATTTGATTAATTATTGAAAAAAACATAAAAAAACATTATCGATGGCATAGTTATTATCATCTTTAATCTATGTTACATTACATGACAGATGTTTTCAATGGTTTTATTCAATTTTTTTTTTTTTTTTTTTAAATTACCCATCAATTTATTTCACTCTTTGTCATATTTCATTGTATCCAATATGGTACACTTGAGAAACAATAATTAAAAAATTAAAAAAGTAAAGTAAAAAAAAAACTGCAGCTCAACTGTACTTGTTCGTAATTAGTGTATTGTGTAAACAACGAAATAACGAAAAACAAATTAAATGGTGTAAAGAAACTTATGATTTATCGAGTGTTTTATATAAATTATTTGCTTATTGATTTTTTTTTTTGTTTTTTCCGCTTTGTAATTTACATTAATGATGACTAATAATTAAAAAAAATCAAAAAGAAAACAAAAAATAAAAAACAAAATTCTTTTTATTAATAACCGTAGAAAGAAAAAGAAAAATTATGGTCAAGAAACAGTTAAACTTTCTTCGTTTTATAAATTAAATTAAATTTTTTTAATACAATAGGTATAAGATAAGAGAATTTAATTTACATAGAAATAATTAAATCTATCCAAGTGGCTGACATCTACCCAAACGTATTACACTAACGTCTGCAAAAAAAGAAAAAAAAAAAAATTAATGGAAATTAATTTCATTGCTGATGAAATAAAACCGGAAATACTGACTAGCACCACATCTATTAGCACAATCTAATTTTTGTTTATTAAAGTAGCTTTGCGTATCACTTCCGCACACAGGATTATATTCGTTTGTTGTTTGACAATCAGCTAAACATTGGCGGTACATAACACTCGTTGTTGTTGGTATTGATGGTGTTGTTGCTGTCGGTGCCGCAGCTACTGTAGGTCGTCTTATAGGATTTTGTGCTTAAAAAAATAAGTACACTGATATTACAAAGGAAAAAAATAAAAAATGTTGACATTATTGTGATACTTACTAACTTGCCTGCTTCTATCATCATTGAAATCTTCACCGCTATCATCAAAAAAAACTCGATCATTATCAAAACCATTGTTACTATTTTGGAATTGTCTTTTAATTCTTCGTTCTGTTAATGGTTGTGCCAAAGTAACAATTGCAATTGCAAGAAATACTTTTCGAAAAAAAAAAAAAAAATTAATTCTTTTATTATTATAAAATCGTAAACAAAAAAAAAAAATTAAAAGTAAAAATCACGTAAAGAATTTATTTAGAAAAAAAAAAAAAATAATAAAATAATTGAATTAAATAATTATGTCGATCAAGCAGGTAGATACATATATAATGGCTTAAGACCGATTTTGCTTTCTCTTAACATTTATAAATAAAAAAAAAAAACTATATAATTAATTTTTTTTTTTATTATTATTATTATTAAATTATAATAACTAAAGAATATGAAAAATAAAAATTAAAAAAAAAATTTTTTTTGGTTAGTCGTTATCATTATTATGGATTTAGTTTAAATTTTATTTATTTATTTTTTTTCTTCTGTTTTTGGTTTATAAGAATTAATGATGATTTTTGGTTTTAAGTAAAGAAATAAAACAAGATTACGCTTTCTAAATTTTCCGTTAATTGTAACCAAAAACAAATTATGATTTTAATTTTTTTTTGTGTATTAATAAATTACAAAATTATGTATTTGTTTTTTGTTTGCTGTTTTGGTTTTAATTTTCAAGTGTTTTTCATAGCGCGTTTTTTTTTTTACTTTAGTCATATCTTATTGCATTATAACTGCATAAATAAAATAAAAGCTTTTTAGTTGGTAATTTATTAAAGGAAAATTATTAACACTGACAAACAATTAAAAAATAAAAATTAACCACTGTAATAATTATTATTAAAACTGGTAACATCAGATATTTAACAGGTTAAAGTTATTAAAAGAAAAAGTTGTTTATTTGTTTGTTAATTAAATGAAAAAAAAAATTATTTTATTTTTTTTTTTTTTAACGATTGTCTTAAGCATTTTAAATTAAGTAATTAAATAAAATGAATAACTCTTTTCAATTAGCAAATATTTTTTTAATTAAATTAAATATGGTACAATGTTTATAACGTAGAAAATTTATTAAAGTATTCGATAAGTAAGTACTGTCTTACTTTGAGGAGCTTATTTATTAATTCCTCTATGCTTTTAGCATTTAGAAAAACTTTAATAAGATATAAAAATGATAAATCACAGCCAATATCCGGTTAATTTTTTCATAAATTTTAAAGTATTTGTGCACCTGTTAGTTACACCTGCTTAGTTAAGACAGATAGATTATTATGTTCTGTTCTATGCTTTAAAAATCCAGAAAATTATTACTAAATATTTATTTATTTATAGATTTCATTAGCATAATAATGTTTAACGCATTTAACACAGTGAAAAGTGTTAAAGGTTATAATAATAATTTTTTATTTAATTTAATGAATGTCACAGTTTTGTCGATTTTTTAATTCAATTTTATTTAACATTAAGTAACATTTAGCATTGCAATGAAGTAGCAAAACATATTTAAAAAATAAAATAAAATAAAATAAACAAGATATGCAATCAGTGAAATAATAATTTTTAAATTAATAATTAACATGAGCATCTCTTGTGTATTAAAATTACAACGAAAATTAAATCAACACCAATAATAATATAATTAAAATTATTATTATTATTTTTTTTTTTTTAATAATTTTCTGTTTATTATTATTATTATGATAATAAAATCATAAATACATTTTAGACAAATTGTAATTAAAAGAAAATTTTACGTTTTGATTTTAATTCACTTGCGATTTATACAAATAAAATTTCATTTTATTTATTATATAGAAAAAATACACAAAAACTAATTAACATAATTTTAAATTATATTTTCACATTATGTGCTAAATTTCTTTTTCTATTTAATTAAATTAAATAATAATAAATTGTCATCAGTAACCGTCAACAATGGATTAAACATTAATAATAAAACAAATAAAATTAAATCACGTTTATCTCTTATTTTATTTTTTTTAATGCATAATTAATTATATTCGTTTAAGAACAAACACAAATGTGTTAACACAGAAATATAGTAAAAATTTTATGAAAGTGAAAAACTTACCAACAATTATTAAATTAAATTTGTTCATTCTTATAAACTGAATTTAATTGAATTAATTATTCTGGTTTTATAATTATTATTATTCTTTTTTTTTTTTACTTTATTTAATGAGAAACTTTCAATTTTTAAAACTTAATTAAAGTGAACAAACATAATAAATGTGCTTTTCAATATTTGCTTACAATGAAATAATAAAAAATATATTTTTTTTTTTTTTTTTTAAAGAGTTTAAACGTTTAAAAATTTTTGTTTTTTTTCTTTATATGTATTTTTTGTTTTATTAATACTAATTAATATTATATAAAATTGCACTTGACATTGTGAATATTTGTTGTTAACAGGATTTTTTAACTATGTATAGGTTACGATTTGTATTAAATAATAATAATAATAATAATGATAATGATAATAAAAATAAACCCCCCATTGATATACACAAACAAAAAAAAAGTGGAAAAAAATAAAAAAAAAAATCATAGTAAAGGTAGTCAAGCAGGTATTTCTTCTTTAAAAATAATTCATTATTTTTTTTTATTACAATAATATAGGTTATGTCATTTTAAATGTCTTGTATGGGTTATAGTAAAAATAATTTTAATTCATTTTCCATATATTAAAAAAGCCAAAATGTTGTTGAGTCATCGTGAGCTTTTTATTTAATAATAAAACAAATTTTTTTGATTCAATTTTATTAGTGAACGATTCTTTATTAATTTTTTTTTTTTTTTTGCAAAATTAATTAATGTTATATAAGTCTATGTTATCATATTGGAAATTTGTATATTGATTTTATTTTTATTTAAATAAACCAACGGCACAACGGCAGTGTTTCTTTCGATTTTAGTTTTATTACTTTTGTGCTTATAAATTTGATAAACTAGATTTCTATTTAGTATTTTTTTGCTTATTTTAAAAACTTATAAATCTGATATAAAATCACTTAATTAATGCTAAGTGGATGTGTGAATATTTAGCGTAATAAATACGTTAATAAAAAAAAAAAAAAAAAATTACAAATAATTTTAATAAAACAACAAATAAGGCATTGTATTTATTAATTAATTTATGCGACCTAATTAATTGTCTTATCAATGTTTTAATTAAAAAATTAAAAACAAATAGAAAATATGCAATGTTTACTGCTGTTATTTTAATTATTCTTTTATTCATTCATTTACCCGATTATTTTATTTTAATTTAATATATTGATAGCGATAATAATTATTTAATAAAAAGAAAATTCATATTTAATAATAATTAGACAAGTGTTTAATAAATAATATTCTGTTTACAATAAAAATATTTAATTAAGGCATAATTTTGAACACTAGACAAAACATGTAGATATATAGAAAAGAAAAGAAAACTGTTATCAGCGGTAAAAGTTTCTAATGGTTTCCTTTTGACAATAAAAAAAAAAAAAAAACAAAAAGAAATTTTCGCTATAAGTTTATGTTTAGCATCTAGACGCTACTCTAAGATTGCTTCCATCTCCTTATAATGTTTGAATAGTGATACTTTTTTTTTGTAACATCGCCTATTACACTACAAAAGCATTCTTTTATCTTTACACAAAAAAAAGAAAAAAATTTTTTTTTTCTTCATCAATTCACATTTTATGCTTTTTTTTTTTTTTTCATCTACATTTCGTTTATTTCTTTTATATTGTGTATAGTGAATTGTAGTTCTTGATGAGAACTTAAAACTGTGTAAAAATGATGATGATGATGATGACTAGACTAGACGATTTACTAAAACTTAAAACAGCAAAAAAAAATAATAATTTGCCACAATATGGGCAAAAACAAGGACATTTTGTGTTTCATAATTTTTCTTCATCTCTTCTTTTCGTTTCTATCGTTAAAGCATAATCCAAAAAAAAAATAAAAGTCTTTTCTTTTTTTTGTTATGTTATTAAATTTATCACAAATGGATTTTTTTTTTATATTTTATCTATTTAAATGAATATCACTTAATACATTGTTTGATAAAAAAAATTTGTAAAAAAATTAAAAAAAAAAAAATGGAACGAAAAGTTCGTAAGAGAATATTATTAGATTATTTATAGATAATATAAAAATGGAAAAGCTCTTAAAGATGAAATTAACTAAGCTTTAGATTTAAAATGTAAAAACATATAAAGAATAGAAAATGAAGGTATTAAGTACGTGTGTCTGACTAAAAATTATTATTATTATTATTTTCCATCTTCATTGACTCTGTGCATTCATTTTTGTATTCAAAGATTGAATTTGATGATTTTTTTTTTTTTGTATTATTTTGGCTAAAGCTTTGACAACAAACATGAATTTTTCAATGATTTATAAATAATAATATATTTATTTTTGTTTTGTTTTTTAGTTTAAAACAAAATCCGGCTTAAATTTTGGTCATTTTGTTCTCTCTCAGTTTATTTAAAAATGAGTGCAACAAACTTTTCAAGTGTAAAATGCTTTTCATAAATTTTTTTTTTTTTTTTTTTTTAATTCACATTTCAATGGAGTAACAACAACAACAACAAATATAATTAAACATAAAACGCTCCTTCTCATTTCTAGCTACATACATATATAATTAATATATATATATTTTTAATCTACGGTCTTTTTTTTTCTTTTTTTACTTTATTTTTAATTCACGTGTAAACCATATTAGCAGACATCGAAATTTTAAAACTTTAGAAAACTTTTGTTTACCTTTGAACTTTACCTAGAATTTTTCATATTATTTAAAAAAAAAAATTTTTTTAATACTTTGCTTAAATTAATAATGTAAAATTAAGCTTTTTTTTGAATGGTATACGAGAGTATTTAAACGTATATTCCGGTAAAAATTAATTACAGAGCATTTACCTGATGTAAACATCGTTTAACACCGCTATTGCTATGATACATTGCACGTATTGTGTGAGAAATATTTCGTATGATTATATTCGTTTTACACAAAATATGAGATTAAATTAATAGAAAAATAGCAAAACGCATTTAAATACAGAGTTTTTTTCTTATCAAAACCATTTCAAGACTGTTTAGAGTAACGTAAAAAACCGAAATTAAATCATGGAAAAGTCTATTTACAGTTCTTTGTATCTAGTTTAGTTTTCTGATCTTTTACCATATTTATTAGGCATGAGAAAAAAACATGAAAATTTTTTGGTTTTAATACATAAAAACATAGAAATAACACTGAATTTATGTTAAATGTTAAATATCACGGGTTTTCAATGCCTGCGACTATGTAATAAGAGATGATATGAATCATAGAATTGTCTTGTCTTTTTCTTTCTAATTTTTTTTTTTTTTTATAATGAAATATTTCTGAAAGACACAAAGCACATATAAGTTGAAAATGTTTCAGATGAAGATAGACATAGAAAATAGCTTCTTTTTTTTTTTTTTTTGTTTTTTATCATTATTTCTATGTAGACATTATAACTATTCTATAGTTATTGTTTAAACTAAAAGTTCATGTTAGTTAACGAAAAGAGTTAGTAACTTAAAAGAAAAGCATAAATAGAATGAATGAGTAGAGAAATACGAAGAACAACGAACTAAAGTACACAGAGTGTCGTAAACAAACATTTGTCTGAATATACTTCTGTTTTTTTTTTTTAAAGGTCTCAAAATTACTATGATGATTATGATGACAAAACATAAAAGTAGCAAAACTACTCTAAATATAACAATTACTAACAAACTTCTTCTTTTTTTTTTTAATTTTAATTTTTTTTTTTTGTAAACCCATTTTCATTTTTGAAACACACACAAATATATTTTTTTTTTTTATAATAAAAAATTATAATTATAATAGTTTATTACAATTTATCCAACTTTTTCCATTTATTTTCAACAAATATTTTCTACGTTAGTTCTTCGTTATTATTATTATTATTATTATTTTTAATTCTTGTCTATTTTTGTTCACAAAATAAAGTAAATTATGATATTTTCGTTTGTTTAAGTAAATTATATTACAAAAAAAAAAATATTATATGTATTATAATTGAACAATAGTCGGTGAAACAAAATATTTTTTAATTTGAAAAATCCAAACAAAAAAAAAAAAAGGAGAAAAATTAAAACGACAATAGTTGCTATTAGTGAATTCATTCGCAATTTTTTTTTTATTTTTTAATAAAGTCTTATGTAACATAAAGTTATAAAAAAAAAAATAACATTAAAAACCTACACTTGGTGTTATTATTCAAGAAAAAAAAAAAAAAAAAAAGGAGAAGGAAAAAAAAATCTGATTATATTAACAAAAAAAAAAAAAAAAAAAAAAAAATTAAATGAAATGAAATGAAATTAAATGTGATGAGATGTGCCATTGAAAATATATGACACAGCAGTTTCTATTTAATTTAATTTAAGTTTTTTTTTTTTTTATCTACCCAGATTAGTTTTTTTTCTATTTCATAAGGCTAGACATTTTAATGTTTGACGCGACTGAAATTGTTGATTAATACAACGATACATATGACTTTGTATTTAAATTATAATTTTGATACTTGTTAATAACGTTGTATTAAAAATTTGCATAAAATAATTTACAATTGGTGTTTAAACACAAACGCACAATTGATATTTCTTAACGATTAAATTATTTTATAATTCTTTCCAATAGCATTCAACGATAATTATTAAAAAAATTAATAAAGCGATTTTACAAAGTATAATGTAGGAAATAAAACTGAAAATAATAAAGGAGATTAAGTATAATAAACGTATGCAATATAAAAAATAATAATTTTAATTCGGTTGACACAAGAAAACATAAAAAAAAATTAATCAAAGCCAAATAAATGTTAAAAACGAAAAAATATTTTTGATGTGTGGAAAATAAGTAAAAGTGCACAAAGCGTTTTATTTTTTAAGCATAGAATAAAAATATTTCTTCTATTAAAGCTTGCTTATTTTTTATTGCATTTATAAATATAAATTAACTGTAAAAATTATATTCTTTATGAGAGAATATGTTTAAAAAAAAAAATACATAAAAATGTTTAATAGAATGTTTAAAAAAAAAAAAAAAAAAAAAAAAACCAGCTTATTTGACATAAAGTCGTATGAAAAATAAAAAGCTTTTCTAACTAGATAATTTACTAGAAGCAACAAATAAATAAATAAAAAAAAAAAATTGCATAAAATTCATAAATTTGTAGTAAAATCTTTTATTGTCATTTCAATAATTTGATATTTTTAAAAGAGACTTATGGAAAATAACTAGTTATCAATTAAAATATGATGGAAACTCATTATTTTACTGATTAATATCGCAATTTGCTAAAAGAAAATACAAATAAATAAATGTGTGGTGAAGTGATCAGTTAATGAGAAAAATGGGTGACGACAAAGTTTGATGTGTTACAGTCGTTGAACAGAAAATAAATAAAAAGTTTATAAAACATTTCTGTTAAAAAAAAAAAACTGGGAAAACAGTGGACATAAGAATATTCCCATTATTGGGATTGAATCAAATAGTTGCCGAGCTTAAAAGCGTAAAAAGACAAATAGAGACTTAAACTTCTTGACAATATTTTCGTTTTTAATTTTTATTTTGGTCTTGGTCTTCAACTTTTATTCTTTTCTTTTCTTTACTTTTTTCTCTGTGTGTGTCTGTATATTTTTGAAGTTTGTTTATGCCATTATGACTGCTGGCGGCAAATTTAGTTGTTTTTTTTTTGTTGTTGTTTTGTTTATTTTCTACATGGCATAGCAAACAAAAAAAAAAAAATAAAACACAAACTAACCAAAGAATTGTCTCATTCTTTGCTCATCAGTACACTGATATACAGTCAACTAGCTAGACTAACCTCTAGAATTAAACCATTGGCGCTACCACCGAATCCAACACTATTACCATCAACGACCAACAACAACCTTTTAACAGTAAAAGTACATGGTAAAAGTGTACCAACAACTTTTCCCATTACTTTTATAACTTTAAGACACGTTGGCGAAAAAGTTTTCGTTTTTTTTCAATAATTTTTCTACTTTGTTTTTATTCCATTTTTTACCTATAAATATTTTTCTTTAATATTTTTCACTATCTCTAATGCTATGGTAAAATTAAACTTTTTATGCCATTTCGGAATAAAAATGAAAAAAATGAAAAAAAATAAACGCAACTCATTTGGAAGCAACACACACATATGCTGAAAACAATCAAACCATAAGTTCAACTCTAAACGTTTTTTTTTTTTTTTTTTTGTTTCATGTTAAATTATTTATGTTTTAATGACAAATACTTTCAAATAATAAATAAATTATTTTATGAATAATTAATAAAAAAAAAAAAAATTCTATAAAACAAACAGCCAGAGTATTTAAATTATTAATTAAAAAAAAAGAAAAAAGTTTTCCATTTTAATGTCATGCTGAAATTATTTCCAGTGTATTTTATGTTTTATTTTTCTTCAATTTTGTATTATCGATACGTTAAACACTTTTCTGTTAACATAAAAATTACACAGAAAACACTTCATCATTATTGTTGCAAATTTCTTAATTTTTCTCAATATTTATGATGAATTTTCATTAGATAATTTTTTAATTGAATACAAAATTTGAAAAGCGAATAATTATTTTCTAGATATTAAATTTCTGAAATAAAAATCGTCGTTATATCAAGAAAATTAAATTAAATAATAATAATAATTTTTTTTTTTTAATATTATTGAATTCTTTATTTAATATCTTTTTATCTCGACCTTTATACATTTTTAATGAAGAAAAACAATTAAAATTCCTAACGCTATGTAATAGAATTTTCTATTATAACATAAAATGTTATTAAAATGATTAACAGCTTTTCTCTATCTCTTTTCTTTCGTTTTTTTTTTTTTTTTATTAATTAATTAATTTATATAATAATAATAAAATGGATTATTTTTTATTTTATTTATACAGAAGAGTTCTGAAATTACTTAATTTATGTTAATAAAAAATTTAAGTAAATATAAAAAAAGCAGACTGGATTTACGTTTAAATAAGTTCATCGTTTTTCAATGTTATTGTAAAGTTTTCTCTTTTAATTAATACGGGGGTTATTACAGAATATTTTTTAAATATTTTAATTCAGGATTTTATACTAACTTGAAGTCTTTATTAGCTAATAATATTCTACTGAAACACCATTAACAACTGTGAATTATGGAAGGTAAAGCTCATATTGTATCAAATAAGTCGGATTAAATGGTTGATTGAGAAGACATATAAGATAACAACGAAGAAACTCCTTAAAACAACTTATAGGAGTAGTATTAAAAGTATTAATCTTGGATAGATGTGTAATTTAACAGCGTATCAAAACAAATACGTTAAAGCTTCTCTGTAGAAGCCCAATGCTCTCTTATCTATTTATAATAATAAGATTCGTTTAATAATTATTATTATTAGCAATAAAATAGAATCGTTATAAATTTTATAAATAATGATAATGTGGGTAGAATCGTTATAAATAATTTATTATCAGTAGTAACAACTTGTAAGAAACTCAACCATGTATATTCATAAATCTTTCTTATCAATCAATTGCTATTTAAAATCCTAGTAATAATTTATCGTTGTCATCGTCAACATTTTTGCCGCCCTTTTTTTATTCTAATAATAAAATTTATTCTTTAACAATGAAATTAAATTCCTAAAAAATTCAAACTGTTCGATTGATAATAACAAAAAAAATAAATAAATAAATAATTAATTTAAATTACAATTATACGGTTATATTGAGAATTAAAAAAAATTAATTGTTTATTAATTAAAAAAAAGAAACGGTAAAACGAAAACAAAAAAAAAAACAAAAAAAAAATTTATAACTTTTCATACCATAGACAGACAAATTACATGTGGAAAAAAAAAAATGTAAAATTTTATTTATTTACAAATGTAAAACAACAAAAACACACTTTAAGCATTAATTGTGGTTACTTAATGTACTGTAAAATTTACGTTAAAGGAATGTTTTGTAATTATAACAGGGTGCATTTGTATAATTTTACATTGCAACGATTTTAAAAAACCAAAAGAAAATAAAAAAAAAAATACTAAATTATGTTTATGCTATCGAATAACTTCATCAAAATACTAAAAAAAAAAAAAAATTAATTAATTGAAAATTTTTCATTATGTAACTTGATGTCAAATATAAAATAATTAACCCTAGCAAATATTTAAAATATTTTATCTAATTACAACTATATGTCGTTAGTTGAAAAAAAAAGAAAGCAAAAAGAAAATATTTATAACATAATTGAGTAACTTTCTTTACTACTTACACCCCAATGATTGTGCATGTGTATGATTACAAAGGGGTTACCAGTTTTATAACCCCTTCATTACATACTGGAAAATTTATTTATTTATTTTTTTTTTTTGAAATATTCAGACAGACAAATGAAGGGACGAAAGAACTGTTGATGAACTTTCATTCATTTTAAAGTGATTCTTTTAAACACAATTGTTAAACGTGTTAAAAAAAAAATGTTTAATTAAACAAAACATAATAGTAATCAGCTTTTAAATTCAAATCAAGCAGAATATAATGTTGGGTGTAAGTTCGTTTCAATTAAAATTATAACAAAAATGCATAAAATACGACAGCAACATTTAAAGAAAATTGTAAAAAGGGTGACACACAAATGTATAAAACGCTTTCACGTTTTAAATCACGAAAAACATTACTTATGCTAATATGTGTGCGGTGGAGACAATATTTAATCTTTCTCTGTTTTTTGGTTTTTCACTTTAAATTATAATCTCACTTTCTATATCTTGTCTGGTTTATTTCAATTTTCTTTTCTTTTTGTCATGACTAGACAATTATTTCTTCTTAGTTATTAAGTTAAAAAAAAAAAATAAATGTATTATTATTAATACGAAAATGAATAGATCAATTTGCACTTGATCGTAGTGAATAATCAACGCTTTTATAAACTTTTTATCTGAAAAATTAAACAACAACAACAACAAAGGGATTTGTTATCATTTTATCGTAAGTAAAGAAAAAAAAAAAACAAAACACAAACTAAATTTCAATTAAATTATTGAATTAATAAAAGAAAAGCTTCTGATCAAGCTGTTACATCTGCAAAAAAAAAAATAAAAAAAAGCTCTTTTTATTCGTATTTAAATCAAGAGAAGTTAACAGATATTTAAAATTGTAATAACTTTGTCATAAAATTTAATTGAATAGAGATTATTACGTGATTAATACAATTTTTAAAGATAAAAATAAATTTGTTTTTATTAATATTAAATAAATAAATTAATACAAATCCAATCAGAGCCATATGTGACAAGATTTTCTATTTTCTAAGTTCAAACGAGATTCATTGAATTTATATTATATAAGGGATGATAGTTGTATGATGATGATGATGATGATTGTGGTGTTTAAACTTTAAATGAAGAAGAAAATGCATTTTACAAGTATGACGATGACATAATAACGATATTATTTATATATAACAGTATAGTTAGATAGTTCAGTGCTGTGCAAGACAACGAACTAGCTAACTAACTAACTAACTAACTAAAAAATTCACCCACATCTATCAACACCATTCCAATTTCGTTACTATTTTATCACAACAACTTGCAGCATTGCCTTCAATACCAAACTGCAGAAACTATTTTCTATATAGCTGTATAAACTGAATTGAACTAAATATTTTTTGTAACAAAATGCATGTACACGTTTAGAATTGCATGCTTAGTGTTCCGTACTCAATTGAGTTTTGTACAGTATGGGAGGAAAATAGAAAAACCATCTAACACACACCCAATGTTAAACTAAACCAGTCATTCAGTTTGTTAGTTGTAACAGACATTCAACGTGACAACATGCTACTACAGATGGGGTCACCCATGTTGTATGCAACTGGCGCTATATATTAGTGGGTGGTATTGATAGTGTTATATAGCAGAGTGGGTGCCAATGATCAAACCAGTGATGCAAGAGAGGTTTGTCTAGACATTACGTCACCACTATTTTAGCTCGTTCCTCTTGTTAATATAACCGCGTGCTTTATGTCGGCATTGAGCCCTGTCTAGCTTATTGTAAAAACGTTGCTTAAAAAAATTTAAATAAAATAAAATTTACAAACAGCCAAAGAATTGTTCTCTTTTGCAAACATTAGTAAAGTTTCCTGCGTTGTTTTATATTCAATAGAAGTATGTACAGAGTACTGAAGTACTAAAATGCAACCATGCGCTGATGCCACAGAAAATATTCACATCTATATCTATTTTTGATAAACTTGTGTTGTATAGACAGGACTCTGGTAGTAACGTCAGCAGCAGCAGCAGCAGTAGCAACAGCAGAACCAGCAAAAACATTTGATTTTAAAACGTGCATGCATTCTCATTACCTAAATACAGAATATATATTAATATATATATTAAAATACGAAATGATTTTTGTAAGTCATTCAGTTCTCCCCGATTTTTAGATGATTCATAGTAGTAATACATAGCGATGGTGGCCTTTCGTATAAATGTCAGATGTATTTCACTTTTTTTTTTTTTATACAATTCATATTGGATCCTTAAAATATTATAATCAATTCATCACCCTTTCGTTATTTATTGTACATTTGACACATACATTTCTATTTTATTTTAAATAAACTACTTTGCATTCAGCGAAACTATAGCTATATCTACATAGTGTCATATAAATTATTCACAGTGGCAAATAATATTCTTTTTTCGAAAAACAATCAAATTATTCAATTTCTAACTTTATCAATTGTATGATAATAAGTTTTTTTAATCGTAACAGAAAATAAAATACACATTTGAATACGTATGAATAAATATTTTACAATTGTATGTCCATAGTTCTTCTACTGGGTATTGTAAAGAGATAAACTCATTACTGTTTTCCCAATACGTGCAAAACATTTATAAAATCTTCAAGACAACACCAAAGGGTTTTATTCTTAATAAAATTGATTATCTAACAATGAGTTTGTGTTTGTTTCCTATAAACTTTTATTAATAATAATAAATAATAAATAATTGATTTAAGCCCAGATTCAAGTTTCAATTCATTGATTCACTTTCGATTAATTAAATTAAAATAAAATGTTCAACAATGTATTATTTTATTAGCAATTAATTAAAGTATATTTACATTAATTAATATTAATATGTGTGGTTAAACATATATGTTTAGTAATCAAATCAAAATTTGTCTAATGTCATAAACAAAATAATGTGGAATTTTTGCTATAACTTTCATCAACAGATGTCTTTATATAATGTACATATGAATACAGAATGTGCTTATAAATAATAAATTCGTTGTAGCAAAATACAAGTAAAATTATAATTTATTGGTGTTAAAAAGAAACGTAATAATTAAAAATAATTATATACAAAATTTGACCAAACATTAAGGTTAAACCATTGTTTAAAGATGGTGGGATTAAAGTTATATTTCGACGCTCCGTTAAACATATATGCTGGCCAAAGTAAGTCTTTATGTTTTTATTATTCATTTACATAATGTAGTGTTATGTAACGAGCATACGTTATAAAAGATAATAAATTAAAAGACATCCCATTGTTAATCCCATTCCAGCTACAATAATCTTTAAGATATCAAAAGTATAATATGGTCACAACAAAAAATGTTTCCCTATTTTATTTAATAAAACGTTAACTATCTGGGTTTGGAAATGTCTACCACAAAATATCTCTGCCTCCGGATTTGTGGGCAGTTCTTGTTTATTAAGTGTGAATACTAAAAACCACTTTTTTTATTTTGTTTTTAAGGTGCCATCCAATGGTTAATACATTTTGTTATTTAATTAATGAATTCCAAAGTGCAAAATTGACTATGCTTTGAATAATTATTTACATTATTACGTTATTTAAACACTTTGCGTGCCTATTGCCGGCAGCAGTAAAATATCACAAAATATTATTATATCGACAAATAATAAATATATTACTGTTGCTTTTAAGTTAAAGTATAAAACTAACTATGAGCTTTTTCATTTACCACCACTTTGTGAATCTATATCAATAACGTAAAAAAGCTTCTTTTTTTTTTTACTTGCAAAAAATACAAAATACCGGATGGTTGTTTGGATAAGTAAAGCAATGTAACATCCGGAGGGAATTACCTAAAAGTTTAATTAATATTTTATAAACAAACGTATAAATATGGGAAAATCGGTTTTCGTTTGTCTTTTTGAAACGAAATTTAAAAACTTTAAAAAAAAGAAAAACATGAAAAATAAACTGAATTCAAGATGCTGAAAATATTGAATATTCTTTTGAGCTTATATCAATGATTTTTCGTTTTATTTATTATCTAGAAATGTGTTTTTTGTTTTATTATTTAATATTTTCGTTGTTGTTGTTTTTTTTTTGGTTTTTTATTATCAGCAATAATAAATTTAGATGAAGCTATAACTCTTACACACAATTGAGTATATTCACCTGTCGTTGTTTCTTTTTTTTTTTGAACAAAAATGTGTATCCAAAAAAGGTTTTATTATCTGTTGTTTGTATATTTATTTCGAAATATTTGTGCAACAGTGCTGAATTAGTTTGAATTTAACCCTTTGTGTTATATAAAATTTTCTATGCAGATGTTTTGTCGCGCTTAATGCTGCAACGACAGTTAATTGAAAAATAACTTAAGAAATGTCAGTTTAAAGTCATTAAAAATTAATTCATTACCAAAAAATGCATGCAAGTAAAATAAATAAATTATTTCTTCGAATATTAACAAAATTTTAAGGGTATTTGTTAGTAAATTCCATTTAGAATCATCTTAACTGACGTTTCTTAAGTTATCCTTCAGTTAACTGATCTCTTGATTAGGATGATCTATATTTTAACCTTGGTTGTTGCATTATAATACTGATTAGTCAAATATCAGCTGCATTACATGATAACAAATTTATTTCAAGTAACTTACGTTGTGATAATGTAAACAGTGCAAAAGGGTTAAAGTATTTATCGAAATACATATCTGTACATAAATATGTTATATATAATATATATAAAAAAAGGTTATTTATTCTTAGTACCGATATTATAGCTCTTATGTAAGAAGTAAACAGCAGTAAGAATTTAATTTCACCTTTAATAAATATTTTGTTATGATTTTTGTGTATTATAGAAAACAAAAAAATAAATAATATAAGGAGAAAGGAAAATAAACCATAATAATTTTTGTTGATGTTTTAATATATTTATTTGTATTTCTTGAAATATATAGTCTGCTAGAGTGGGTCCCTGTCGAAATAATCTAACATTCATATTATGATGTTTTCATAATAACGTTTTGTTTTTTTTTTTTTTTTTGGTTATTTTCTTCTTCTTATTCTCCTGTTAAAAAAAGATATATTACAGTGGGAGGACACGTTACTAAAACATAAATGACACATAAAAAAAAAAAACACACACACACAAAATTATTTTGTGGTGTAATTATAGTCTAATTTACATAACACAGTTTAACACTTTAATACAAAACATAAAATAGTATTATAAAGGCGAAAAAACACTTTCTTACAATTTTGTATCAAACAGGTAGTGGTAAATGATTTTCTTTTAAAATCAACTGGGGACTTATTTGTTCATCACATTAAGTGACACTCACTGTACTTAGAATACATAAATAAATATGTATATGTATGTACATGGGTTTTTAAACAATTTACTATAGCAATATGAAATACAATCTGTCTCTGCCTGTCTAGACAAGAATCATTTTGTCCATTTTCATAGTCGTTTAGATATATAAGCCACTGCCATCAGCCATCGTCATTACATTGCCACCTACTCAAACTGTTGGTGATGTTCACCAAACAACACTATTCGTTGCTAATATTTTACCCACAATGTGCATTTATTGCACTATAGTGTGTTGCAAACGGAGTTGGAACATTGGAATGAATTTTTTTGTAAATTTATTTAATTTTTTTCTTTATTTGTTTGATGTACAAATGGAGTGTCTGGATTAAAACCACCCAGAGTGGTAAATATCATTGCTTCAGCTAAAACCCATATATTTTTTCCTACATCAAACTTGATCGGTTTGTTTGCCTGTATGTTTGTCTGTCCATCTGTCTGTTTGTCTATGTTGCAATCTCTTTGATTTGATTTTTATTTTTATCATTCGTTATATGCATTTAGTTGTTGGCTCGTGTAAATATTTTGACTTGCTTCAAATGTCACTTGATAAAAACTATAAAAAATTGCTTTTTATTGTTTTGTGTCCACTGTAATCCATTTTAAATATCCTATTTATCCTTTTATTTCTGTACATTTCTTGTAAATGGAAAAAAAAACATTCAAAAAAAAAAAAAAAACCTTTGCAAATAATTTTTTGAATTTTATTTGCCACAAATATCTGTAGCTAGTGCCAATGGACATACAAACAATTTTCTGTTCTGTTAAACATAACGAAAACACTATTTTTAAGAATAAAATCAGAAAAATTGAAAAACATGAAAATTTTATACTCATCGAATAGAAAAAAAAAAAAAAACTGTTGGTCAGACTCGTATAGTTCAATAAGGTATAACAAAAAAAAAAAAATAAAAAAATGTTTTTCGTGTACTGAAGTCCAATTTATTGATATCCAACTGCGATTTTTGTACCAGCTGGACATATCTTATTCTATTAAATGTCTGGGCATGTTTTTCTGTCCCATAGAAATATCTAAATTAGATTTTGTAACTATTTTGTAATTCATAGAATAAGATTTTGCCATGTTTTGGATGTTTATTAGCTTAGTTTCTTTTTCTATTTCTATTTTAATTTATTCTATCTAAACAACACATGTACATTTGTCGAATGAACTGCAAAATTTCTACCTTAGGTACGTTTTAAATGCAAAATAAGTCACATTGAATTACAGAAAACGTGTTCAATCTAAATATAAGAAAAGTAAATTTTACAACGTTCAAAATTCTCGATTTTAAAATTGATCGTCTTGTGCTTTTTCATTTAAGTAAACACGAAAATTTTCAATTAATTTCCATTGTCTTTAGCACAGATAATTAAGATATAAAAAAATTAAACAAAAAAGAAAAAAAAAACTTTTAATAAAAGCTTATGAAAAAACTATTTACAAGCAAAGGCAACAACCATAATTACGTTTTAGCGCCAGAATGTATACTTAAAAAAAAACCATTTTAAGTGGATTAAAAATGTGTGGTAATAAATCTATAGAACATTAATCAACTCAATTGACTCAATTATTCGTTATTGACGTGTTTATAAAAAAAAATTCCCATTTGTTATTTCCGTTGTGAATATTTAACACCAAAAGCACTTCGATAACCGTCTCGCCGAAAACTAGACTTCACAATTCTTATTCTATTTTTTTTTTTTTTTTTTTTTTTTAATATAAAAATCTCATTTATTGCAAAAGAGCCTTAATAAAATATAATAATAGCAATAAAAAAAAAAAAAACTCCGTCGAGATTTGGCGTCATACATTCTACAGCAACTGATTAATTTTAATTGTAAAATTTATATAAATATATATATATATATATAGAAACGGCAAATGAAAATTTTCTATAGGAAATTGAACAAAAACTCATTGTATTTTTTGTAGTAAAAAAGGAAAATGAAAAGAAAAAACAATCAAAGTAAATAATAAATAAGACATAATATAAGAAAACAGGAAATCAACAAATTCTAGATAAATAAAAATTGAGTGTAAAATTCACAATAAAATTACGATCAACATCAATACAATATATAACGTAAATTAAATTGCTAGATATAAAATTACACTTGATACAATAAGATTTGATTTTTTAATCATCAACATCATCATCATCGCCGTACAATTTAACTCACGTTCTATAGCAAAACAGACAGAATAGTTCTTTTTTTTATCGTTAATTCACAATCTCTTGTATACTGTGGCTGCGATGCACCACAAGTTACTGATGTTGAATGATAATTATAGTTTAATTCGTGGAATTTATTTATTCTTTTATAAGTTAATAACAGAATCTTACTCAGTTTTTGTACAAAGTTGGTTTTCTATGGTGCATTATGAATGTCTTATTTAATCTATCCAATTTCCTAGTTGATAATCATTTAGATGATTTATGGTAAAACTTATTTGAATATGTTTAAGGTCGGTATATAAATTATTTATAGACATTATTGCTACCAAATATATCTTTTTCTAGAAGCTTCATTTATCCGTTTTAATCCATTGTTCACACGTTGGAGCCGTAGGTGAAAACAAGTGAATCACCTAGTTAATTTCTTCTGTAATAAGATCATAAAATTACCTGTGTTTCCTGTATAATCCATTGAAGAATATCGAAGCGTTGTTTTCCTTGGATTATTCATCGTTTTTCTATTTGTTTAAGATTTTTACTTCCTGTTTAAATGAGGACTGTCTACATAACGAGATTAACTACTTTTCTTACGTTTTTTTAAACATACTCACGAGTAATCCCGCCATGTACTAGCCATAAGATTTTTTTTTTAATATTCCCAACTGTAACTTCTTCCTTAGGATTCTTTTTAAAAAATATTTTGATTCATTGTCGCTAGAATTTTTTTTTTTTTTTTTTTTGAAAATAACAAAAGCAATAAGCTTTAAATTTCTGATGTCATTGATTCTCTAAATTCAACGAAATATAAATTATAAATTTGATTTTATAAAAGTTCTTTGCACTTTAAATCGTGCTTATTAGTTAATTTGGTTCTTTTTCTTTCTTATTTTCATTTTTATACCATTTTAACATGAATTTTATTTATTTGTTTCTGTGCCATCGAAATAATAATAATAATAATTTATTTCGATCGATCAATGTTAAAAAGATATTTGTAAAGGTGAGTAATGTAGTTAAACGTACTGTGACTTTGTACTAAATGAAGAATTATCCCTTAAGAACTTGTTAATAATGAGAACAACAACAACCATCTAGTGCTACGTAAGTTAGAAATATTAAATAAAATTAATAATTTCACTTGAACACAAATGGTACGTGATTGATTAGCAGCATGAATATCAATACAATTATTAAAATTTATTTATATATAGCTTTAGTATAGATTATTCGATTTTAGTTGTGCCATTTTACTTGATTGGTACTTTTCTTTGTATTTGAAAAACTTTTCCTTTTGATGTTTCTATTTTATTAAATTGCATATAAAACGAAAAACGTCTACAGACGACAAAAATAATAATAATAATAATAATAAAAAATAAATAACCATAAATAAAATGAAAATTATCTATAGATAAGCTATTTTAACTAAAACCAATAATAAAAAAAAAAAAAATAATAAATTGTTTTTAAGCTAATAAATAGCAGACATTACAGAAAATCGTGTTACTTAGTAGTAATAATTTAATACATTCTTTCTTTAAAAATCAATAAATATAGAAAATATCTCATCATTACATTTCTATAGAAAATGAAATTTATCATAATAAGAAATCATAGTAAAATA
Source organism: Ptychoptera albimana (assembly GCA_961205885.1). NCBI lineage: Eukaryota > Metazoa > Arthropoda > Insecta > Diptera > Ptychopteridae > Ptychoptera > Ptychoptera albimana. The sequence continues at coordinate 7,417,651 of OY540804.1, forward strand.
ATAGAAAAATAATAAAAAATTTGTCAAGAATCATCAACGAATATCAACCACTTTTATTTATTAAATTTTTTATTGTGATGAGTATCACGATTAGAAACATTTATCAAATGTGATGTCAAAAAAAGCATAAAGCGATTTATTTACTGTAAATACCTAGCCTTTAGACACATTTATTTATCAGAAAATAATAATTAAAGCCTTATAAAAATATAGAAAAATGAGTTAAGGAATTAACTCGATATAAATTTTTGATGGCCTTAGGTCTTTTATGTGTTTTTCTCAATTTAAACTGGTCAGTTTCTTACTTTTTAGTCTTCGAAACTAGAAATAAAGGAAGTCGTATGTTGAAGAAGAGAAACAATTTTTTTTGTCCTTCTACAAAGTGTTTTTACATTAAAAAAAAAAAAGCTCTTTTAAAACTGTTATAAATTAATTAATTTCCATAAGTGTAACCTTTGCTGTTATAAAACCATATGACACGATAATTGTAATTCTAAGTGACTCTTATCGAATTATAATAATAATAATAATGATAATAATATTAAAATATATAATCCAAAAAACGTGCTATATATATTTTTGGGTAAAATCCTTAAAGAAAATCAATGAAACAAACAATTCAATTAATTAAACGTGTTGAAGTGATATTAAATATATAATTAATATAAAATAAACTTAATTAAGTAAAAGTGGTTTATGGATAATTAATTTATAGTAAAAATATTATATTTTTTTTTTAAGTAAATAAATTGCCACAAATCACATTTACTTAATTAATTGATTATATAACGAATAATTAATCTTTTCTTTTAAAACTTTTACTGTCGCTTCGTTGTCAGTTGTAGGAAAATTTAAGAAAAAAAAACACAAATCAAAAAGATATTTAAGGGAAGGATATTTACATTTATTAATATAGTTGACAGCTGGTTATTAAATTGTTAAACCAACTTATTATCCGTCACTTGCTTTTCGCTGTGTTATTTTTATAAAATTAATGAAAAAAAACCATAATTTTCGCTATTTAATTTAATTAATTAATTATTATACTGTGAGTATGTCATTGTTATACTTGTCAAATTTAAGTACTTTTCATAAATCAGTGACAAATTTTTCCAAATTAATTCACAGAAATCATAAACTCTTGTTTAAAATATCAGGATAAATAATTTATTATTAAAAATAAAAAAAAAAAGAATAACAAAGCTTCTTTAATAATATTATTTATTCAGACATTCTTGAACAGCATCAATAGAAAAAACCACCGAAATAAGAACCACCTGATGCTGCATAAAAGAATTCGTATTTTTATTTCTTATAACAAAAAGAATACAAATAAAAGTGGGCAAAATAAGCTTAAATATTATGTTGCTATAAATTTAAATGTATTTAAGTTTCTTACTAAGACGATTGTAGATAAAAAATGTTTGAACTTTTTCAAATTGTAACCTCTGTACAGAATGTACAGAAAAACTCACCACATTTAACTAAAATTTACAAAAATCATTTGTTCAAATGCCAGTTACTGTTCAAATCTCAACAAAAATAAATTTTATTCGATTTTTGTGATAATTAATGAAAAAAAAAGCAGAAAAAAAAAGAAACAAATTTATCGATTAAAACAAGTAAAAATGATTTTTTTTTTATTTTTATAACCATCATATCCACGAAATTATTATCCACGAATAGTAAAAAAGTTTTTTATGTTTAGATATCCTAAGACAAGAAAACACCAAAAAAAAAAAACAATTTTTAATGCTCCAGAGCAGCTTTTTTTTTAAAAAAAAAAAAAATAAAATTTTTTTAACATGCGCGCACGATCTTTAGCGATTTTAGATATTCGTATCCCATTTTTAACTAGTCGAAAAAACAAATATAGAAGGAAAACTTTTTTTTTGTTTTTTTATTTTATATTTCTGGATAAAATGTTTGCAAACAAACTTCAAACTGTCGCCAAGGGATAGGAAATGCTTGAGACCAGATATAAATGCGTGAATATCGGATTTTTTTTATTATTATTTATTTACGATGTCGTCTAGTAATAATAAAGATTCACGATACACCTAACATTTGAATGGTATACCACTTGTTATCGCACACTAATAATACGCATACGTCACTTCACATCAAAGCAATAATAATAACAAAAAAAAAAAAGGAAAAGATCTTAAGGAACTTAATAGTAGTTTACAAACAAGTGTTTTTCAAAAACATTAAACACTTACTTGATTCTTTTGATTTATAAAAGCTGATAAAAAAAAAATAAATAAATAATAATAATATAAAATAATTAAATAAAAATACCGTGTCGTGAGAAAGAATTTTTTTCTGATTATTTTCTATAATAAATTTCGGTATTGTCACAGGAAAATTGCCACTAAATCTTCACACACATCAAATTCTTCTAAATGAAAATAAAATTTAATTAATGTCCACTTTGGGGACGGACTAAAAAATGTTGTGTTTTTTATTATTATTATTATTTATATAAATTGTTCTTGTTAACACACATTTTTTTTAATTTACTTTTTTCTTTTTTTTTAATTATTTGGCTACATGACAAAAAAAATTTTTTTTCGAAGACAAAATATACACAAGGAAAAATGTAAATAAAATTAAAATAAAATTATTACAAAAAAAAACTCTCACGCACAAACAAACATAGATTCGACGGTCTGTAGACTATCAGACAGCTAAACGTAATTAAAATTTATGTTTTTTTTTTTTTTTTTTATATTTTCTATAGAAAATTTGGTGAATAAAACACGAATTTTGATGATTCAAGTTAATTATTTATTGGTTAAATAAATATAAACAAATATTATAATGTGACAAAAAAAAAACATCTGGTCACCGACATCCAAATTATTTTTACCGCTTCTTTTCATCACAATAGATCTATTTTTTGACGATGGACGATGTTATAAGATAATTTGTGTTTTATTGTGCTAAACAATAAATAAAAGCGTAGCAAAGCTAAACGGAAAGGAACATATTTGCGTTAACGGTTGACAGACAATATAATAATTCGTTGATAATTTATTGATCATTTGGGAATTGATATATATATATATATAGTTCTGATATTTTTAATTTGCAAACAGGATGTTAACAAAAACAAAAACGAACAAAAAAAATGTTTAACATGATGGTTACCCATCCCAAACACCGGTTAGATGAATTTCTGTTTTTCCTTAGGGATTCTCATCCATTAGACATTTTATTTTTTATAATAAAACAAAACAAAAAAAAAAAAATCTTTTCGATTTTGTTCATTAATTTAAAGCCACAATTAAAAAACATTTTTTTTTTTAAACAGAGCAACTTGTCTGGTTGTCCTTTACATGTCCGACCAACGTCTGAATTTGACTTCTTCAGTCTGTCTGATATGTAATTTAATTTTTTTTTTTTTTTTTTTGTTAATTTTTCTTGTTTTTAATAAAATGAAAAAAAAAAAAAAAAAAAAAGAAAAAAAAATTCTTCTGTCTGTCTGGTTTTTTTTTTTTTTTTTTTCCGCTCATCGATACTTTATGCATTTCAGTGCATGTGCAGTTTTTCATTATTATCTGGTTTCAAAGGTATCGCTGTACTGTGTGGCTTTAACTGCACAAAACTGCACATAACTGTCTGGCATGCACATAAGTTTGATTTTTATTTATTTATTTTTTTTTTTAATGTTATTTGCAATAAAAATAAAAATTCAAAAATAAAAGAAAAGAAAACAAAGCGGTGGTGGCATAACACAATAGTGTTAGTAATAGTTTTTATTTTCTTTTGAGTGCAACAATAATATATAAAAAAAAAAAAAATAAAAACAATTTTTAATGCAGTTTTTGAAATACTCTGCTCTCTTAGTCATGCTTTAGGTATTAAAATAAAAAAATAAATTTTCAAATGAAAAATCGGCAAAGTAAAATTATTGCAAAAATAAATAAGCAAAACAAATGCAAATAAAAATGGTAAAATAGAGCGAATCTCTCTATATATATTTCGTTTAATGTTGAAATTGAAGAGTGTTTTTTTTTTTCTGTGTGTGTATAGTATATACGGCCAGAGTAGAAGCGGATTTACTTGTTGGAGAATCTTCCAATTTAACCAATGAATTTTATTTTTTATTTTGGTTGCAATATTCAATGTTTGTGCACTTTTATATATATATATATATATATATACATACATTCGGTAGAACAGTGAAGGGGGTCAAGCTGTCTAGACTTTGGCTAGACACTCTAACACATTGACGAAGTGCAATGGTGCTGCGCTACGCTGTTGCATTTTGCCATTTTATCATTGCATTATACCCACAAAAAAAAATTAAAACGATATCTGTTTAACTCTTTTACACTAAAGCGGTATTTAAAAAGTCCTTGTTTTGCATAACGTACACTTAAATAATATAAAAGTAGACAATTGTCGACGCCAGGGCTATGTATTCAGGGACACTGAAATACAGTGAATTTTTTTTTTTTTGTAGTTACTTTCCTTAATTAATTATTTTTATTTAAATCTTTGCCTGTTTATTAATTACGTACAAGTGGTAACAATAAAAAAAAAAAAACGAATATGATCGTTAGAAGGTACATCCGATGTTTTATTATTACACGATAATAATTTACTCTATTAATTGGGTAATTAATTTACAAAAAAAAAAATTTGACCTACAAGCTGTTCTGCTTTAAGTTTATCAAACCAAAAATATATGGAGAATTTATTTACTTTTCTTTCTTTTATTTTTTCTTTATCACTTTTTACCATATTTACGATCGTTGACAATATTTAAAAAAAAAAATTCATTTTTATTTTATACATTTCTATGATTTATCTTTTTGTCTGGTTTTTTTTTTTTTCATTATTGTGTTATTCGATGAAAATTATTGAATTCTCTGCTTTTGTAATAAAATAATAATCTAATTTTTATACCAATAAATCTTTATTTAAATCAGGGATTTTATATTTCGTTTCTTTTTTTTTTTTTTTTCATTTTCATCATTTAAAAAAATTTAAAAACTTTTATTACATTTACAGTATGCGAAATTGAATTAGGGGTGCCGAATTCCTATTCGTATATATTTTAATGTAATTAAATTTTTTTTGGAAGAAAATAAAATAAAATCTAACAATCTTATGTTGAATTAAGAAAATTACGTAAAGAAATCGATTTTAGTAAAATTTATAGCAACGGATATAAAATTGTTAAGTTTTTAGTGAAACTTTAAGCTTATTTAATTATTAAAAAAAAAAAAAACTAAAAATCGATAAGTAATAATTTTACAGATTTTCACACGTCTGAAGTTCTTTAAAGTTGAATGTAAAATCCGGTATAGTGATGGGATAAAGAACAAGCTTTTTGGTTGAATATATCTATAAAAGCTACTACAGTATTATTCATGAATATTTTAAAATAGAATTTAAGCTTTTAGTTTACTTCTATTAACATAATTTTCAAATCTGGTCACTGTGAATTTTTTGTATTAAAATTATTTTTTTCGCTTTTTTTTTTTCAATTTAAATTTTAACAAAAGCAGCGATAAAAGCTACAAATATGTAAATAGTATGTTGTTGTATCATCATGTTGTATAAATTGAATATAAAGAGGGAGAAAAAAAATTTTGTCTATTTGTTGTTTAAAACACGAAAGCGAGCTTTCAATGATTGTTAGTTACATATCGCGTCTAATTTTATTTACAAAAGTGTTAATGTAAATACAAATGAATAGAAGGCGAAAATACAATTTTCTTCGTTAATTTAAAACTTTTTTTTTCTTTTCCCTTCTCCTTACTGTTTAACATTTTCTTTTACTCGCTGCTGTTTGGTTTGGTTTTTCTAAATAAAAATGAACAAAAAAAAAAAAAATTATTTCATTTATGTGAGACTCGAACAAAATAAAAATAGCGAAGACACAAAAGAAAATACAAGAAGCAGAAACAAAGTAAAAAAAAAAAATGCACAGGCAACAAATTGGCAACAAACCGTCAACAAAGAACAACCCAAGATGAAGTAGTTTAAATTAAAGAAGAAAATATATATATATATACAAAAAAAAAAGTTAAGTTAAAGTTAAGTAAAGTATAGTAAAGTAAAGCAAGAAAGAAAAATCGAGTCACAGTCATCGCTGTACAAGACTAACAGCCAGACAAGAGAAAAATGTTTGTTGTTTTCTTTTTATTTTTTTTTGTAATTTTGTTTACTTACAAAAACATACTCGCAGTCGTGTGTAATTTTGATAACGATTTATAAAGTTGAAAACAATGACCGAGTACATTTCAACTTCGTATGTATGAATGTGTATGATAAGCATAAAAAATTACTTCCAAAAGGGAGCGAAAAAAAAAAAAAGGGATAAAGATAACAGAAAAAGAAAAAAAAAAACTCAGAACGTACGCGACCACATCATCAACAGCAGACCAAAAACTCATGAAAGTTGATAAAATTTTATGGTCGGATTGTAAATTGTGCTTTATTATGTGTCTTCCATACTATGCACACAATTTTTTTTTTTTTTTTTTTTAGTTATTGTTGTTGTATATAATGGGTAGTCATAAGGCGGAATGGTGTTTTGTATAAATAACGAATTCACTGCATACAAAAAATAGAAGGGAAAAACATAAATTTTATGTATTTAGGATTATTGCATAAAATCGGACTTTCAAAAGCTTTATTCAAATAAAATAAAAACAATTTCCCTCGTTTTCACCCACAGTAAATTCTATTTAATATTGAATTAATAATTTCTTTTACACAAATTTTTCCATTTATATATAAATTACCGAGTAATTAGTGAATCGATTCATTTCTTTTACATACAAACGATTAAAGTGCTTTGATTTTTTTTAATCCTTAAACTTTTTTATTATTTATTTTTCTTTTTTTTTTTTTTTTTTATTAATAATTCGTAAATTATGTGAAAGAGTTTTTTAATTTAAAATTGGAAAAAAAAAACAAAAAAATTATTTCACTGTTGATAATGATAAAAAAAGCAAAAAAGAAGAATCTGGTATACCGCTGACATTCAGATGACATTTTCCAGTCAATGGCTACAATTACTACTATAGAAACTGTCTGCAAGTCTTTCTTCTTCTTATTTTTTTTTCTTTTTGGTTATAAATAGTAACCGTTGCTGTTGTTATTGCATTGAACTCCAAATGAACATGAAAGCAGTAACACAACTCCTGTCGTAAATAAAAAAAAAAGATTAAAAATATGTATAGCACTTGGTGGTTGCATTTTGCAATCGCAATGCATCTCGTATTGCAATTTTATTTATAAAAAAAAGCATAGGAACAGCATCAACGGCAACTCTCTTGTCAATGGTCGATTTGATACACTCAGACATAGGGTGCATTGTATTATGTATTAAAATTTGCACGTGGTGCATTGCACTGAAATATAAGATGTGTACAAAACATGTTCGCGCAACCAGAGAAAATCAAAAGGCAACAACAAAATCAAGAAACAGAGCAAAAAAAAAAAGTGGTCTTATCGCTTAATTTTTTTTTTTTTTGTTTCTTCTTACTATTAATAATATCTTCTTTTTTTTTCTGTGCAGTTTTAATTTTTTTTTTTTAAACTGATTGCAACCACCGATTGCTTGCTTCAGTTTAACAGAGATGCTATGTACGAACTGCAATTCCTTCGTTAAAAGTTTTTTTTTTTTTTTGTATTAAATGGTGAATCCAGAGGAGTTTCTTGAATAACTGAAGTGATGGGTATTATGTCTTCTGTGTTTTTCTTCTTCTTCTTCTTCTTCTTCTTCTTCTTCATATATGTATAAAGAATTTTTTTTTTTTGTTTTTTACTTGTGCTTTTCCATCCTCTTTAATGTTTTTCTTTTTTACTTCTCATTTTTTTTTTGGTTTTGTTTCATCTTTGTCTTCTTCTTTATTTTTATCGGCGGTTTTAAAGAACGATGCACTGAAATTGCAATTGCAAATCCCCAACTGCACATGAAGCTATGTATGCATTTTTCTTATCATTATAAATAAAACTGCATTCAATCTTTTTTCATTTTTTTTTCTTTCATATATTATTTTATAAATGAATTTTCTTTTCCAATCTTTTTTATTTTATTTTTTATTTTTTTTTTCCTTGCTGTTTATTTGTGTTTTTTCTTTGCAAACAAAAAAAAGAAGAAAAACAATTTTTAAAAAATAAATAAAACAAAGCATAAAACAAATTAAACAAAAAAAAAAAAAATAAATAAATAAATTTTTTTTTTTAAAAACAACAACAAGCAGCATATCGTTTAATCGTGTTTGTTTCTCTTCGTCGCCTTTGGACGTCATTGTCGTTGCTGTTTTTCTTTTTATTCTGTTAATCGTGTACATATCAAAGTCCATTCACCTGTTGCCTGTTTTATATAATATATTTTGCGCGCGCTATTCAGTTAAACATAAGAAAAATAAAAATAATAATCCAAACTTTAAATGCATTAAATTAACTTTATAACCACCATCGCGTCGCGAATTAAAATAAAAAAAAATTATAACAAGTACAAACAGAAATTTTATTTATGAAAAAATATGAGAGAAAAAGATCAAAAAAAAAAATCCCTTACACATATGCAAAAGCGTGCAGATTTGTTTTTGTGGAATTTAACTTGATTAAAACATTTTTAATTTTCTACAAACAAATAGAAATCAATAATTGATTTTACTTAACCGTTTGATTATTATTAAACAGAAATTTTAATTGAATTAATGATGAAAATAATAATTATAACAAATAAAAAAAAAAAAAATAATAAAGTTATTTTTTAATTAAAATTTAACGCAATATTCAAGCGTAATCGAATTTTTTTTTTTTTAATTCATTTGTGATTAAAATCAAAATTTTAATAACAATAAACACCCACCACCTGAATTTTCTATGATGGTTATCATGGTTTTGATAGTAGTTTTGTTTCTTTTTTCTTTTTTTGGTGTATACATTACAATGTTATGTGCTGTTCACCCTTATAAAGCATTACGTTTGTTAAAGGTGATTATTATGCAGTGATTATTATGTAATTTTATACCCTTTGTACTATGTTAATACATGTGAGATCATGATATTATAATCAATGGGGTATCTGTATCAAATCTCATTCATGTGTTGCAATTTCTTCGTTTTTTTTTTTGGTTGTAAAAACTATTTATTTTTTTTAAATATATAAACTGGTGGGCACTTGACATGTCTATTATAACTTTATGATTAATTTCTATAATTTCTGTTTTTTTTTTTTTATTATTCTATGTAATTTTCATGTGGCAAAGTTATTGTTATTATTGTTAAATATAAAACAAAAAAGAAAAAAAAGAAAAAAATAAATAAAATGAGTGTATAGTGTTGATACGAATATATAGCGATGAGGTAAATTAAAATCATGTACGTCGAACAAACATACGGATAATATAAATCAAAAACAAAATGATTTATATGTTGTTCTGTTATATACAATATTGTAAAAGCCCTATGGGTTATTTATAATAACAACGAATAAAAAAAATCAATGCTAGATGTAAATTGTAAAATAATGAAATCCACACTTTAATCAAATAAATTCAATATTTAAAATGACCATGAGATAATATATATATATATATATATATATATATATTTTTTATAAACAAAATTATTAATTTTCTATGAGAAATAATAAATATAAATATATACAATCAATTCGATATAATAATATATTCAATTAAATTATTAATTTACCATGTTATGTAATTAGTGTTTATATCAAAAAAAAAAAATTATTATTCCATTTTAATTAATAATATTCATTTATATTTTCGCAATAACAACGTTTATTATTATAAAAAAAAAAATTTTTTTAATTAATAATTAACAACATATTGGCAAATGGCTTTTTGTTGTTGTTGTTGTTGTTGTTATTTAGCAATTGTAATAAAAACGATATAAATAAATAATAAAATAATACAACAAAGGACTTCGATTGATTAAATTGTATTTGAAGGTATAAAATCAAAGTTGATGGACGCGATACCATAAAAATTTATGTCTAGATATTTGTGAAACTAAACTAAAAAACTAACCGACATTGACTTATTCTTATCACATTGTTTTTTGCTTTTTTTTTAGAAAGATCACAGAATCTTATAAAATATATGTATGTATGTATGTTTTTTGTAAGTTGGTGATGGGTTTTGTATTTCATCGTTTCTTAAAGTTGCCAATTGTCGTCAGCCTTTGTTTGGAACATAATAAAACTGCCAACTGTTAAAATCCCAAATGTCATCTTGATAACGCACAAGGGACATTCTATAGTGATAAAAATAACTAAAATATGGTTTGAGTGTACATAGTAAACTAATCCGAGAGAAAAAAAATCCAATAATCCATACGAACAATCATTGAGGGCATTCAATATTGATCTCAGAATGGTGCTTTGGTTTCGTCTATTTTTTTTATTTTTTTTTTTTTTATGCTGACAATATTCACAAATGTGTGAAACATATTGAAACGTTTGTACAAGCAAAATAAGAATTACGCAAATATTTACAAACAACGAAGAAAACACAAAAAAAAAAAAAAAAAAAAAGAAAAGCAAAAAATTGTCTATAAATCCAGCTAAAAATGCCGTCATCCTTGTTATTATTAAAAAAAAAAAAAAAAAAACTACACAACACCGAAAATAAATATATGAAAAAACATCAAAAAGTTCGAAGTGCAAGCACATTGCATGACGGATTTATAGTTGCAGTAATGCGTCCTCTGTACGACCTCAAGCTTTGAACGTGTAGTTGTTGCATTGAGTGTTGCTGGCTTATATACGGTATTGCAGCCGTTGCACTAGCATGCTATGCAATTTCTCCCCAAGGAGTTACCATATAACTAAAAAATTGTAGAAGGTGCCCTATTAATAAAATAGATAGAGGAACGAGTTATATCACATCTATATACATATATATATATATGACAATCACTATACAAAACATGAAGTGTCTGCTGCTCTCAATCCATTACAAAATTATTCTCTATTCAAAGTCAAAAGGCACCAACAAAACATGATTATAATTGATTTCTCTTCTTCTACTTCTCCCTTTTTTTTTTTTTTTTTTATAAAAACAAATATTTTAATTTATCTGAAACCCCATATTACATATTTATTCATCCAATAAATAATGTGTTTTTGTGGATAAAAATAGATAATTGAAATATGGTGTCGTTACTTTGTCACATTTTTTCACCTTATCATCAATATTTAATGATTTTACTTTAATTCTCCAATGAATGATTAATTTTTTTGTTAAATAATAATCATATCCATTGTGATAATAACGATTTATTTATAAAAAGCTAAACTAAACTATTAGACTTATTTCAGCATATATACTGTGTGCAACTATCAACTAATGATAAACTTGCAATTTTAAATCAGAATTGTTTTGAACATTTTTTTCTTTTTAGTAGAACCAACGACCAAACATAAAATTTATTTGAGTGTATAATTTCACAGTAATGCAATACAGGGCAAGGTATTGTACATTACATTGACGAGAATGAAAAGAAAACGAAAAAAAAAAAGTAACTACACTGAGAAAAGTGCAGTGTCCTACAATTGCATCAACAGAAAATAACAGAGTGGGATCTTTCTTTAAACACTTTTGATATGTTTATGAAGAGCAAGAAAAAAAAAAAAAAACTATTCAAGAGAAGAATAATAATAAAAATAATTTTTTCATTTGTAACTTTAACGTATTATATTTTCTGTTGCTGTTATTTCTGCTATTACGATGATAGAAAAATAGGTTAGTGAAAAAGAAAAAGGAAAAGAAAAAGAAAATAAAAAATTCATCACTGTGCAGATTAATGAAAATGAAAATATAACGATATATTCAATTGTTTGTGTGCACACATTTTCATTTATACTGCATCGTATCGCATCAATTCACTTGCAGTCAATTTAATTTTCAACTGGAAGTGGTACTGGTTACGGCGGGGTGATTGTACGTCGCTGACCCGCCAGGATGGCCATTGCACCAATAATAATCACCAACGTTTTTTTTTTTCTTCTTTTTTTTCCATCTCTACAAATCGTCTTCGGTGCAACGTCACTATAATTGCAAATCAGTAGACAAGCCAAAGAAACTAGTCACAGTTGCATATAATAAGAATAAATTTTACACATAGAATTGTGTCTCAAATCCAATGCATTTCTTTATACGAAAAAATAAGTGAGAATGCAAATTGATAAAGATTTTTATTTTGATTTTTTTTTTTCTTTTTGCCCTGCATTGATAAATATTAAAGTACTAATTTCTTGTTAAAGTTAAATTGATGTGAAAGGAAAACATAGTTTTGTTCCTTAGAATTTTAAAGCAGTAAATAGACTTTAATGAAATTTCAATGAAATTTCAATCCCACGTTAATGTCTCTAGCAAAGTCAATTATTTGATCACCCACACTGTATACTAAACGTTTTACCTAGAATACATTCTATAAAATACGGAGAATTTTTGTTTATTTCCAAGAACCAAAAAAAAATTAAGGAATAAAAAAGAAAAACAGAAAATATTGAAATAAAATCCAATTCTTTGTGGCGGGATATTTTTTAAGAGCATTTTAATACCTCGTAGAACCCTTTTTATTTTCATTATATTTTTTTTTTTGTTAAAAAAAAAAAATTTATCATTATTTGCCGCCAACACTTTAACAAAGTAAAAATTTAATCGAATTATCATGTTTTTATTAAAATTAAGTTTTATATTGAGTAAAATGTTTATTCATGTAGAAACAGAATAAAAAATTACAATTCCGTTGTATAGCTAGCTGCTTAATAGGATTTAATGAATATGTCAACTCCCATCACCCGTCTATAGGTTAAAAAAAAAATTAATAAAAAATAATAATAATAATCTAAAAATAAAATTAAATTAATTGATGGTAATTTCACAATAAAAATGCTAAACTATAACACAATTAATTGAATACAACCCTTCAAATAAATTCATAATCATTAACTATAAATAATAATAATATAACTACAAAAAAAAAAAAAAAATAACTAACCCTCGTTGATTATCTAGTTAGAAATAGAATGGCGATAACAATTCATTTTTACAGTCATAAAGTGCAGACAATTTAAGTTAATTGTATATTAAAACTAATTTTATTAACCAAAAAAATAATCATAGAAAGTGATTTTCTATTTAAATTTTACCCCATTAAGCATCAAAGTAAATAAATGCATAATAAAGAGAAAAAAAAATCATAATTGAATAACGAATGAGCATAAAAAGCACCAAAAAAATAAAATAAAATAAATCAATTCAACACCTCATTTAATATTGTCTCGTATATCGTAAAAATCAGCAAATTTATCAAAAAAAAAAATAATAAAATTATTAATAAATGTTTAACAGACATAGACAAATAGAGATGATTTGACATAGTAAAGAAACGATAAAACTGGTGTATAAATATTTTAGAAATCTGTCTAGAAGTTTATCAAGATCTTGTTATTATTACAATTTTTTGTGTTTTTTTTTTTAGTAAATATATTATAACGTTGAATAAACCACAACTATGGCACTATTGCTGTTTTGTTATGGATGAAATGAGCGCGTCAAATAATATTTCCACACCATATATCTTCTGTAATTTTTTTTTTTACTCTTTTTTTTTGCACAGTTTATACAAGTGCATTGCAGATGCATAGTATTTTATAACTACTATTTACTATAAAAACTGTTTTAAAAGTAGTTTTAATCGGATAGAGCCAAACCAACCATTTTCCCCATATCACACACCATTTTGGTATCAAAATTTATGATTCTTCCACTTTTTAAATTTATTCATTTCATTTTGCATCGTTGCGTCGCCATCATCATTGTCGCGCATTACAATTTACAAGTCTTTACTATTTACTAATATGTTATTATTTATTATTTGTTTTTGTAATTATTGTTGACGGTGTCTCGCCACCATTGTTGTCGCCTTCCACAATATGCATTTCTTACACTCGAATTAACTGGATCCTCTTGGTACTGAATGAAACTAACAGAAATACTAACCGACAGCCAAGAAGACAGTGATGAAAAGCATTTATGTTAATAAAATATATGACCATTTGTTTTATATCCACTAAATAACGTCCACTTAGGTCCACATTGACTGCAATATAGCATTACGCCAATTAATAACAGTTTATTATGCACTTTGAATACTGACATAATTCACATTTTTCAATCTGTCCCAAAATATACTCAAGTTGATGGCTATTAAATTTCCACTGTTTATTATCAGTAAAATTTTGTTTGTCTGTTAAAACAAAACTACATGCCTTAAAATTCTTAAATAATGGGCGGCTAAGGAAAATCTTTCTACAAGAAAAATTGTTTTTTTTTTTTTATCTAAAAAATTCCTCTCTAATAAATTGCTTCAGCAATAAAAATTCATTTTTCATTTACAGCAAAACAGAGAATAGAATAGATGGAAAGCGGGTAAGAAAAAATAAAAACGCCCTTCGTGTTAATCAACCATATAAATAGTTATAATTTAGTAAAAATTAATAATAAAATTGAAGAAGAAGAAGAAAAAAAAAATAAAAATAAGAAGTAAACTCACTAGGTACATGCCGTCATTGTGGCGACACAACAAAAAGGTGTCGTGTTTGGGGTTCTACGATTTACATAAATTATCACAAGTTTTCTTTTTCTGCTTCTGCTTCTTCTTCATCATTTTCCATCACTGGTATTTTTGTAGTAAAGACTTAAAATTAAGAACATGCTTTTACCCTAGAATTTCGCGAAATTGTTTATATGGGTGACAATTTATCATTTTATTTCTACGGTGCACCGTATGTAACAACTATAAGCATTATTTATTCGCTCAGTCCACATTGTTATCATTCTTCAGAGTAAATGTATGTTTAAATTGTCTTAAATTAAGATGCTGCCAAAGTATAATATTCATACATTAGTAAGAAAATGGTTAAAAAAAAACAAAACCATTCCCAGTACCAAGTTATTCCATTCTTATTCGCATATACAGCTACAAAAGAATGTCAAATGATTAATTAAATAATACGTGCATCAAGTCAAGTCAAGACAACGGTATAAAGTATACTTGACTACGGTTTTGTATGTTGCTGTAATGATTTTGTATAAAAAGGGGTTGTTGGTAATGGCAACGATGGGTTTTAAATCTTTAAATATATGTCGCCTATAATTTATTTAAACTTTATGTTAATTCCCATTTAATTTCATAATAAATTGTTGAAACTATCTGAATACAAAGATCATCAACTTAATTAATTGATTACGTCAAATTTATAGTTTAACCAGTGAATTTTTATTATAAAAGAAATTTGTTTTTATGACTTGGTATAAGAATTTACTTTCGAATTTGAATAAAAATCAATTAAATCTTTTAATTACATTAACATACAAATTTGATTACCATACAACATTTTTTGCAAATTGTGTAAATTTTCAAAGAAGATGAAGGAAAAAAAATGCGATTGTCTGAAAGCACAGTGAGAAATGTTTAATGAAAACAAAGGTGACGACATTCTTCTATTTGTTAAAACAATTTGATTCAATATTTAATCAAAAGACAGAGAAACAAAAACTTTTGTGTTTTTGTTATTCTGTAGTTTTAAAAGAAAACAAATTGATAAACGAAAAAGTTGAATAACAGACGCAAGAAGAAGAAGAAAATTGAACTGGAAAACAATAACGAATCATTTTTTTTTTTTTTTTTTCGTATCCTTTCATTTTATTTCGTATCACCAACTTGTTGTCGTAAACTCAGTCAGGTCATTTATTTTCCAGCAAATTTCATCCGTGTTAAATGTTTTTTTTGGTCTTTTCATCATCATTTTCAAGTTTTTTTCTTTATCATTTTGTCGCATTTAATGTTTTTTTTTTTTTTCATTTTTCATTTTTTTTTTTTTACACAATTTGTGCGCTGTAACAACAAAGTGGTATACCACCCACATTGAAATAGATTATAGCTTTAAAAAATAAAAGAAGTAAAATCAACAACAGCGAATTATCATTGGCCGTCTACACCCTTTATTTACAACATGGTTTAACCAAAAAAAAAAACACAATAATTTGGGAAACATTTGAGGGAATTTTTAAAAAATAAAATAATTCGATTTTAAAGAGCTAGAAGAAAGCTTAAAAAAAACTTTGGTCGCCAATTGAAGTAACATTGGAAGAAAAAAAAATTGATTATAATACTGCAAACAATTAATTTCAGTTATATTTGGTGCAAAATATTCTTGGCGACGTCTGATATTCATTGAATTAGTAAAATCAATTTTTTTTTCTCTCTCTTTGTTATCAAATTAAAAACATTTAACCGTAATCTACATTTACTGGGTAAAGTTTAAAACTTTTCAATGCATTTTATGATTTTGTATAAGATTCTGCTTATCATAAACATTTTTAAATGATAATAAGAAATTAAATTACAGACATTAGAGGTTAAATAATTTTAAATTTTAATAAAAGTTCAGGTTCCATTGTAGTTTCTACATTTTTAATAAAAAATAATTTAATTGAAACAACAACTAGTCACGAAAAAATGTCCAAAATTAGTTTTTTTTTTTTTTTTTTTTTTACAAAACAGAAAAAGCTTTAATTTGCATTGTTGACGGTGCAGAACATGCAAAACAAACGTCAAATAAAGCAAAAAGAAATCAAATGAATTTTGCAATTATAATTTTTTATTTTTTTCATATGAACCATTGATAGAATGGGTTAATTGCCCTTATCTTTGTTAGGGAAATTCGTTTTTTTTTTTTTAAATAAAGTACTGTGGCAAGTACATTTCGTGAGCAGAATAATTTTCGGTTTTATTTAGATTACAAAAAAAAAAATACAAAGGATTAACAAAGTGAGCTCGCTAACCTTGTTCTTGCAGAATTTAAGTTTAATTTAAATTTTAATTAATAAGATTTTTCTTTTTCATATAATAAAAAAGGCACAAAAGGCATAGCAAGGTATATAAAGTGTGAAAAACGCCATCAAATTGCATCAACATTTTACTAATTTAATTAATATTTAATCCTATTTTTAACTTTATCGACAATCCATCACAGTCATTTTCCACTGTATCACGTTTTAATTTAACGAAAAACATGAAAAACTCTTTCAAATGTAATTTAAAACAATTTCTGCACATTGAAAAACACACACAAAAAAATTAATTAAAAAAGTATTGAAAGTTAATAAAAATTGATCTTAAATAAAAATATATAAAAAAAAAAAAAACGCACGAATTGTAATTTAAAATAAAAAAAAAAAAAAAAAAAAACGCCACAAACTTGAAAGTTTTTCCTTTTTCTTATTTTTATTTCATCTTCTTTACAATTTTTCTTGCTTCTTTTTTTCTGTTTTTCTGTTTTCTTGTTTCTTATTCTGTTTTTATTTTTATTTTTGTAGCTGAAAAACTTGTCTTGACTGAAATCTTTGTAGCAATAGAAGGCAAGCGAAAATATACAAAAAAAAAAAAAAAAAAAAAAAAAGTTAAAATAATACAATTTTGTTAAGAAAATAAACTAGACAGCAGCAGCTCTAGCATCAAGTTTATAAATATCGTACGGCAAATGGAAAAAAGAAAAAAAAAAATGAAATGAAATGAAAGAAGAAAAACGGAAATTGAAAACGTTTAATTGAATTGATCTTAACGAAAGAATGAACTTGGACATTATTTTACTTCTTTTTCGTTTTTCTTTTATATTATTCAGCAAACTTACTCTTTTAGTTCAGTTTTTTATTAGCTAAATAAGGTAGAGAAGTACATGCTTCAATTTATTTTACAATAAAAATTCTCGTTTTGTTTTTTTCTTATTGTTTAATTATTATGCCACAATCAGTTTGATGTTAATAAGTATTAATGGACATTTTATTCATTCTTATATTTATAATAGTGATATAAAACTGTAATAATACTAATCAATTAGTTTAATCAAAGCTTAAATTAACAACAACAACAACGAAAAAGTAATTAACAGTTGAAAAGCTAATTTAAATTCTAATAAAAAAAAAAACACCAAGAATAATAAATTAATTAAAACATTAAATGAATATACACTGTCTAGTCCTATAAATATTGTAAAATCACTTATCTAATCTCGTTTTATAATTTTTTTTTATTATTTTTTTTTATTCAATATAATTCATTCATGTTATAAAATTTATCTTTGTTAAATTGCAGACATGATCATCAAGTGAATTTTTACCATTTATAATGCAAAACAATTTTATTTAAACAAAAAAAAAGAAAAAAAAAAGAAACTTAGGTGAAACACTGCGATTCTGAATAAGGTTACAATAGACTAGCTAAACGTG
This sequence comes from Ptychoptera albimana, assembly GCA_961205885.1. NCBI lineage: Eukaryota > Metazoa > Arthropoda > Insecta > Diptera > Ptychopteridae > Ptychoptera > Ptychoptera albimana. The sequence continues at coordinate 7,435,956 of OY540804.1, forward strand.
ATTAAAGAATCACAAGAAAAATCGAAGAGAAGAAGCGAAAAAAAAAAAAAAAAAACATCCAGCTTCGATTCTACAGTAAATTCAAGAAGTTAACACAAAAAATTGAAAAAAACTCGTCTAAAACTATAAGAGTCATTCGTATAATAATGAGAGCTTAAAAGAAAAGTTAAATAAAATTATAGGAAATGAGCATACTTTTGGCCAAATGGAACTTTGATTATCTTTAACTGGTTTTCTACTAGCTATTTATTGAAGGTTTATAAAAATTGTATTAAACTTAAAACTAAAGCATAACTTGAAAACTTTTATTTTAACAATCCTTGTTTAACAATTTTTTTCCTTTTTATCAAATTTCCCTTATATTTTGTGCAGACATTGATTAATTGTATAAAATGGTTTGCTTTAGATTAGATTCTTTAATAAAACATTTTCCAATTTGGAAAAATACAAAAGACTACAGAATCACTGGTTGAATTTTGTTGTTGATAATTGAAAATTTAATGTTAACATTCGAATTAATTCAATCAAAATAGTTTTTATGAAGCTTTTTCATTTGTGATAGACGAGGAAACAATACTAGGGATACGCACACTTTGTTACTTAATAATGAAATTACAGAGATTTTCAACAAAACTATTTTTTAGAACTGTCAAAAAATGTAGCAATCATTACCTGCTATTTTGTATTTTAATTAAATAATTTTCCAGCCGTTGCTATATTTAAATACAACCGAAAAAATGAATAAATATTTAAGGGATGCATTTCTGCTCGTTACTATAAAAGAATTAAGCTGTAGATAGCTCGTAATCGTTTATTTTACCTTTCGTTGAAAGTACGTGTCTAAAATAGCACTAAAATCATAAGAATTATAATTTGTAATATCCCCCCTGAAGCAGAAAAGGTAATATTCGCTTATAAAGCAGTTTGTTACGGATATAATAACAACACGATTAAAATAAGCAGGAAATAACGTTGGCATTACAAAATAAAATAAAATCGTACCGTTGAGATTCAAAACACTTAAAATTAATTTAATTTTAAAACGCTGATTCATATGAATCAAACACAAATTCCGTAATTTACGTAAGTGTTTTCCAATTGAAAAATCAAATGAGAATTTAATTACTAAACTGAATGATTCCAATGGGATTTTACAGAAGACATAACAAGTAATGCTTCAGTGCTAAGAGATAATTTAAAAAAAAAAAAATAAATAAATTCCTTCTAATCTGACGCATAGGAAAAATCATTTCATTAACAGAAAAAAAAAATAAAAAAATTAATCTTAATCCCATAATAATCACAGCAGACCAAACATAATCACTTTAGTGGTTTTTTTTTTTTTTTTCTCTCGCAAATATCGAAATAGACTTCGTTGTCACCGTCGTCATATTTGTTACGAATTTATTTTACAAAAAAAAAAAAACATTAGAAAATAAAAAAATTAAAAAATTGCTTAAGGAGGTGACAAGCAACTTTCTTCATTTCGACGATTTAAATAGACGAATGTCGGCACGTGCACGGGTTGTTTTGCTTTTATTTAATTATTTTCGTTATTAATGTTTGTTCAACAAATTTATAAATTTCGTCATTTTATTTAGAAAAATAAATAAAATCGTAAATTGTTGAATTTTTTTTTTTTTTGCTTAACAATTCAACTTCCTTACCTAATTTGTGCGATTTTTTTTTTTGTTTATTCTCAAGATTTTATTATTAATATTCCCTTTCACCTAATTTAATCCACAGGTGCTCGTTATGTTTCTTGTTTTATATTTGTGTTAAAATTTCCTGGTCTTTCTATGTTACGTGAATCATCATGATGATTAATTTTTCTGTGCTTGGCTAGGAAAACCTTTTTCACAAAAAAAAAAAAAAAAATAAGAAAACCAAAATCTAGGTTATTTATTGATTTTCTAATCTAGATTATTGATGTAATAGCCATGGTGGCGACGGCCACATATACTTATTTTTATATCATTACATTAGTCATCTAATTATAATTCTTTTAATCATTGAACAAAACTCTTATTTGCCGCACAACAAGCGAAAACAAAAAGAAAGAAAAAAAACCAAAGTTCCTTTTATTTTCCGTTTAGCTAAGGTTGGTTGTGCTAAAATTTATTTATTATTATTTTTTTTTTAATTTAAACGATGATGATGATGATGAAGAAGTAAAAAAAGAAGAGGAAAGATTATTATTTACAAATGCTTAAATTAATCTTTAATACTTTGTTTTGCTTTTTATTTTTAGTTCATTCTTTAATAAAAACGTTGTGTTAGTAGCAATAGAATAATCAAAAAAAAAAAAAAAAACTAACTTTATTTCTGTTAAACGAAAATAAATTTAATTTTCTATATATAACAGAACTAAAGTTGTTGTTTTCATTAAAAATTTTAAAAGCATGGCGATGATACATCACAAGCATATAACAATAGGGACGACGACCATATTAATAATGAAAATAAAAATAAAAAAAAAATCTACGGATCTCAGCTAAAGAGAGAAGTGAGAGCGAAAATTTTCGCGGCCGCGCAGAATATAAAAATAAAAATAATTTTTTTTTTTTTTTTTTTTGTATAAACAATTTTAGTATAATAGTAGGACCGAGAATTTTGGACTTGCGTAACTCGTTTTATCTAATAAAAAACGAAAAAAGAAAAAAAATAAATAAATAATATTAAAAAAAAAAAGTAAATAAATAAAGTAATGGAAACGTACAATGTGCGGCAATAATAATAATTATTTAATTAATTAATTAATTAATAAAAAGTTTAATTTTTTCTTCTTTGTTGTATCGAATTATTGTTTGTTTTTTTTTGTTAAAATGAAACGAAAGAAAGAAAAGTGAAGCAAAGTGTTTTTCTTTATTTTTATGAATTATTTTTTTTTTTTTTTTTTTTTGTTGGTTGTGTTGAACCAAGTGAAAAGTGAAATTAAAAGTGTTTTTCACGTTTTTCTTTGCCTTTTGTTGTTATTTGTGCTTTGTTTTTTTTTTTTTTTTTTTCAATAATTTATTTAATTAATTATTGATTTATTGCCGTGTGTTGTTTTTCTTCCGTTTTAATTTTTTTTTTTTTTTTTTTTTTTTGTTATTTACGTGGAAATTGTGTTCATTAGTAATAAGAAAATGTAATTAAAAATTATTTGTGTAATAAAAATGTGTATAATCATTATACTACGATAAATGTTCAATCAAAAGCAATAATAGAATAATAAATTTTTATATGTTTAAAATATAAACAAATATGGATGATTCTATATTTATGTGTTATAAGCAGTAAAGAGCATAAAATGAGATAATATTATAACATAACATCACACTAACACTAATATTCTATAAAGTAAGTATTGAAATACTAGAAAAAAAAAAAAATTATTTCTACAGTGATTTTATTTTTCTTTTTGTTTATGGTGGTGAGAATGTAAAAATTTACTATTTATAATTTTAAAACCGTGAACACAACTACATATGTAAACGGATATAAAAATTTTTTGCGAATGTAGCGATTTTGGCGAGCGAATTTATGATTTGAATTAAAATATAAAAAAAAACATCAAATAAGAATAACTGAGTGTTGTTGTTCTGTATTTTCTCTGAATTTATGTTGAATGTGTAAATAATTGAGGGCTTTGCCCCTATGTAAGACACAGATTTTTTTTTATAAACAAAATCACGGACGAGTTTTTTGTTTTTGTTTTTTTTTCTTCAGTTTTTCTTACACAAACGAAATACTACAAACACTTTTATAAAAATTGTGCAGAATAATTAAAAGAGTGAAAAACATAAATTTTCAACACATTTAATCGTGACTGTAATAAAATTTTAAAATTAATTCAATGATTTTAATATTAATGAAAAGCACTCCAGGTATGAAACTCCTTCGATGGCGCATAATCAATGTACACGTGTTACAAAGCTAATAAAACGGAAAATCTACTTGTCAAATTTATATCAGCACGATACAAAAATGATGAACATCTGTGAATTAATTTTTCGACGAAATCCTTGTTTTTTCTAGTGAGATAATTTGAAAAATAATAAATTTCGTAATAATATTCATAAAAAAAAAAAAAACTCTGTTTCAACAAAATATTTATAAATAAGAATGAAAAACCGAAAAGTTGTTCAAGTTGTCTGAAGATCAGATGGCAACAATTTTTCGTATAATGAAAATTTATAAAAGTAAATGTGTTGGGTGGCTTCAAAGAAACTTTAATTATAATATGAGTAGGAAATTTCTGATTACATATGCAACTAGGTAAAAGAGAAACCACGTGTGGTATTTGGTTTAGCTGCGTCTCAAACTATTCACTAGTGTTTTTTTATTTTTTTTGGTTATTTTATATTTTGTTACAAGAAACAGTTAAAATGTAGATTTTTGTAAAACATAAATACATAAGTTGCAAAGATAGTTATTGAGTGGAGAGAAAATTATAAAAAGTTTATGGTGAAAAGCTCTAATCGTTCACATTAGTGTGATTTATGCTGAGCATTGAGTGATTTTGCGCACATTAAAGAGAGCAAATTGTTTTATAATTAAAAAACAAAAGAAAACAAAAAATTGTGCGTAAAACAACAAATAAATGAATTAAATTTACAGCCGTAAAAATAAATCATAATCATGTAAATTTATATTATATGCTTATAAAAATCAAACAACAATTATTTATCATTGTGAAAAATAAAAACCTTTAACTGTATTAGTAGAAAAATTCGGTATTAAAAAAAAAAAAAAAAAAACGATATTTTGGATTTTCCTCGTGGTTAATAAACTCTCTTTTACAGTTTCTAAATTAGTAATTCTCATTTTTCTGACTTGAGTAGTAAAATTTAAACTAAGTAATGTACGCGTTTGCGTAAAAAAAACTTTTTTTTTTTTTTTATATTTATTTATTTTTTGTTACTGATAAAATGGATACAACATAACCTCAAAACAATATATTGAAAACAAAATAATAAATAAATAAATTAGAAAAAAAAATAAAAAAAGCATAATTATCATAAATAACATTTAAAGAAGAAAAAAAATTGTTTTTTATATAAAAAAAAAAAGTGTCCGTGTGTTTTGTAGACAACAACGTGCTTTAAAATTTTGTATTTATATGTGGAGGCGCCTTATACATTGTACACAGTGGGTGAATTTTATTTTTTTATTTTTTTATTTTTCAAAATAACAAAGCAATTAAATGCTTAGTTATTTAATGAATTTATATTTTACATATTTTATGAGCTTAATTTGTTTATCGATGTGCTTTCTATAATATATTGTTTTTGGTGCTTTTCTAGTGGAAAGTTTGTAATAAGAATTTGTTTTGTGAATAAAAACCATTTTCCCATATTAGCATTATTTATTTATTACATTTGTTATAAATTACATAGTTTTCTATCGATACTGCTTTGTAATCAAATAAACTAAATTCAAAATAAAATTTTCTACATTATTTTGTCTAACATTTATTATGATTATTTTAAAAACAATAATTACAATAACGTTGAAAAAAAAAAAAAAAAAACAAAAAAAAACAAATAAACTATAAATAAAGATAAAAAAAAAAAAAAAAACGAAACATTTATTATTATAAACTTAAATTTAGACGACAAAATAAAAAAGAAAGAAAAAAAGAAAAATTTATTTGTTGGACTTTGTTTATTGGTTAAACAAAAGTACCGTTTTATAATAAGAACATCACTATACTGAAACGAATCTATTAGTGTACAGATGTGGCAAAACATAAAATGATTATAGCAGATAAGTAACATTGGAAAATAAAAAGAATATGAGGAGAAATACATGTGTAAAACGAAAAGAAAAACCAGAAAGAAAGAAAGCATATTAACCCAGACGTTGTCGACGTTTTAAACGATGTTCACCACAACACAAACGTGTATATTATCATCACAAACATCTTGTTATTATTATAAACAGAAAATTTACTTAGATTATTACCACAATCATCAACACGATGATTATCGTTATTATTACACAAACATAATAATTTTTCATTATTATTATTTTTTTTTGGTGTAGAGAAATTTTCTGTTTTTGATTCTCATTTGGGATAATTTGGGTTTAATTTCTTTAGAGAATAATTAATAAAAAAAAAAAATCTTTTTTTTTTTTTGTTAATGGTAGTTCCATCATTTATGTATATACAAAAACAAATCATTTAAATTTACCTAAACAAACATACGTGTTTGTGAGTTACTTAACACACACTTTTCTGCACATTCTCAGTATATTTATATAATTTATTAATATAATAATATAATAATTTATTATAATAACGCCACACAATTTTTTTTTTTTTTTATAGTAAAAAGAAAATAAAGTTTTTATAGTAATTTTTTCTCTACAAAATAAATTTTCTTGTTTTCTTTTCGACAATTTACATATTTTGTAAATAGACAACGAAGGGTACTCACATATTAACACAATATTTAAATAATAATAATAATAATAATAATAATAATAATAACAAAATATTTAATATACAATGGTATGGTTATTTTCCCAGATAAAACGATTTATAAATAGATGTTGGGATGCACTAACCTATAAATGATTGTTATTGAAAATTCTATATTTAGATTTCATCAAAATGTGCGAAATATTTTTTTTTTTATTTTGTTTGTATTTTTTAATAATATGTATGTTGGGTAGAGAGTAAAATATGCAAATGATGATGGGAAGACATAAAGACGACACAATAATTATATTTTTTTTTTTCATTGAAAAGCCACAAAAGAGATTATAAAAAATGCATAACACAGTAGTTCGGTTATACATTGATGAAACACACAGTGTATTTTATTATATGCATACATTTCTGTATGTAAATTACCCAATTTATGAATTAAATATTTTTCACGATGACATAAATTGATTTTTTTTTTATTATCGATTATTAACATAATAAAAAAGGGATTTTTATTTATAAATTTTTAAATTAAAGCCTAATGACACCTTTTTTTTTTTGCCTTTTTATTATTATTTTCATTGCCCTGAATAAATCATAGTGAATTTACTGCTGCTGCTGTTTTTTTTTTCAAATAAGAAATTATTACTCCCAAAGTGTTTTACCAAGGTGAATAATTAATAATATGAAAAATCTGTAAGATTTATTACGTTTTTAAAACTGGCACCAATTACTTTTATGTAAATTATATCAATAATTTATACAGCGTAGCATAATTATGTTTTTTTTTTTTTTTTTTTTACGCACTTTAATTTTTATTTAATTATCGGAAAGTATTAAGCGTTATGTTAACACTTTACAAGTTAAAGATTTAGTATTGTATTAACGATATGTAGGATTTTGGATATTAATAATTAAGAGGTGTATTTTGACTTAACTAATCTTATTAAATTAAAATGAGAACATAAATAAAAATACTTTCATAAACATTTATATTCAAATCAGGCATAATAATAGTAAAAATACAAAAAAACGTTATCAAAGCACGTTAAAAAAGCACGGAATCTACAACCAAATGACATTTTTTGAATTTTTTTATTTTAAACTAACCGCAAAAGCGTAAAAGAAGGAAATTATTACTTGGAGCACCACCACCACCACCACATTTGTAAAAGTGCTTTAGTATTTTCTATAATTTTTTTTTATTTTGCCTTCTAATTAATCAATTAAAATTTAAGACGCAATTCTACTATAGTAAAAAATAAAATGTCTGTGTGTGATTAAATAATTTTGATAAAAAAAAAAAAACAATTTTTTTTTTTTTTTTTTAATTAACATGAAAATATTGTTATACGATACTTTAATTATTTTTATTTTATTTTTTTGTTTGTTTTTATTTTAATTAAATAAACATAGATTAAAATTTAATATTGAACTTTGTACAAAAGTTATAAAATTATTTTTTACAAAGTGACAGTTTTGGTTTTGGTTTTTTTTTTTTTGTGTGTTAAATAAAATGTTTATAGTTGTGAATGAAAAATAGAAATAAAATGTGAAAAAAAAAAAATAACAATAAAAACTTCATTGTGTTGTTGTATGTAAGCAATTATGAATATTCAGTATGAAACTTTCCATAATAATTTAGTTTGTAGATGAGATAAATAATTTATTGCTGGTTTACTAGGAAGACATTACTTAACCTTCGTCGTGTCATATATTATAGAAGGTAGGACTGTGCAATGTAATGTTATAATCGATCATATTTTTTTTGGAGAGAATATATAAAATCTTTGTTCATCGTTTTGGTGACATCTTAAAGGTTTTTATGACTTTTAGGATCCCATAGAAATGATTACTTAACGATGTTTCGTAGATAAATTTTATTTTTTGTTAATTCATCAACAACTTTTATTGAGTTTTTCCAAGAAAGCAAATAAACGTAAGATAACTCCTTAAGAATCTTAAATCCATAAAATTCTAATAAAATTTCAGGAGTTTCTCATAAACGGTGAGGTTTTATTCATTTTTCTTTTAACCGTCATAAAACCGACTGCTTTTTAGCTGGGGCATCAGTGTTGATAATCAACTAAATAATAAAAGCCAAACAGCCAACTGCCAGGATATCATTTTATTTTAAAGGAAGCAAAAAACTTTCAGAATTATTCCTTTTTCATATTTACCAAGTCTCACCAAGTATAACATAAAAGTAAAACGAACCTTTTATTTCAGTAGCGAATTCATGATTTTTACATACAATTACTGTTGTTCTTTGTGTTCTAAGTGAAAGCTTAATAAAAAAAAAATCAAATGAAAGGAAAAATAATATAAGAATAAAAAAAAAAACCCCAAAAGAAACTTTATATACTTTGCATACGTGCCAAATTGTATATTTAAATTTTTATCTCTTTTTTCCTTTAGGTTTTGATTTTAATTTTTTTTTTTTTTTTTTTGTTATTATTTTTTATGATATTTTGTTTTGAATTTTATTTATAAACTTGACGAAAAATAATTCCCTAAAGTATGTATGTGAAATAAATAAATAAATTCTAAATAAACAAGAAATACGCATTTTTTAACGAATATTAAAGTAAATAAAATAAAAATCACGTTTTTAACATAATATTTGACTAGAAAAGGAGTTTTATTATTAATGGAGAAAGATTTTACAACGAAAATAGACAGAGTTTGTAGCCCGTTGCGATCATAACCATCCTGATAACCAAACATTGTATACATTGTTGCTCAAGTATAGAAGAATCCATGTCACCACAAAACAAAAAGAAAAACAATAAGTTACACGCAATATGTGTAATACGCGTAAAAATTCTTGTGTAAAATTTTCCAAAAAGACAATTTATTATATTCCACATTGAAAATATATTCGCGGTCGCAATATGATTGTTTTGTTTATTTTCGTGTTTTCTTGGTTATTTATGTTTTGTTCATTTCACATTACAACTACAAATAACGCAACGGCGACAATAATTTTTAATTTATTTTTAATTATTAATACACAAACTTTAATTATATGTAGACGACGGCGACAACGACGACGCTATGTTGCTTGTGATGGTAACGCTAATGATATTTATGATTCTATTTGTTTGTGTTTAGAACACGCTGATTTATAAAAGTTAAAATATAAATAATTAAAATAAAAAAAAAATAATAATAATAATAAGACGGCGTCTCCGACGAATTGTAAAAAAATAAACTTTAGTGTCAGTTGCGAGTCTTTAGCTATTCGAGTGTTTTAAGAAAACCCAAACAAAAAAAAAAAAATAATAATTTTAGTTTGCGATCGCGAATAAACTTTTGGTTTTTAATTTAAAATTTCACGTAATATTCGCGTTGTTATTGATTGTGTCTTGCGAGATATTTTATCATTTTCTTTGAATAAAAATATTTTAAGTAATTTTGTTTGCTTTTGTTTAATTTACCATAATCTTCTCTCTTTTTTTTCATATCATTATAGACGCGTAAAATGTAATGCTTCGAAAAATATCAGCAAAGTGATTATTAGTTATATAAAGTGAAAAAAAAAAGAAAATCTAAGATAATCGATATTAATTTATGTGATTGAGTGGAAATTAAAAATTTTTTATTGCTGAGTAGTGAACAATAAGTGCCATGAGTCCTTGGCGGATGAATTCAACGAGATTGACGTCCGTTGTGCCAGAGTTATTAAAAAAGAAATCAAATAAAGAGGAGAATTGTCGAGGACCACCAGGCCGGTGAGCCAGAAAAGGTTACGTGGTAATAAGTGAGGCGCTGTGGCCCCCACGAATGCAGCAACAGGTGCCGCGGGGGCCCGCACAGCCCTAATGCTAGTATTAATGCTCCTGATACCATTCGTGTCAACGAGCCCCCTCGCGGTGCCTAAATTACTGAATAATAAACTGCTGCCAATGAAAAAAACCGAATCACGTATGAAATTAATTGTGACTAATAATCTTTTTCTGATTTCTGAATCGCAAATCCATGAAATACCTGTTAACAGTCAGTATTCGTTAAAGAAAATTGATAAACATCAGAATGGGCCACATATTCATCATTATCGTCAAGCTGCTAATGATTTTGATAACGATAATAACATTACTAATCAAAATGCACCTTTACCTAACAAAATCGAGTCTAATACAGAAAATTCCGTATCCGAGGTATCCGTATCCCAACAAAATGAATTACAGCCAACGGAAGATTCATTATTACAAAATGTGTTCATAAATCGCGATCATAATTCTGATCACGAGTATATGAGTGATAACAAACAATTTAAAACTGCCAAAAATGTAAGCAATATAAAAAGTTTCATAGAATTAAGTAATCTAAGTGCGAAAAACAATTCAGTTAATTTAACAAATGCTTATGACAATAGTGAAGTGAAATATTATTATTCATTAAACAGCAGCAGTGTCATGTATAATCGTTCGCAAATAATTAAAACAATAACCACAAGTACCGAAACATATACAATAATCCCTACTAACAATAATAATAATAATAATAATAATAATAATAATAATAATAATAATAATAATATTAGTTATAAGACAACAAGTAATAGTAAAATAAATTCAAAAAATCTTCAAGAAGAGATCAACGATGGAAAAAATCGAAGCAGTATTTCAAAGCATGGTGAGTGAGTTTAATTAATTTTTTAATAATTAAAGAAAAAACGAAAGTAATTCAAGTTTATAATATTTGGGGTGGGTTTAACGTTGTAATGTAATTCTGTCTTGAACTAATGGGTGGGTTGAATCGTTATAGTTGAATCAAATAGATAATCGGGAGAATAAAAATTGCAGTTAAAAACCGCAGAAGCTTCTGAAAACTAAGATTTTACACTCAGAAATAAAAAAGTTTTGTTGTTTAATTAAAATATTTACTGCAAAATCAGAATAATATTAAATACTGAGTAGTTTTTGTTGAATTTTTATTATCCTAGGTGTTAGACGTGCTCTTTTTTAATTTAAAATTACAAAGAGCTTTGGTCAGCTTATATTTACCATGTACAAAATGAGAATTAAACATTTATTCCTTTTAACAATGTGTTGTGTGTATGAATCAACAATGAAGCGACTATTGTCCCTTACATTAATAAAATCAAAAAAAGTTTCGTTCAGTATTGTTTAAATAATGTTAAAAATCTATTAGCAGAATTAGATTTTCTAAAAGCATAATAAAAACGCTTGTATCATTTACATTGGATCAACAATTATTGTTTTATTCACACATCTCTACATTTGTTTGATAATAATACAATGTTAAGGGATACAAATGCTAATATGATAAATTAAAACATTTGTTTTTATAAAGTTTAAAACAGAAAAGAAAAGAAAAAAAAAAACACAATTAAATTAAACTCATGGCGACGACAAATAGTTAAACGCGACAACGCAACGAACAGGCAAACATTTTTTTTGTGTAATTTTTTTTTTCGTAAAAGAGAAAAATCACTGTGAAACGACGCTTTGTAGAGCGAAGACATTCGACTTAAAATAAAAAAGAAAAAACAAAATAAATATTGTTGGTGTTGTTGCTGTTTTTAATCTTCGTCTTCTGTATTTAGTCTGTCTACCGTCTTTTCTTTGTGTTTTGCTTTTTATTTTTCTTTTATATATATATATATATTCTTGCACAACAGACGATGTTTCACATTTCTCGTTGTACATACTTAAGCATTTTCTTAATTTTTTTTTTTTTTTTTTTTTTTTTTTAATAAAACTATTTTGTTATTGTGCTAAACATTTTGTGCCATGCTGTGAAGAAAACATTCAAAAATGCCATCACATGGAAAAATTATAATAACAGGATTTTAAAGTTATTAATTTAAAAAACAAAAAGGGAACAAAAAATAAAAAAAAATTCTAAAATTAATGATTATTATTATTGTAAAATATTACTTAACTATTTTTTTTTTTCTAAATGTAATTAACAAAAATAAAAATAAAGGCATAACAATAAGAAAAATGTTTTTATTTAATGAGAAGCAGCATCAACACAACAAACAAAAATAAATAAATAAAAATAAAAAGAAGGAAAACAACAATTTATACCGCGAACACAGATTTTTTTAATAAGCCAGCGTAGACAGACGGTAGCCAAAGAAGAAATTAATTATAAACATACGTACAGTATATGTAATTTGTGTTTAATTAATACAATTCATTTGATTGGCTATTGTTGGTTGTGTTTGCTACTGTTTTGCTACCTTTTTTTTTGTTTTTTCTTTTTAATTTTTGTTGTTGTTGTTGTTATGTTGCCTCTCAAATCAATGAAAACGTTGCAAATATAATAAGCCGATGGCAGCGAACAACAAATATTAATAATAAATTTAATAAAAAAAAAAAAAATCTACGGTATTGTTAGTGCTATTTATAAATTATATTGCCTTTGGACAATCATTAAAAAATTATATTTATGTTGGTGGTGTAGAGTGTTAGGGAATATTTTTTCCAAAGTTGAACTCAGGTTATTATTTTTTTTTTAAGGCTTTATAAGCCGATGCAGAAATAATAATTATTGATGGCAACATAGTATTTTTCTTATGTTCTAGATGATTTAAGTTTTTCACATGCTTTTTTTAATTAATTAATTAATTAATTAGTTTTTGTTTATTATAATTTTAATAGTTTTATGTGTAATACAAAAACTATATTTTTTAATATTCGACAAATAGTTATTCAAAGATTCTAAACAACCCATAAAAAGTCTACAGCATAAAATAAGCGCTCCTTACGTTAAATATCTGCCTGTCTATTATGATTAATTTTATTAATTAGTTTTTATTATGCTATAAATTTGTTTGTAAATAAATTAAAAGAAATTTAATTGCCTAATTATATCTAAAAAAAAACCTTCATATTCTTATCGTTAAAAAAAAAAAAAAAAAACAAAAAAAATTTCAAAGGTTTTTCATTAATTCATTACGTCTATTACGTCTACAAGGCGCAGGTAAATTTAATTAATGTTTTCTCCTTCTCACAATTAAGTGAAATCTAATGCAAAAAAAAAAAAAAGAAATTTCTTTTCCTTTGTTTTTTTTTTTGTTTGTTTATAAATTATTTAATTATTTTTATATAAAAGCTATTCATATAGTCAACTTTCTGGCGTATTACGAAAAATAATTGGGAATAAATTTCCCATCTATCTACCCCCACACACACACTGGTCGTGTTTAAATAAATTAGAAGCAAAAAAAAAAATTCATCATGAATTAATTAAAAATTCGTTTAATTATTTTTTTTTTGTACTTTGTATTGATTTTTAATTATTAAAAAAAAAAAATTCTTTGGGGTTTTCTCCTTACATTTCATTATGATAGTTATCGGTGTTATTACATAAAAATCGCCATAAATTGACTTTGATTAATTAAATGAGTTTTCATTAAAAAAAAAAATTAATTAACATAATTTTGTTTTGTTTTGAAATTAATTATATAAATCCACTGACTATTTTAATGTTTAACCGTTTAACAGAAATGTTCATTGACAAAATGTAGTTAAATCCTGTTACTAAGTAATCAGTAAACTAATTATATTTAATTTAAAGTAATTTTTGTAGTATTTTTTCTTTTTTTTTTGTATTTTTTACACAATGCTATAAAAGTAGTAAAATGATTAATGTTTGTAATAATAAATAAACATTTGACAGAATCTAAATCATCATTAACAAATTTACGTTATTTGTTTTCTTACTTTTCTTCTACTAATAAATTCCGTTTTTATATTACATTTCATTAAGTTAATTAAGCAAAATACGAAGAAATCATTACGTTAATCATTTCTACTAATGAAATTTTATTACAATCTCTGCTCATTTTATTTTTTATTTTTTGTGTAATTTGCTGTTTTGCTAAGAAGATGAAGAAGATGAAAAAAAAAGCCATCGTTGTCACTATATTAAGATGAAAAGTAAAAAAGGATTTTTTTTTATCAGTTTTACATATCTTAATTCAGTTTTGTTTTATTTTTCCGTTTTCTATATGAGTGTTTTGTGTTTAAATAAAAAAAAAAAAAAATTGTTTTATTTAAATTTTTACAACCTTAAAAAAAACTGTGATAATACTATAAAGAAGTCAAATCCCAATGCTATATTTTAAGTAGGGTTTAATGGCACATATTTTAAGGATAACAATCTTCACCAAAGAAACCATTTAAAAATAATTTAATAATTTTATATCAAAGGATTTTATTTCTTTTATAAATTTATTAACCAACAAAAAAAAAAAGAAAAGTCCCAAAAAAAAACCAATTAAACGAATATTAAAAGATAATTTTAATGCAGAATGGATAAATATACGTAAATTGCATTGTAAATAAAAATTATTGTTTATGAAGGGCATTAAGAATAATAAAACGAAAAGAATTAAACAAATAAAAAATGGTTTTTCGTGCACACCTTTTTGCATTCAAAGGAAATATTTTAACAGCTCTGGACGTTTGCAAATAAATTAGTAAATAATTAATGCAATAAAAAAAATCCTACACGTTTTATTAAATAATTTTTTTTTTTTTTTTGTTTATTAATAAGCATTGTTCTTCAAGTGTAGCTTTTGTTGGTTATTTTGGTAACACTTAATTGTTATCGATACAAAAAAAAAAAAAAAAAAAAAAAAAAACGATTGGTGGGTGACTCGAGGTATAAATTGAAGTCAAAAAAATTAATGGACACTTACAGACATCCTCCTTCGTTCATTATTCTTTTTATTCTTTATTTTTTGATAAAAAAAATTCAACTTGATTCTTTCAATAATATAAATAATAATAAATAAAGAATTATTTTGGGCGTGGTATTTTCTTTATTAAAATCAATTAAATTCTAGTAATGTAAAAATACAACCCGAAAAAAAAATAAATAAATAAATATGTATTAATAAAATTACCAAAAAATAAAACTGGCTAAATAGAAAGTACGCGACTGTAGGCGATGGCGCTGAATTGTAATAAAATAAATTAAATAAATAAAAAAAGAAACAAATTGTCTGATAAATAATAATATTAAAAATAAAAAAGAATCCGGTGAAGGTGCGAATTATTTATAAAAATGACGAAATATATATAAATATATATATTTTTGTTTTATTCAAATCAATTTTCATATTTTGCACACAGGGCTGTGTGTGAGTATCAATTTAATAAAACATTCTGTGAATTGATAATTTCTTCTTGTAGTAATTGCTAATTTTTATTTTGTGCTGTATGCACTGCAATCACTTCAAGCACACTAAAATGCTTTAATATATTTTAATTAAATTGATACTAAAAAAGAGAAAATTCCAACAGGTAAATGTTGTGTTATGAGGAAATTTATCCTTTTATAAACTTTGTTTTTAAACATAAATCTTACGAAAAGTTTTAACGCATGTATAGCAGAGAAAGAGCAATTTAATTTTAGAAGAACACTTAGTTAATTACATTATAAACCATAAATCTATACATGTTACAACAATAAATGTTATTCAAATTGACCCAACTCGGTTTTATTTATATTATAATGCACATGTAAAATTTGCTTAATGAAATCTTCAATTAAAAAACTTTTTATCCAACAAATAAACACCTCGAGTAATATTAAATACAAAATAATAATAATTACCAAAAGATATTTAATGTATTAAAATTAAAATACCTTGCCATATACGGGATGACAAAAAAAAAAAAAAAAAAAAAAAATGCTTTTAATAAATATTTCAGCTTCGTTTATCTTAAAAAAAAAAAAAAAAAAAAATTCATTTTAAATTATTAATGTGGGTAATAAAAAACAATTAATCATAAATAAAAATTAATAATAATTATTGTTATTACTTTAGCATACGTGAAATGTATTAAATATTAAAAAAAAAAAAAAA
Organism: Ptychoptera albimana; assembly: GCA_961205885.1. Lineage (NCBI taxonomy): Eukaryota > Metazoa > Arthropoda > Insecta > Diptera > Ptychopteridae > Ptychoptera > Ptychoptera albimana. The sequence continues at coordinate 7,452,227 of OY540804.1, forward strand.
AAATTAAATTAAATTAAAATCAAAACATGTGAGTCATACCATCTTCGTTTAAAAAACTTTATTTTTTTTTTTTCTTTTTTTTTTTATTAATTTTGATGATCACAGACAACTTTAAACAGAAATAATATTCAATAAAAGACGAAATGTCATACGATTATTATTAATTAATAAAAAAAAAAAAAATGAATTTTTTTTTTCCACGTATGATAATTATTTAATGTTGCGACAGAATGATTTTCTCTTCTTTATTATTATTATTATTATTATTTTTTTTTGTAAAGCTTCTTTTAGATAAGCTTTGTATTATTGTATATTGTGAAGAGAATTAATTAATTGTTTAAAGTTATCGATTTGGAAGGTGTCAGAGGCAACCCCATGAGTGCACAGCATCTCCTGTAATGGTTATGTTTGCGGTATATTTATCATTAAAATTTACATAACGTATTAAAATATTCCAAAAATGCTATTCTCGCAACAATTAAATTATTCAAAAAGCATCAGAACAAAAACAACAAAGCAAAGCAACATAGTGTGATAGAAAATATTTAGAAATTGTAAAATGCTTTAAATATCCTGATAGTAACTTATCGTAATTTTTTTTATTTATTTTCTTTCTTTTTTATTCGGTAAATAATGAAAAATAATATTCAACAAAAATTGTTTTTAAACACAAAAATGCCTTTAAGCTATGTCTATCAACTTTAAAACTTTTATTGCCCTGTAGATTGTTGTTATTTCGTTTGTACACACATATATATTCTCAATGTTTATATAATTTTTCATTTCAACTTTTATTTACATTGCTTTTACTGAAAATTTCTAGTGTAGCATACAGATTATATGAGATTTTTTTTTTTTTATATAAAAAAATAATTTTTGGCAACACACTAGAAATTAAATGAAACAGTCAGGTAGAAAAAAAATGGTTTTTTTATTTTTTATTTTAAATATAATTATAATCTGGTACAATGATACTTGTTTAATGATACTAACCAACAACAACAACAAGAAGAAGAGGAGAATGAAAAAAAAATTAGAACTAATTTTCAATTTGATTATTGATTTTGTTAATAAATGAAAAAAAAAAAATAATAATAACAATACAAAATACGACAGGCTGTTACCGGTTTATTCGAAAATTAAATCGTAAATAAATAGGCAAAATTAAATATAAAGCAAAAAAGAAAAAAATTTCCCAATCTTTAGATAAATATTATTGAAAAGGCAGAAATAATCTCAAAAAAGAAAAAAAAAAAAAAATTCTAATGAAAGTTTCGATTGTATATAATTTACCAGTATAGTCATAATATAACCGCAAAGTCAAAAATAGCAGCAAAAGTAATATTTCCAGACTTCGATAAAACGTCGGTAGCACGTGTCAAGGTCAAACACAGCTTTAATCTAACGATTGCAGTACATACAGTCAAACATATTTATACCTAATTTTTAATAAAATAAAAAAGTTAAATAAGCTTTATTATACGGCGAAGAAGAAGAAGAAAAGGATAAATAAAAACGTAACGCCGCAGACAAGACAAATATTGTACGATATAAGACTCTTCACAATTCCTTAACCGCCAACAGTAGCAGCCACAACAACAATAACTATATCGCCACCAAAAGAAAGTCAAAACACTTTTCATTTGTAAATTCTAAATATAAGAGAAGCAACAAACAAAAAAAAAAAATAATAATAAAATTAAATAAAATTCGTGGCACACACAAAACACATAAAAGAATTGAGGCGACAACAAAATATGAAAATAAAATCGTGAATATAATAAGGTGGTTGGGTGTTTTTGTGTTTTCTAGATGGATTATAAACAAACAGAGAAATAATAATTTTTTTTTTTTGTATATAAAAAGAGGCTTAACTAAAATAAAACAACAGAATTAACAAACATACATACAAACAACTGTGTGCAAAAAAATAAAAAAAATAATAAAGTACAAAAAAGGTGAGCAAATAGATTTTTTTTCTGTTTATAAAATGTGCAAAATACGAAATGAAATTAACAAAAAAAAAAAAAAAATTTAATAATAATAAACCAAAAATAAATCCAGACTTTATTTTTCTCTTTCTTTTATCTTTTGCCTGTGTTTTGAGTTAAAAACACATTTTTTTTTTTTTTTTTTGTTTGGTTTATTCAGTTATAAATATAATCAGCTGTTTAATGAATAATGACGCATAGGACGTCTGCGATTTAATAAAAAAAAGAAATTTTTTTAAATTTTAACTTGTTAATATAATATTAATCAGGTTATTTGGAAATGAATCATTTGTAAATTCAAGAGGAAAGGCATTTTGTTAATTTTATTTTATTTTGTTTTTTATTTATTTATAAAACGACAGACGATAATTATTATGCAAAAAAAAAAATTATTTTAATTTTAACTAATCAAGGAAGCAATAAAAAAAAAATTTTTGTTTTAAATTAATCATTTCACATTCAATTGTTTTAGAGGTTGGATAAAACATTCATCGTTCTTTTTACTAATTTTTTTGAAGTATTTTATTTTGTGTTAAATATTCAGTAAAAGCTTTTTGTGTTTAGATGAGTTCTCATAAATTTTTAGCTGCACAGTGTTTTCTCAAATAGAAATCCCTGTCATGAAGGGCATAATTGATTATTAATTATTAAACGTATTTATGGTTACAGAGTCTTACCAAAAGCCATTTCATTAAAAAAGAGAAAACTAACTCAATGAACAGTTCTAGCTTTACGCCTTTTTCTTATTATTATTTTTTTTTTTTGTGTAGTAATAAAAGAAAGAATAATCAAAAGCTAAGTAGTAAACGTCGCATGTTCGTATTTCAATTTATGAATGACTTAATAGTATTTTAAAAAGCTTTTACTAAACAGCTTAGGTAATAAATAAACAAGCTTAGCATAATAACGATATGAATTTTTATGTTTTTTTTTTTTTTATAATAAAAACTTACTAAGCTAGTCAGTCAGTCACTTATTATCATGTTTTTTTTTTTTTTTTTTCGGAATTATGATTTGTTTGAATCTTATCACAACATGATAATCTGTGGATTTTTTTTTTTTAATTTTTTGGCGAATAATATAAATCTTATTTCTATGGATAGATAATTTACAAATAAATAAGTAAAGAAATATATTTTTAATATTTAATTAAAATTAAATAAAAAAAGAAACAGAAATATTTCAAAGTAGTTCTCCATACTGAGTACCGGATTACATATGGTCGAAATTAATCATTTTTCTCCAATAAAACGAAACAAGCAACAAAAATTAATATGAAAAATATGTTAACAAAACTTTCACAGTTTTATAAATAAAAATATTCGCAATAAAAATAAAACTAATAATACAAGAATGTACAGCAAAAAAAAAACGACCAAACATGTAAGACGAGAAGCCAAATTGTTTTATATTTTTTTTTTTTTTTCAATTTATAAATATTTTTTGTGTACACAGGGTGCTGTGAATTTAATTATATAAAAAAAAAATAAAATAAAAAATAAATACAGTAAATTCCTATTCTTCACCAATATTTCCTGTTTAGTAAAATACAAACACGCACTTCCGAGTACATTAAAGTAGTTGAACAAATATTAAGCTAAAGTTATATCTGTTAAAAGAATTTTTTTTTTTATAAATATAATTTTATTAAAACGGGTTGAGCTTTCCTTACGGTACTTTACCGTTTTATCTGGCTTCTGCAAAGCTCGACTCATCCTGTAGCAATCATTTGTTTATTTTTAAGCTGTTGTTATTTGAATACAATTTAACTTCTTTATTTTTTTTTTTTTTTTTTTGCCATGTTATTTTCGTTTCTCCATCATATGTAATATCCAACAAATTTGCCCTCTGTCAAGAGTTTTATCCTCGCCTTATATTTATTTATTTATTTTTAGTATTTTTTATTGTGTTACGTTTTTTTTTTTTTCTTTCTTTATTATTGTTTCTTTTGATTTTTATTATTTATCATTTGTATCCCTCTTGAATGCACGGTTTTATTTTTTTTTTATTCTTTTGGATAAAGATAAAAAAAAAAATAAGAAAAATTTTTTTGTTGTCAGACTTAATAAAATAAAAATAAAAATGTTGAGTCGTTTCTTATTAGTTAGTTAGTTTGGTTCGTTGGTTGGTTGGTTCGTTGCTGTTTTTTTTTTGCTTCTGCAATAATTTTACATTAAAAAAAAAAAAGAAAGAAGCAAAATCATTTTTCGTAACTTGAAGAAAGCAATATGAAACAATATATAATGACATGAATATGATTAAAAATGATTGATTGCTACTTAAAAATTATTATTTCGCTGAAAAAAAAATTTTTGTTGTTGTTGTTGTTATTTATTACAATAAAATATTTGAAAGAGGAAAGATACTCCACACCATGATGCAGACAATAAAAAAAAAAAAAAAATAGTTTCGGTGTTTTATTTTTTATACTTATTGCTTACTTTGTAAAGATTATGTTATTTTTGCATAATTTTACTATTTATACACGGACAAAGGAAAAAAGATTTTTTTTTTTTATTAATACTTTTGTATAAAGTCAGACATAGAGACAGATAGACAGACAAATCCTTTTCAATAATTTAACAAATAAGATTAGCGAATAATAATCTATTAAATTTTTGGTTGGTAAAAGTAAGTATTTATGTGAAAGACCATTGGCAAAGGTACTTTTATAGAAAATAAAATAATCAAAATTCCTAAAAGCATTTTGTCTGTATAAAAGTGTAGTGTAACAAAAAAAAAAAACAACAAAACGACTAATGAATCCCTCTTGAGTGCTTTTAAAGCTGTTTTTAGTAAAGTTTATTTCTTAAACATAAAAAAAAAAAAAAAAACTAAACTTTTGACATTAGCTTTTTGCCATTTAAGTTGTGAAAGCAAAATGAATCAAACCGAAAACACCCAGTAAAATCGAAAAGAAAAGAAAAGAAAAAAAAAAGCATTTACCTGACAAAATAGAGTAGGTTAAAAACCACCCATATTTTAACCGAAACCGTTAAATTTAAGTAAATCCAACAACCAGCAGCTTTTTTTTTTTTTTTTCGTTTATCTAGTTTACGTATTTTTACGTTAAGCAATTTCAATTTAAAATGAAAACAAAACACCAATTACGAAATAATTAAATATATAGGTCAAACATGTCTTACGTTTTGTAATTAATTAAAAATTGTATAAAAACAGTACATACAGTGAAGCTCTGTTATCCGGGATTCTATAATTCAGAAAGCACGTTTATACGTAGAGAAGAAAAAATAATTTCATAATTCTAATTAGCGGAAAGTAGAAAATAAAAATTAAAATGTGTGCCGTAAGAAACTACTGTACGATGTATGATCATTCTTAACTATAGAGAATTCACTGTATTTGAATTAAACTCAGTTAGAAAACAGTACGAGGTGTTTGGGTAAGACACAACAAATAAAAACAAAAACAGCAATAATAATAAATTAAAAAAATAAGAATTATGCAATATAAATAATCAACAATTAGCAACTGATGAAACGTTTTTTTTTTTTTTTTTCTTCTGTTTTGCTAAAATTAAAGAGCAATAAACAATCAAATAATAATGCAAAACGGCTGTAATGTAAAAAAAAAAAAAATTAAAAAAGAAAAAATGGTAAACAATTAATGCAGTGTTTTGTTTGTTGTTATAAGAAGCAGCAAAACATATTTCTTATTGCATAATTTTTTTTTTATTTTTTGTTTATGTTTAATTTAAGCTTTGCTTCTCGCGAATATGTTTTAACTGACGAATACCATCAGCTTTATACATTTTTTCTTTTCAAAAACAATTATTATTATTTTCTCCTGTTTTTTTTTTTTTAAATAATTTCTCTAACGTAGACTAAACAAAATTGCAAGTCAATGGTGCAGATTTTTTTTTTTTTTTACATTTAAAAACAATAAAAATTCACTAGAAATATTTTCACCATATGCAGTGTTGGATTAAAGTGTTTTATCGGTTTTATGGTTTCGTACTGAAAGCTTAAGTATTTTTTGGGTAGCGCACATTTATAGTAAAGCCACCCCTGCCTACATGTGTTTCTGTTTAATTTCTTGTTTTTTTTTTATTTAATTAATTCTCTTGTTCCTTTTGATTATTTTTCAATCGTTATTAGCATGAATTTTTGTGTTTTCACATTAAATTAAAATATTTTTAATAAAAAAAAGATAAGAATTGTTTTATATTTTTTTTGTTTGTTTGTTTGTTTGTTTACTTTATTGATTGAAGCCAAAGCCGTATATATAAAACAGATTAATTAAATAAATTTTTATTATGTAATGTTTTGACGGTATTTTTAAGCGTTAATTATTCCGTCTTTATTTGTTTAAAGTCTAGCGTGTTTTCTACTTCTTTAATTTTATTTATTTAATTTTATATTTTCAAGGTGAACTAATAAGACGATTATGTCTGACGTGCGACATTTAACTATATAAAACGTCATTTGCTCTTATTAATGCAACAAATTTAATTTAATTTAATTTAATTTAATTTTTTTTATTTGTTTATTTGTTTATATACATATTTTGACAATTAATTAAGTTTTTTTTTTGTCTCGTCTATATAGACGAGACTTGAGCACTTAGCAACGTTATAGTAATTTTTTTTTTGATTTTTATTATGTCTCAAGTTTATTTATTGTATTTTATATTTTTAATAGCTTTGAGTTTTTTTTAAAAAGCAAAGCAAAATATATATATTTATATATATATATACTAAAAAAAAAAAAAAAAAAAAAAAATTATAATCGCACGTGATTGAGTAATAAAATGTGCAAAATTGCAACAAGCAAACAGAAAACGTCATCAATCCGATTTTTTTTTTATTAACGGATATATTTTAAATGGCATTAACTGCTAACACGTACACTTGTGTTGCTGCTGCTGCTGCTGCAAAAAAAAAAATTATTATAAAAATTCATAAATGATGATGATAAGGGAAAAAACTTTTGGTTGTCTATGATGTCATTTAATTTTTGGAAGTTTCTTTTTTTTTTGGTTTGTTTTGGTTTCGTTTGTTTTATTCGATATTTTTGGGTTTTTCTCTTCTTCTTCTTCTTCTTCTTCTTCTCCTATTACGCTGTAATCACAATTTGCACAAGCGAGTTATGTCGCGACTGGTGCGGTATAGTTATTTCTGGCATTTATTTTTATATTAATGCAAATCATTATCTTTTATAATTTATTTGTTGGTTAAATTGTTGATTTTATTCCACAAAAAAAAATAAATAAATTAGTCATCAATTTTTTTACACACGTCAATCGTGTTTCATTAATGTAATAATTTACATAAACTGTCTTAATATATAATTAATTCTTTTATTATTTATCACGTTAATTGTAATTAAAAATATATATTATGTAAGGAAAATTATAAAAAAAAAAAAATTTGTAAAAAAAGATTAAAATTATCACAATAAACTTCGCATAGACACTATACAAACATCCACCCACAACAATATAACTTAAAATTAAACCTAAATAAAATATCATCTAATAATTATTTTTGTTTGTTTTTTAAATTTATTTATTTATTTATTTATTTATTATAAATGTATAATGATACATAACTGATAGAATAAATATTTAATCAATACTTATCTTACTTCTTTATTTTTTTTTTCCATTTTTGTCTTTTTTTTTTTTTTATTTTTTTTTAAAATGTCTCGTGTAGTAACAATGCGTAGCAACAATATTTTCTGATAAACAAAAAATAAAAAAATATATTGAAAACAGTAAAGTCTCGTTAATAATTATTTGTAAATAAATATTTTGCTTTTTAATTAATTAATTAATTAATGAATTAATTACGTTACGTTATTTGTTTATGAGAATCTAATGATTATAATACATATATATATATTTTTTTTTTTTTTATAATTGTAGGCGAATGGTTATAGCTAAGGTTATTACTAATAAATATGTATTATGCAGCTATGTGGATATGAATGCGGATTATGTGATTTGATGTTTTGCAAAATGTAAGTGTTAAAACAGTCATTTATACTAATTAACGTGTTCGTTTAGTGATTTTTTTTTTTTTAAAGTAGTTTAATGTTTTTTTTTTTTTTTTTCTTTTTTTGTATTTAACCGGGTTTTATACTAGTTTGAAGCATCATAGGTGAACTGAAAATAGTACAATAATGTGCACGTTGCTTTGATAGTTTTATTTTTATGTAAAATAATAAATATATCGCGTTAATGCTATTGGATTAAGAAAGAGATTAATTCTACTGTTTCTTTTTTTAAACGGAAAACATTAACGAGACTCTATTACAATGAGTTTTAATTTTTATTCAACATTTTTATAATTAACTATTGTTTAGCTAACTAAGTCTGCATTTTATATAATATCTCGGCATGACAATATAATGTATGTCACGTTGTTATTGCCTATACTGTCTCGGTCGGTCATGTTTATATATATAAAAAAAAAAAAAAAATAAAAAATTATTTTTAATGCTAATAAATAATAATATTTTGCTAAATGATGTTTTCTAAAAACGTTTTTTCTTCTTTTTATTTACTTTATTTATTAAAAATTAAAAAAAAAAATTAAATTATTTCTCAAGATAAGAAATATCTGCTGTTTCTTCATCGTTTTCTATAATCAAAACTTAATCATCATAATGTTTAACGTTGATTTTTTTAAATTATTAAACGACAATTGATTGTGTTGATGAAAATTCTATATCGTTTCTTATAAAAGTGTCCTTGTCGTCTGTTTGTTTGTTTTTTTTTTTTATTAATGAAATTATTATTGAATATTGTTAGCTTATCAGACAACATTTTAATGCGAATTTAATCAATTTCATTTCAATACTCAGTTATATATATAAAAAAAGAAAAAATAAACCATCGAAATAACACAGCACATGATTCTTAAAAAAGAAAAAATTTAATTTAGTCCACAAGATTCTTTAAAATTTAATTTTATTTTTTTGCTGCTTATGACTTAACAACAAATTTTTTTGCTGCTTTTATCAACACAATAAAATTGATTAAATAAATGTCATTGGACACAATCTTTGTTTTTTTTTTTTTTTTTCATTTTTTAATTTATTTAAATTTAAATTTATTATCCATACCCCAGACATCATATACTGGTACTTTGTACCAATTTAAACAAAAAAAAAAAAAAATTAAATTTTTTTTGTTATAAATTAAAAATTTGCCAAAATAATCAATAAAATTTGACTTTAACGAATAAAATTAAAAAAAAAAAATAGATACTTAAATTAATATTTAAATATAAAATGAATGCAATGAATAGAAAATATTTTTGTATAAAATAGCGTTGGTTGTTGCACAACATCGCCAACCAGACAATCTGACTACATGCATGAAATTCTTATTATAAAATGAATGCAAAAAATAAAATTCTGTTAAATCCCATAGCAAGTATTTTTTTTTTTTTTTTTTTGTTATACGGGAAATTATCACGTCATTCTTTGAATGTTATTTTAAAACAATAGCAGTAAATAAATTTGACATTCTTAATTGGATGAACCACAATATTTGACGATATTCAAATTCATTCGTGTTTGTTGTTGTTGTTCTGTTTATTTTTTATTTTATAAAAATAATGCAGTTGAACAACATTTATGAATTTTACAAAAAAAAATTGATGTTTTTTGTAGTCAAAAATAATAAATAAATAAATTTAATTAAAGTAGATTTGTATTGTAGCCAAAATCTTATTTACTAAAATCAAATCTTTACTTGTTTACAGCGCACTGTAATTACTAGCATTTTTTTTTTTTTTTTTTTTTTGTTACATTATTCTGTCTTAAGCAAGGTGCGACATAAAACAAAACATTAGAAAAAAAAAATGAAGAAGAAGGAAAAATAATAAATAAATGATTAAGAAATAAAAACGAAATGAAATGAATAACATTGATGAATTATAAAGAAAACGAAAAAAGAAAAAAAAAAAATTATTCTGTTATGCTGAAAACACCTCGTTTTCTTCCTCGTCATCAGATTTAATTTGTTGAATCTGTTATTCATTTCATTAAACAACAATAACGCGATAGAATTATTCTTATAAAAAAAATATAATTATCTAATTTTAGCACAACTCAGACGAATTTATATTACAGAAAAAAAAAAAAAACGTTTTTCTGTTGACAAAACCAACGAAGAAATAAATCACCGGATAAAAAAGTATTTATCAGTAATGAAAAAACGTAGCTGTTGGTTCATTTACAAAAAAAAAAACATTAAACACAAATCAAATTAACGTTTAACAACAGCTAGACGTAAGGTGTTGATGTGTCTATCAAATTCATTACACACCAACACACAAAAAAAAGGTGTAAAATACAACAAAAATAAAATTGATTTGGGGTTTTTTCTTTGTTATTCATAAAATATCAAAAAAAACGGCACGTGCATTGTCTTCTTTTTATTTATTAATTAAAAACGTTAAATTAATTTAAATTATTTTGTTGGTATTTAATTATTAAAGTTGTTGTTGTTTTTTTAAATAAATTTGATTGACTTGTATAAAGCAAATAACTCTACATGCAAATGACATTACAAACCACAGACACGCACAATACTGATAAAATAATAGTTTTTACTTGAACAGTGGTTGTACGAATAGTAAAATGTTACTCACACCGAGTAACCGATTGGTGTTATCTTTGTGTTTTAATAGTTCTTATCTTATAATCAGACAGACAATTACTTAATTACCTTATCCAAATCGTTGCACATTCAACGTTTTTTTTCTTTCTTTCTTTCTTTACTTCTTGATTTTTTATTATCTGATGCCTACTGTAATATGTTTAATATGTGCTAACTTAAGTACATAAAAAGTACATTAAACTAGCAACAAATAATAAAATAATTTTTTTTTTTTTTGTTGACTTGTGCTGATTAAACTTTGTTTATAGTTTGTCTACGATGTGTGTTTTTTTTTTTTTATTTTTTAATAATTTCTAATCACTTTTTATAAAGTTTGTTGTATTCGTTTCATATTTTTTTATTAAAGAAAATTTAACGGTAACAGTAACCTTATGATAATTATGTAATTAATAATATTAAAAAATAAAAAACATTTTAAAATCGCATGTACAGATGTTTTTTTTTTTTTTTTTTAACTAGAAACTTTGAATTCTCGCAATTTAATTAAATTTATTTCTTTGTCAGCATAAAATATTGGAATTGTCGATAGAATGCACGTGTGCATATTCAAGAATCGTCTACCTATAAAATGCACTTAAAACAGTAAAATGCACTCTATAGATTGAACGATTTTGTATAAATCATTTTTCTCCAGTCCCTATGTGGTTGTCACAAAAAAAAATAAAACCGAAGAAGAAATAATTTTTTTTCCTGGTTTTTCCTCCTATTTTTTCGTTTTTTTTTTTTTTTTTTTTTTTTCTATTCATTTTTCGCTGCATGAATATTATTTTAAAGTCTAGCCCACGTCTAGACAACGTTTAACTATTTGGCATAGTCGTTGGTGGTTTTATAGAATGCTTTTAAAAAGAGACAAATAACACAAAACAAAATATAAAAGGGGTAGAAGTTTTTTTTTTTGTTTTTTTTTTGTTTATATCCCGTGCCAGACATTATATCCCGTCTATGCTCACATATATAATATGGTCCTATTCGAAATAAACCTCACCAACCATACAGAAACTAAAAAATAAAAACAAACAAACAAACAAACAGAAAATAGACAGACGGAAGTTTGTTGTTAATATTATCATACGAAATTGTTCATTGAGGATTTTTGATCGTAAAATTTTAGCATTTAAAACGACAACAGTATAACCATGCACAATACTAGGAAGCGCAGTGTCATTATTGTTACTCATTATATGTATGTAAAATTGTCTTGTATTTTTGTTATTCTATTTTAAAACGAAAAATGTTTTTATTTATTTATTTATTTATTTATTTTTACTGGTAAAATAAGAAATTATTTCGATAAATAAGTTTTTTTTTTTTATTATTTTTTTGCAGGGAAAAATTGCTTTTCATTCAATTTAATAATATAGGGTGGCTAAATAAAGAAAAAAAAAAAATATAGAAAGGCGGGAAAACACCAAAAAAAAAAAAAAAAAAAAAAACAAACAGGATATTTTTATTGTTTTCCGTTATTACCGCACTAAGTAGTTTGTATTCGGTTGAAAATTTCGCAGACACAATACCTAATGATGTTGTTTATCGTGTTTTAGTTTCTTTTTTTTTTTTTTTAATTTATCAATGAAATATCATAATAAATGTGAAAAAAAAAAAAAAAAAAAAAACATAACAAAGACATTTTTTTTTTTTTTATGCTTTTTTAATTCATTTACTTCCCATATATTGATGGCACAAGCAAAAGCGTACATCAGTGACAGACTCGGTGACCCACATTTTTTTATTGCATTTCCCCTCATTTATATATGATTTGTCTCGAAGACAGTTGCAATTCTTTATTCAAGTTAGATGATTCTGTGTTTCTTGTTGTTGTTGTTTTTTTTCTCTCTCTTTTAAGTGGGTAATAAATGGTCACAATATTATCAATTGTCTAATACAATTGCGCATTTCTGTTTTTAAATATTCATATTTTTATATTTTTTTTATTTTTATCGACAATATTGTCGTCTGTTTATTTCAGGTCAATGTAAATGGGACGAGACATCATAAAGATTATATTCATATTGTCTCGTTGTGTGATTATTAAATTATTATTATTATTATTATTTTATTAAAATTTCCATCAAAAAATTTCAATCAATCAATAAAAGCATTCAGTTTCTTTTTTTTTTTATTTTATTTTAACATTGTCAAATGCAACTTTTTCGTTCACCATTATTTAATCCGATTTAAATTGTTTTGTTATGAAATAAATATATATATATATATGTTATATATAATATTAATAAATAAGACGCACCCGTCACATAAATACGTTTAAGCTGCTAATTTAATGCAAGAATACGCAATTTGCAATGTTATGTACAGAGTGCAGCTGTAATTGAGTCTATGATACATTTTTTAATTTTTAAATTAAATTTAATTTAATTATTATTATTTTTTTTTTTTTTTAAATATTCATAATGAAAAGTATGCGTGTTCAGTAATACTGTTCGCACAATTAATAATCATTGCACATATCATAATTTTTATTTTTTTATACATTGCATAAATTTTATTACATTATAATGGGAAAGAGGAAAATTAATTCACGTAGTAATAAATGAAAAAAAAAATAAAAATAAAAAAAGAAGTAAATTATAATTTTTATTTAAATAATTAGTGATCAGCAAAGATCAAACAATTGATGTGTTAATTAATTTAGACGTAGAAACATTTATAGTTTTTTTTTTTTTTTTTTTTTTTTTACTTATTTTTATATAAATTAGCGTAACCGTCTGCTAGAATTAATATTTGACATTAACTTCCGGATGGCTACTGTTATATTATTATTATTATTATTATTAATATTATAATAAAGAATTATAATAAATAGATTTACGCATGTTAAGCACGTACATTATAAAACATAATTATAATTATTAATGCATAAAATATAAATTAAATAATAATTAATGTCATGTTTATAAGTGTGTTAATATTTTTTTTTTTTTCTATCTTTACTATTTCTTATTTTATTTGCAAAACAGCGGCTTTCACATAATAAATTTTTATTACATTATTTTGCATCCTTTGTATGCATAAATATTATAAAAATATAACCAGAGAGAAAGAAAAGAAAAAAAAAAAAAACTTTAATAAGCTTGAATTGCATTTCAATGTCTGTCAGTCAGTTACAAGCAAAAAAAAAAAATGTTAATTTTAGGTTTAGTCTGTGGAAATAATAATAATAATAATATAAACGGAACAGTTAAAAAAAAAAAAAAAACTAGAGGAAAAATAAATAAACTTAAGCATTTGTTGTATTGTTGAAAATTAATTATTTGTGCATTTGATGTACGTTTCACATTTATGCTTTAACATATTCTATGAAACATTGTTGCACTCCTTTCACGAAACTGCATTTATATAATTTTATTTCGTTGTTATACGGCACGGTGTTTTTGTAATTAATTTACGTGGTTACAATTACGTTAGAGATATAAATTTGTAAAATACACAGGAACTGGGTCCTAATGTCGTGTAATTTTGTTTGTTGTTCATTTTCTCAGTTTCTAAGGGTTTCTCAGTTTCTGGAAAAAAACCGTCGAACAACTTTCAATAAACTTTCATCAACTTTCAAAGGATTTTACAATTATTCTCCATAAATTAAATTTATTTTTACAATAAAACTGCAAACATTTAGAAAGAATTAAAAATTACAGAAAATTAATGTTTATTAAAGTTATTAATCATCAAAATGCATAACCGATACGTATGCAAAATATAAAAAAGAATTTAATTGATAAAATAAATAATACGTATTGGGCGTGGTAGACACCCAAAATATTGTTCGTCAAAAAATAAAAATTATTTATTTAAATTATTTTTCTCTCGCTTTTTCATTACTACAGACCGTATATAAATTTTATATTAATTAAAATTAGATAATGTATAAAACATTGGCATTGTATCAAATAGCAATTAACATTTTTTTTGTAAATAAGAAAAAAGTCGTAAAAAAAAGAAAAAAAAAAAATCCAGACTTAAGTCAGTTTTGTGATTCTTTGCTAAAAACAACAACAACAACAACAACAATTAAAAACAAACACCGAAAAATATTCACGTCAAAGTAAAAATTCTTTTATACGTTTTGTAATAAAAAAAAAAAAAAAAAATTATTATTTGCATAAACAAAAAAAGAATTAATTAATTTTATAATTTATTGCAAAAAAAAAATTTTTTTTTTTTTTCATAAGTAAATTGGAAAATTATTTTGTTTTTTATATTTATTTCTCTTAGGTTATAATTATAAAAATAAACAGTAAACAAAAAAAAAAAAAAGTTTACTAATTGCAGCTGATGTATTTTTATTTTTTTTAATTTTAATATATTTTTGGCATAAAATAAAATTAAATAAAATAAAACAAAAAAATGACACATGGCTGTCTGGTTCTGTCTGTTTGTATAAAAAAAGAGTGCACTGTGCTAAAATATTTAAAGTCAAATTGTAGGATATGTACCGCGTATCAACCCGTTTCAACTGCATGTATTAATACTGCATTTTTGGCTTTGTAAGTTCATAATACAATGACACAAACAACAAATTTTACTGTCGAAAAATTTATTTAAAAATAAATGCAAAAATAATGAGTAAAACAGACAGAAAAAATTAAAAAAATTAAAAAATAATTTTATTTATTTTTTGTTTTATGTTTACAAATACTTCCGTCACAAATAAAACAAAAAAAAAAAAATAATGAAAATTAATAAACAACTTTTAAACAGTTTTTCACGCCTTTTTCAAATATATATATATATATATTTTGCTTTATTTTTACCACTGGTGGTAATAGCAACATAAACGTCTGATGTCTGATTTTTATTTATACCGTAGAAACATTCAATTGTTTCGTGTTTGTTGTAAAAAAAAAATAAATAATAATTTTAAATTAAAAACAAAAACAAAAACAAAAAAAACGATGCATACAAAGCCAACCAGACAGACAGACATACAGACAGACAGAGACCAGACATTTAGTCGTCCGTTTTGTAACTTGTTTTTCTACACGTATGTCTAGGTCGGCTGAATGCAGTCGTTGCTGTTTTAATTTTTTATTTGTTCTCTTTTCTATGTCTGCTGTGCATTATAATTATAATAATTAAATTATAAAAAATAAAAGAAATTATTAATTAAAAATGCAGAATTATGAAAAGACAAAAAAAAAATGCAAATTAATTTCATAATTAATCGTTTAATGCTTAGGTCGTACCTTGGTGCTTGTAATTAAGTTCAATTAATTTTGGTTGATCTACTTTCTGATTGGTTAATCACTCCTTATTCAGCAACTTTGTTGATTTCTACATAATCGAATTAGAAACTATTATCTGGTGTAAAATTGCCTCGTCTTTTTTTTTTTTTTTTCTTACTTCTTTAATTGATATAATTTGTCGTTTGTTTCTTTTTATTTGTATTTAATTAATTAAGTTTTTTTCGTCTCTTTTTATTTTTTTATTATTTATTTATTTATAATTATTATTATTATTATTATTAATATTTTCATTGTTGTTGCTGTGTGATGAATATACATAAAAGGGTGAATGTACGCGATCAACCGTATCGGTGTATGACTTATGTCTGCCTATCAGTCAGTTGTGTGTCTGCCTTTTCTCTTTTCAGTTATTTTTATTTAATTATTTTTTTTTTAATTATAAAATATAATAATAAGTAAAAAAAAAAAAAAAAAGAAAAACTGGCTTATCTTATTACAAGTATATACTAATTAAATATGAATCAGCTTTTCGTGTTAATTATAAAGGAATTTTTTTTGTGTTTTTTGTTTTGATTTTGCTCTTTGTTGGAAATTTTAAAATTTCTGAAAAATCATTGATCTGAATTGAAGAAATTTATTTATTTTATTTTGCTTTTCTCGTTGTTTATTAATTGTCACATTACGTCCATCAAACATATTAATTATTTTTGTAGGTAGTACACGTTTAGTGATGCATTTTATAGTCACCGTACAGACAGTGTTATGTGTTAAAAATTGATTGCAATGCTTTTGTTATTCCCATCTATTGGATAAGTGCAGATTTTCCTCTACATTGCACTTACATTATATTGTCATCACTTGTTGCTTTTTTTTTTTTTCTGCAACATATAGCAAAAAGCCTTATATACTTCTTTGAATACAATACTTTCTTGGTTTCATTCTTTGAAAACTGATTTGTTGTTTTTTTTTATTTGCTGTCTTTTACTAAGAATAAATTTATAAATAAATTTTCAGTTAATAGGAATATTGAACCTATTTTCCACTGTATTTATAATTTAAATTTATTCTGAAATTCTAATTGCAATATAATTAAACCCTTTCTGTAATAAAAACAAATAACGTTTGTTGTCTCATATTACAACAGAGATTTAACGATTTTTATTATTATTATTATTATTATTATTATTATTATTAATATTTTTTTTTTTTTTTTGCAATAACTTTTAAATAAATATTTATTTGTAAAAATAAAAAATCAATAAAAATTATTTGCAATAGATCAAAAAAGGTGTGTATGCTTTTGTGTATGTTTTATGTTTTATGTTTAAATGGTTAAGTCAACCAACTATTTTATTTATTTATTTATATAATTTTCCCAAACAACTTTTATTTAACTGTTGTTACAAGTTTATCAATAAAATGCATCCGGGAATTGATTGTTGTTTGCTGATTTTAATTGTAAAGTTAACGAATACAAATAATAGATGAGAAATTTATTATCATTATTATTATTATTATTATTATTATTATTATTATTATTATTATTGCATCAATATTCATTATAATTTTTGTACCTATTAACATAAAAATAAATTAAAAAAAAAAAAAAACTTTTAATTCATACATTTGGTATTTGGAAAGCGAACAAAAAAAAAACAGGAAATTAAAGTTAGATTCGTTTGGTTTCTATTTTTACGGAAATTAATTATAAAAAAGAAGAAAAAAAAAATTTAATAAATTTTAATTAAAAAACTATTTTTGAATGGAATTTTATCTATTTTATAATTTTTTTGTTTTTTTTTTATTTTTTAATAATAAAATTAATTAGTTTAAAGATCACAAAAATGTGTGAATTTTTTTTTTTTTTTTTTATTTCGTTTTCACCAGTTTATCGGTATTTGCATAAATTGCAATAAATTTTATGTTACGAATTTCAAAAAACATGGTACACATAACCACAAGTAATAAAGCATACAGTACAGTGCATTTGTTAAAAATAATTTTTTTTTTCGCACATTAATAACAACAACGTGTATTTAAATGTGCGTTGCGTCGCGATGCTACAGTTTTGTTGTTTTTGTTGTTGTTGTTGTATCTTTTGCAATATCACGTGATTATTTGTGTGTCTAGACTGGAGACAAACAACAAATCATTTTTATATAAAATTTCATATGTAATTTAATGCACAGTAGTCGCTGTAGCAAGTACAGAGCAATAATATGAAGTGCATTGCCCACAATACTGAACAAAGTGCAATTATCTCTTCATTCTTTTATTTTTATTTAATTTTTTTTTTCTTTATAATTGCGTTCAAGTAATATTGATATTAAAAAAAAAAAATTATTATTATTTTTTTTTATTAACTTAATACTTTATTTATAAGGGTGTATTGATTACCCACATAAATTTCTCTTCATTAAACAAGACAAAATACTTTGCATTTTGCTGTTTTGTTGCTTGGTGTACCATCAAAATGTTTTTTATTTATTTTAAAATTATTAATAAGCTTTTAAAAAAAAAAAGAACAACAATTTTTTTAATTATATATTTTCTGCGTATTTTGTTTTAATTAATGAAAAAATAATAATGAAAAATATTATTTTTTTGTCATTTTAATTTAAATTTTTTTTTTTTTTTGTTTATCTAAAATTTAACATGATTTCTGGGGCATTCAACCTGATGGTTTTTATTTATTTTATTTTTTTTTTATTTTATTTAATTTTTGGTTATTTCTTGTTAAAAAAAAATTATTTTTGTTCTTATCGTTTCGGAAATGAATGTCTGCGACTGGTCTTTTGATGCTGAATTTTATTCAAGCTAAATAAATAAATTAATGTTTTATGTAATTATCCTAAGGGATAATATAATTTTTTTTGTTTTTTTTTTATTATTTTTTGGAATATTTTCGACAGAAATTAATCAATTAAAAATTTTTTTTAATTAAATCAAAACATTTCAATATATATATTTAATTAATAAATTGCCAATGGGCTTTTATTAAATTATTAAAACTTCATGCATTTATGCTAATTTCTCGTCTCTTTTTCTCTATTTTACAGTGATATGTTGCGAATATATCAAAAAAAAAAAAAAAAAGAACGAATTAAACTAAAATTTGTACAAAAAAAAAAACCAAAACTAATTAACACCCGTTTATGGTAACAGAAAAATTTAATAAAAAATTGAAGGTGGTAAATGTTTGTAAACAAATTTTCCATGTTTTCTGCTCTGTGAAAATGTGTTAATTTTGTTTTATTATTTAGTTGATTACAGTTGCTGCTGCTGCTGCTGTAATTGCTGCTTCTGTTGCTATATCTTAATAGTTAGATTGTTGTGTATTATGATTATTATTTTTTACTTTGTTACATGAGCTGGTCATTTAGTTAATATATCCCAGCTGCCTGTTTCTAATCAAAATAAAAAATAAAAAAATTATTAACCAAATGGTAAAAGCTTATTCAATTACATTTAACACAAAAAAAAAAAAAAAATTATACATGACAATGTTCATTCTTGTATTTCTGTTATTTCTGCCTGCAGATTGTATTTTTCTAATTTGTTGATCTCGACAATGTTTTCACCATTGACAGCATAGAAAAATTTTTGGGGTAAAATAAATAAATAATAATAATAGAGACACATAAGAGAGCAAACATAAATAATATTAATATTATTCGTACACATGTCTCTATACATATTCTATATATTTGCCAATGTGAAAGATATTATATGAAACATATTGAAACATAAATAAAAGGAATAAAACCGAAGAAACAAATAGCTGATATGATAAGCAAATAAATAAAGAATTGACGAATAAACACTACGTAACATAACATTAATGTTTTATGTGTATGATAAAATTGGGTAATAAACAACCTTTTGAACCCTTGAATAATTGTTTGAAGAGTTCTCTCAGTCTTATTAGTTGGAGTTTTTCTTTATTTCTGCACACTTTATATATACCTAATACAATAATAATAAAATTTGTCTCAATTTTGATTATAAATAATAAAAGTTATATTCAAGAATAATAATCAAAAAAAAAAAAAAAAAAAAACATAAGCAATATCCTTTGGTCTTCCGTTTTTATTACTTTATGAAAGGTTATTTTAATAAGTCCGCATCAGACAGAAAAGACTTGCCTTTACAAAGGATGAAAGAATGAAAGAAAGAAAACCAAAAAATAAAATAAAAAAACAACAAAACAAAACAATTTTCTTTATAAAATTCGTCTTAAGACAAAATGTTATGATAAAAGAAGAGGCAACAGACTTAAAAAAAAAAGAAATCCAACAAAAAACGGGTTTTAATTTTATTTAGCTCTTATATATATATATATAAAAAAAAGTTGAAATTTAATTTAATTTTAATTTTTTTTACTTTCTTTCTTTGCTCTTTTGGAAGTTATTTTCTTTTCTAGTTATTTTTTGTTTTTGGTTTGTCTGATTATTATTATTTATTTTTTTTTTGTTTGCTTTTTATTGTTTGTATAGTTTATCTTATTGTTTTGCACCTCGACATCAACCACCTTATATTTTTTGGCTAGCATAACGGTTGGCGACGGACCAAAGAAGCCACCAGACCAACAGCAAGTAAGACGTCTGCCAAAAGTCTACCTTCTTATTTATATGTGGCGGGAGGCTTGTTATCGTTATACAAAACCTACACCGTTCTGGCATTGATTACTTCTTATACATAACAAACAACGTTTAGTAATATTAAAAATCAGTAAAAAAATTTATTAAATTAATTTTTTGTTTTTTTTTTTTTTTTGTTTTATTTGTGTATGTACAACAAAAAGCGGTTGGAAAAGCAACCAAATCTTGCTTTATGTAATCAAGAAATATAATAAACAAGTTACGGTCAGCATGTTGCTGTAGGAAAAAAAAACCACCATCACCACCTAGGAAACAAAATGAAATAAAAGAAAACAAAATGTTTTTTTTTTTTTTTGTCAGACTTCCTATTACGTCAACTGACAGTGGTAAATATTTATATAAAGACGATGTCGCGGCATACCGCGTTGTTGTTGTTCTTACAAATGAATAGACAAATAAATAATAATAATACTACAAAGAACACTGGTTACTATTTGTACGATTATAACTAAACCAATCCACTATAAAAGTATTTTGTCATGACTATAACAGAATTATCTATTTAAAACGAAGAAGGAAGTAAAAAAAAAAAAATTCTACGCAATAATGGCGTCATATTCTATTGCCAAAATAAGGAGAAAAGTAAAAAAAATTTTTTTTTCTTTTTTTTTTTTTGTATTAAGAAATGAAATGTCTGAAAATTGTGTGTGGTTTTATGGTTTTGTTTTTATTTTTCTACTTATTTGCATATATTTATATAAAAAAAAAAAAATTAAATAAATAAATGGAATATATCAGCGCGACGTCGGTGCAAATATTACGGCTGTAAAGTTGACCTTCAACATTATCTAATTTTAAAATATGCGAATTCGTTGCCAAGATTTCTAAAAATCAATAAATAGAATGAACAAAATTTGTGTTTTGGTTTTTTTTTTTTTTTTTTATTTGTTTATTCCTGTTGTTGTTGTTCTTCTTGTTGTTTTATCTTCAGCTTTTAACTTTTTCTTTTTTTTTTTCTTGCTATAACAAACAATATTTGGGTTGTATATATCAGTTTCATGTTATTATTAAATTTTTTTTCTTTTTCCTTGCTTCTGGATTTTATATTTGTATCCAGAATAAGAAATATGAAATAAGAAATAAAAAATCCAAATAATTCATAGACATTTCGGTTGTATAACTAACATAACTTAAAAGCACGTTAGTCATTTGTGATTTAACTTATTTGCTTAAACAAAAAAAAAAAAAAAAAACAAGAAAAGAAAGAAAGACGAAAAAAAAAAAATCACCAGAAACAAGAATATAATTTATTTTTCGTTAAAATCTAACAAAAAAAAAATTTAGTTTTTTTTTTATATAAAAATGAAAAATTACTTTGCATTTTATAAACTTTAAAATAGCTTACATTAAGCTTCTTTTTTAAACTTTTTCTCTTCTTCTTTTTTTGTTCCGGCATTTTTTCTTTTCCTACTGTGTAATAAATTATTAGAATAAAACTTTCCGACTGTTTTATTCTTTGCAGAATATACATAACGAAATGCAAAAAACGAAAAAAAAAAAATAAATAAGAGGAGAAATACGTTTTTAGGCAACTTTATTATTATTATTATTATTATTATTATTATTATTATTATTATTATTATTATTATTATAACTTTTTATTATTATTATTATTATTATTATTATTTAAATGACTTTACTTTCTTTTACTATTCTTATAAGAAGAAAATATTTCTCTTTTAAGTATTTTTCTTTTCTTTCTGTATAAGATCAAAAAATATGTTTCGTTTTGTTAGACTCCCACTGTGAGACATTTATTTAAAAATTAAAATTACTGTTGAATATATTTTTCTCGTCATATATTTCATATATAAATTGTTGTTATTATGCATATTTTTAGCATTATTTTGTACAAAAACAAAAAAAAAAAAAAAGTTTTTTTTGTCATCCGTTTATTGTCAAAAAGATAGCCGGAAAAAAAAACCCCCAGCCACAAGACAAAGTACATTGAATTGCAGTCAATTAAGACGATGCAAATACAGCAACAACTGACGAAAGAGAGAAAAAAAATACAAAAAAAACCAAACCAACCTCTTGAATGGTTTAATTTTTTTTTTTTGTTTTTCTGTAGTCTTCGTTTCAAAAACGCACAACAAAGTCATAAATTATGATGGCTTAAACACAAAAAAAAAAAAAAAAAAAAAAAATTGTTTCTTCATTATAATATTTAACCAGTGTTTTGTTGTTAATAAGAACGTAAAAATGCACATGACCAGTAGCCACAAGCGAACAGTGAACAGACAAAAGTTACATTTATCGCGCGATAAAATCTTTCGACTCATACCTCATAAATGAAAAATGAAGCAAACAAAAAAAGAAGACTTTTGCGATTGACTTTTTGGTCTCAAGATAAATTATTATTTAAAAAAAAAGGAAGAAAGACAAAAAAAATTATGAATATATAAATAACAAAGGAAAAACTGATTTATTATATGCTGTCGTGTCGTTGAAGTCATCGCTGTAATCGCCGTCGTTATAATGTAAGCAGCGTAAAAAACTAAACTCGACATATTGTCTGACCGTCGCTGCATTAGCTTAAGATAAATCTCCAAACAAATATGATTTATTTGTGCATAAAATTCAATTTTCAAGCTATTTGAATAATCTAGATATGTATAAAAATGTACAAAAATCACACACATGCACACACAAAGAATATTTTTTTTATGAAAATTTACTTTACTGCTTCACATTGTAGTTTCTAACATTAATTAATTTTGTTTAAAAGTTTCATGTAATCAGGCGCCTCCACTGTATATATTATTATTTTACAAAACAAAAATTTTAATCAAATTTAAACTAATTTTAATAATTTTCATCATTCTCTCTTTACTTTCAGGTAAGTAAATATGGAAAATCGATATGAAACAATAATTAATGGATGGTGTTTGATTCTTAAAAAAAAAAAAAAAAATAAAAAAAAATTAGAAAAGGAATTTATTTTTCATGCCACAAAACTTTATAAAAGGTTTTACAAATAATAATTTATTATTCAAATCGATTATAGTTTCGTTTTCTAATTATTTATTAATTAAAATATTTTATCATTTTGTTACCATAACTTTGTTAACTTTTTCACTAAATACGAAAGCAAAAACAAGAAAAGGTTAAACACCAAATATGTGCTGATAATAACATTTGTGGTGATGTCTGGTTGTGCTTTTTGTTGTATAGTAAAATAAATCAAAAATAAGATTTTACCTTAGAAATAAAAATTGTGGCGTGTCTCTACTGATTCGATTATAAGGATAAAGTGATGAGGATGAAGTCGTCAATATACAATTTCGCCAAAGATAAATTCATGAGCGTAAATTTCGTTAAATAAAAATAGTTGTTGCGCGTAATCAACAAGAATATTAAAAACAAAAAAAAAAGAAAGAAAGAAAAAAGTTAAATCAAAATGTAAGAAACAGAAATCTGCCTGGCAGACAGAAAAAAGAACGAAATAAAAAAAACTGTAATGAAAATACCAAAACAAAAATTACACAGGGAAAGCAAATAATCGTGTACAAAAAGAAGAAAATATGAAAATTACCTGTTGAATTTTTTATCGTTTTATGTCTAGATCGCGTGGTTGGGTTTATACATATAAGCTTAAGGCAAACTTACAACTTTCAACCGTACTTTTCGTCTTGATTCGTGTTACGTCAATATTTGTGTCTCTTTGTTGGGATTTTTTATTCTACATTTATTTTACTTTTAAAAATTATGTGTTGGTTGGCTTGACCGTTTGTGACCTACACGATACAAATCAGCCAAGAGGATTTACCTTTTCAATAAAATTCATGATTTCACTAAAGCTAAGTAATTTTCATTTTCTTTCTTTTTTCGTTGTTTTTTTTTTTTTTTTTCTTATAATCTCCTTGTTATAATTTTTATGTTTCGTAATTCTATATACAATGTAGCATTTGTATTCAATTTCTATTAACTTGTAATTATACAAAAGTAAGAATAATGCTCGAAAAACAAAGGGAAACAATAGTTATCCATAATTGATACATAAATAATACAACAGACACAAACTGTTGTTAAATTACCTTTTCTTGTATAAGAAAAAAAGGTTTGCTTTGATTATCTACCGAACGATGTTCAGGTAAAGTTCTAACTTTAATATTCTATAATAATAATAATAATAGTAATAATAATAAAAAAAAAAACAAAATAGAAAGGAATATAAATAAAGAAAAACCTAATCAACGTTATTTACTAACAATAAAATAAATCATTTCATTATTACACCAAGTATTATATGTGTAAATACCAATGGTAATGATAACCAAAACGACTTCTGCAACGAATATGCGCATTTTTGTTATTTTTCTTGGTGCTTTCGTTTCATTTTCGTCAGTTTCGTTTTATATTTCATTTATATTTCTTTTCATTAAACAGACCTAACCACCCCCACAATACCTAAATCAAAAACCATTTCACCTTCATAGTTCACACTACACCAAAAAAAAAAAAAAAAAAAATGCAGACTGTAGACATGTAGCAATATTCTTACTCAGTCTATCTGTGCATTTTTTTTTTTTTTTGTATTTATTTGTTGTTTGTTGTACTTAATAAATTCTGGCTTTGTCGTTTTTGTGTTTTATTCATCGTCATCGTCGGTCCGACCTTGAACTTGAGACACTGCGACGCGTCTCGATGCGGCGCACAAAGAGTACAACCAAAAATGTTCTGCACACAAAATTGAATGTCTTGCGTAGGAGTATTATATTATAAAGTGAATTGACTAAAAGTTTAGCCAAGTATCTGGTGGCGATAAAAGTAGTGGATGGAGTTCAATTTTTTTTTTTTTTTTTTTTTTTTTTTTTTTTTTTTTTTTTTATTAAGGGATGGGATATGCAATAAAATAATGTTGGTTTGGGTTGTAAAATACAAAAATTCAGTTAGCCCATCAAAAAACATAAATTTTCTATAAAAATGTTGCAGCTGATTAAATGCAAGACGCGTCGTCCATGTGTTGTGGTTTTTCTTTTGCTTTGGATTTTTATTATTATGTTGTTGCTCAGATTAAACTAAAAAAAAAACTAAAAAATATATATATATTTATTTGTTTGTTTGCTATCTCTACTCAGTTTCACTTCACACATTTATTATTATTTTTGTTTTTTTTTTTATGTTGCAATATTATTATCTCGTTTTTGATCTTACATTTGATTAAAAGTAAAAAACAGTAAAATTAAAAAAATAAAAAAATAAAAAAATAAAAAAATAAAATAACTCACCCCTTTAGGCGAGACGATTTTTACGACATTTTACGAATTTATTTCATTTATTTTCACTTTTCTTTATAAAGAAATAAATAATAAAAAAAAAAAATTCAATCCATCGTTAAAAATGTGGAAAACGTAAAAAGAGAAAGAATGAAAAAAAAGAAAATAAGAAAACTAATGACATAAGTTTCTTTGATTGTTATTTTAACAAGAAAAGTTGATAAATTTTCATAAAAAAAAAAACTTTTGATCATAAATGATTCACACAAAAGTCACGCAAAATTTTTTTTTTTTTTTTTATCCTTTTTTGGGGATTTTTATATATTTATTAGTTTACTGATGAAATGATATTATGATGTGAGTCATAGAAAATATTCATGCTTTGAATATGAATAATTAATTTATTAATGCGAAATATGATGAAATCTGTCCGGGTTTGTTCGGATTGTTTTGAAGTTTTATGAATAATCGTAACCCTAAGGGTTATTACTCTTATTTCGATTAGTTTTGTTTATACTTAAATTTATGTTTACAATATAAATAATTAATTATAGCAACACAAATATTAATTGTTTGCTACTGTGCATCGCAGAGTTTTCTCTGTTATCATTTATTTTGACGAAAGCATAAAGTGTTTAGTCCTTCTTGTAATTGTTTACGTTATTCATTGTATTTGTTGTTCTTTAAATAACATGCATTTTATGAATAAATAATTAATTGATAAATGTCGTCTGTTATTGTTTATAATTATTTTTTTTTTTCTACATACATTTTCTTTATTTGAATAAAATAATTTTACAGTTCATTGTATCGTATATTTGTTATTATTATTATTATTATTTTTCATAATTTTCTATAAATTAAAATTACTTGAAAGTCTTATCGCGATATTGTTCTTCCGGCATTGAGGGAAGGTATTGATAAATAACATACATTGACGTGGTTTCTATACATTTCTTTTTTACGCTTTACAAATATTATTTACGCTTTTAAATAACCGTACGCTACTTTTTATTAATTATCATTAATCTTTAAACAGGAATTTCGATGTTGTTGTAGTTTGTTCGTTTATTACAGTGAATTAATTGTCTAATAAGAAATTATATTTTATTCTATAACTGATTGTAGTCAGTGTTGTGTAACTGGCTTTACATTAAACAATAATACATTATGACAAATATTAATTAACTTTGTTGGTGTGCAGCGATGAATTTTACAATTATTAACGCTTTATAAATTACTAAGAATTTATGACAATTAATGATTCTGGTGTGTTTTAACTTTTCTTTACGTTTTCTTTTTTTAATTTTTTTTAACTAGTTTCTAGTGTTCAAATAAATTTTATTTGAATGAAAATAGTTTTTATAAATAGGAAATAAATTTTATTTTACTTTATTTCATTATTTTTGTATCAATTAAATGAAAATAATTTCATTCACAAAAAAAATCTCTATGTTTTATTTACAATAGCAGTAGTAGCAGAAGGCAAATAATTTTACAAATAAAATATTAATAATTATCAAAAACAAAAAAAGGTTTTATTTAAAAACAAAAAAAATTCATTTAACATAAATTTTAAAATGTCGAGTCATTTGATTATAAATTTCACTCTTGTGCTGATTAATATTTTAACCTTTTTAACCTAAATCATCGTATACGTACGATACAAAAGTTATCGGCATTGACATTTTCATAATTATTATCTATATACTATTATTCTGTTAGACATAACTTTATACGAAACAAGAGAGAAAGAAATAAAAGAATAATAATTTATTTTAAAAGTTATTAAATGTTTATTTTTTTTTTTATGAATTAGAATTTTGCAATTGATGTCGACAAAAGCTATCAACGTTTCAACATTCTACTGTCGTGGATGTACTAAGAAATATTCAAGGAAAAATATAAAAACAACAAATGAAAAATAAAAATAAAAATATAATGCACCGAAAACCTGCTGATATGAATGAACTTTTCTATTAATAAAACAGAAATTACGTTTTTTTGTATTCCACACATATTGGTTCATTTGCATGATAACAAAATTGTAAAATGTTTATTGATTAATGCATTTGTTTGGCTTTAAATGTGAATTTTTTATTTTTTTTTATTTTTAATATATAAACAAAAAAATATAACCAGATTTGTTTATTTAATTTAATTTTTTTTTTTTGTTAATTATTATCAACATTGGTTGACGTCACCAGCCGATAATGTTCGCGTTTTTTTTTTTTTTTTTGTATATATTATTATTGTTAATACTCTACGATAGACAAAACAAAACCATTTATGCACACATATGTGTGATAATTTTTTCTTTTTTCTAAATCTGTTTTAAAATTCTTTTCATTTTGCTTCTTTTTTTTTTTTATTAATCATTTTCTTATTATTTATTTATGAATTTTTTTTTTTTTGCTGATTGCGTCAATCTGTGTTTTTTTCTTTCTTTTTTTAATTTTTTTATTGTGTTTAAAGCAAAAGAAACCAAGTGAAAACCATTACATGCTATTACTTTACTGTTTTCTCTAATTAATTAAAAATAAATTTTTTTTTTAATAAATGTGTAGCACTGCGGGGAAGCGGGTTATCATTATTAAAAAAAAAAAAAAATTAAATAATTAAAAATACAATTTTTTTTGCACATAAATATTATTAATACAAAATTACATGGCCGACAACAAAGAGCGAAACACAATTTTTTATCGCATATTTTGAGGAATTTTTTTTAAAATTATTTTTAGTTTTAAACCAAATATACGCTTTTGCTATATTTGGTGTAAATAAATAATCGGATTTAAACG
The DNA here is from genome assembly GCA_961205885.1 of Ptychoptera albimana. Lineage (NCBI taxonomy): Eukaryota > Metazoa > Arthropoda > Insecta > Diptera > Ptychopteridae > Ptychoptera > Ptychoptera albimana. Next base: position 7,480,749 of record OY540804.1, read on the forward strand.
GGTAATCAGCGTAACAGTTATGAATAAAGTCTAGTTTTCTGCTTATTTTCGGTCTTTAATTGTTTGTTTTACTTGAGTGTGTCCTGAGAACCTTCTAATAAATAATTATTATCTGTTAAACACATTTATTTATTATTATTATTTTTTTTTTTTTGGGTTAAATTAATTTACATAATTCAGCAGATATCAGCAGATGACATTGATTGATAATATTAGTCGCATAAAGAACGTTTTCGTATTTTAAATTAAATTAAAAATCCCAGATTTAAAGCAATAAAATTTTATTTCTGCTGTTCTGAAAAAAAAAATAATAAAAAAAAAAAATTCGCTGCTTTAGAAATGTGATTCGTTGGGGAATAATGTGTCCATTATTTCTGTAGACTGAAGAATAATCACTTGGCCAAATATATAAGCAAATTTTGACTGCCACCCCCGCATTTTTATTATAACGAAAAAAATAAATAAATAAAAGAAAACTTAAAATTACAAGGAGATTTAGTCAAATCAAAAAGGAACAAGCAACAGGACGAGAAATAAAAAAATTAAAAAAAAAAAAAAAAAAAACGCAACGCTGAACAACTAAAAATACAAAATTTCTTTACATTTTTTTTTCGTTGATGTTGTTTCTTCAGCAATTCTTTTAATTTTTTTTCTTTTCTTCCAGTTATGTTAAATAAATTCTATGTCTGGTTTTTTCCTTCATGTTTTTGGCAGGCCAAAAATAATACTCTGCGATTTGCCATTTTTATTTCTTATTATTATTATTAATTTTTTTTTATTTTTATTTTTCTTTAATTTAGCTGGGCGTTAATACCTTCTGTAGACGACATCTGTCTACAATTTTTATTTTACTGTCATTGCAACAAAATTACATTTGAAAATCTGTTTAAATGTGAAGAATAAATAAAATAAAAAAGATTTTATATATATATATATATATTTTAACTTAAATTAAATTATAGGATGAATTATAAAATAATGAAGTTAATAGAAGAAAAGGCAAAAAAAAAAGAAATACTTGCCGACTCGAAGTCGAAACTGCTAACGGCAAGCTCACAACTGTATCCACAATAAATTAGCACTTTTATAGTACTTTCATAAACATTTTTCTTCTTTTTTTTTTCTTTTTACTTAAAAACATAAACGTAAAAGTTTTGTTTTTAACAGCCATAAACTTAATTTTATCTATTCATTTTCTCTCTTTTTTTTTTTTACACCGACAAAAGTAAAGGCAACGAAATAAATTTGTAATAACGTTTTTGATGTAAATTTATCTCTTAGGTAAAAGCTTTTTATTTTATTTTCTACTTATTCACCTATAATATTGTAAATAATTTATTTGAATCACAATAACGTTGCTACTGTTTTTTATAAACAGAAATATAATTAAATAAATCTTTACGATAGAAAACAAACAAATAAATAAACATAAAAGAAAAGTAACAAGTACATAAATGAAAATAAATATTACTCTGGCGTTTACGCTGTACACGCAAAACGAAAAGTACAAACGCCCAGCTTCATTATTGGATTTCTTTATTATTATTGGTTAGTTTTGGTTAAATTATCATAAAAAAATAAGAAATAATAATAATAATAATAAAAAAATCAAGTTACCCAGACGACAATAAAGCTAGTTACAACCGAATATAACATAAAAGACCATCCAATTAAGCGACCACCCGCCATTCAAACGCCTCTACACAGTGTTAAGTAAAAAAAAAAAGTTACTGTCAATTCAGAAGATGAACTTGGCGTCTTTGTTACCAAAATGATTCTTTAAAATTTATCTTTTCCACTGTACAAGAAAAAAAAAATAAATAAATAAAACACACAACAAAATTTTATTTATTAAACAAAAAAATACTTTAGCGAATAAATAAAAATCTTTATCTGGATAACTAATTAATACGAAAAATTATTGTCTTGGTTGTTGCCTTTCATCAAAGGACATAAAAGATCATATTATTAAAATATATATATATATATATATATATATATATATAATAATAATAAAAAAAAAAAATTATTACACAGACAATTAGAGTTTAAAAATATAATTCAATTAACCATTAAATAACTATGCACATACTTATGGCGCCATAATTTGTCGCCGTTATTGTTTTTTTATTTGTTCAAAAAAAAAATAAAATTATTTTTTTTTTTGTTATTATAGAAAATTACAAACTAAGTAAAAATAGAGAAAATGCAGTCATGCATAAAATAAATGTAATAAATGGTTTCATTTGCAAAAATAAAAAAAAAAAAAAAAACAGACTTGAATTTTTGCTTTTTAAAGTGGTATTATAATTTATAAAGCAGTATACAATAACAAGAAAAGCTTTTTAGAACTTTGATTGCCGAAATAAAAAAAAAAAAATAATAAAAAAAACGTGAATTTAGTAACACTTAATTAAATGTAATTAAGTAACCATAACAGGTAATCTAATAGGTGCATTTATAGTGCTTGATATAGATTTTCAGTTGTAGAATATAGGTTAGTAAAATGTTAAAACGATATATTTTATTCAAAATAGGGGTTGAAAATGCTATTAGCATTTATTAACAAACTAAAAAAAAAAAAAGAAAACTGATTGTCCATAAATTTCTATATGGAAATTTATGAATCAGTACACTAAAAAAAAAAGAGTCATAATAATTGCGAAACAAAAACAAAAAAAAAAAAAAAAATAGAAGGAAAAATATGTTTGTTAAACTTAATAAATAATGGCAATAACAATAATAATATTAATAATAAAAAAATAATGTGTCCCCCAATTTTCTCGTCAATAAAAATAAAACAGAGAGAAAAAAAAAAAAAAAAAAAACGAAACAATTCAAAAATAAGATTCAACAAGTTAACACAATAAATATGATTCCACAATATTTGGTACATTGAACCGTATTATATATTACGCTTTATATTGCTACTTAAAAGTAAATTTAATCTAATCTGTATATTGCCCAATGGGGAGTAATATTTTATACATATAAAAAAAAAAAAAAACACACACACATCATCTAACTAACTTAAATATATTAATAAAATTTAAAATATATATATATATAATAAACAATATAAATTATAATAATGCTAATAATAATAATAAAAAAAAAATTATTAAATTGTGTAATAATTTTTATGAGCTTAATCTTAAATGCTAGCAAAATTTATTATCGTTAAAGAATTTTTGCGTTTTTTTTATTTTTTTTATTATTTTCTTTATTTTTCGTTCTTGTTGTTGTTGTTGTTAACGTACTTTAATAGTCTTAAGGGATAAATAAACGAAAAAATAAAAACCAAGATGAAAAAGATTAAAGTGTGGAAAATTATTAACGCGTTTGTATCTAGTGAGAAAAATTATTTTTAAATTAATTATAAATGTTTAGTGTGAAAAAGCTAAAACTAACAATTTATTTTTATTAGACGTATGTATTCCTGCTTTATTTTCTTATGAAAAAGCTTCTCAAATACTTGATGTATCTTTCAATCTATCATTTAATTAAGTCTGTATCAGATATTGATGTTATTTAAAAAAAAAAAAACTTTACAATGTATTGTAGAAAGCTCGCTTAACTTTATTTTTAAATCAAAAAGCATAAAATCATTCATCAATTTTACATTTTACATGTTACGTTTGTTTATAATTATTTAACAAGAGAAAACAGCAACGATGTGATGATTGAAATTGTTTCTGACTTCATATTTTATTACTAAAAAAAAAAAAAAAAAAACCCAAACAAACTTTGTGTTGAAAAATCGTCTTAATTTCTGCATTTTTTTGTTATTATTATTATATGCATAATTGACTTTTTTGATTGAAAATTTTAACTTATTTTTGACGATTAATATTTTTAATTTTTTATTTCATTAATAAAATAAAGAAGTAAATTTATTTCAGGTTTTTTTATTTTATCTTAATCGTGCCCACAATACATTACAAGTTACTTGATGTCTATATCAATTTTCTAATAAACAAAGTTGTACGAATGCTTTAAAAGTTCATTAACCATTAATTATAAAAATAAAAACTAATGTGTAGGTAATTAATAAAATAAAAAATCGTGTTAAACGAATTAGAAACACAAAACAAATGTGATTTCAGCTTTCTGGTTATATTTTTACATTTTTTATTATTTTTGTACATAGCAACAATGGTTAAACAAATTTTCCTTTCACTCTCCTTCACGCATCACATGCACTTTTAAAAAAATGCATCAATGTCTTTTGTTATAAAAATAAAGAAAAAAAAAAAAAAAAAACCGACGCATTCAACATAAAAATAATTTATGCATAAAACTACAACAATAATAATAATAAAGTAACATCCAGACAGACAGGCCACACGAAATGTCAACACATCAATAAAATTAAGTTTTAAGAAATGCAGAAAAAAAAAAAAAAGCATATTTACGTAAAAAAATTTATTAAAATTCAATAATAATCAATAAAAGTTAACGAAAGAAACAAAAAATAAAAAAAAATTTAACATTCAACTTTGTAGATTAAAATTAATTAACTGATGCCATTGATTTTTTTTTAACATTTCCAATTTATAAAACAATAAAAATAAATTTTTAAAACATAAAAAAAAAAAACGAACGATCAGTTGCTACCATGAATTATTATCAGATTGTTGGGCGTACCGCGGTGCAGTAATTTTTATATATGTTGAGGGTGGATATGGCTTTTATTTTTTATAATAAACAAAGAAATATTTACAAGATTGATTGATCAGAATATTGATTATGAAAAATTCTTTCATGTTATTTATCGACACTTGTTATGCCATTGAGTTTTTACTTTACTTAACTTTTTATTAGAAAATTATCGGATTTTTTTCTCTTTTTTCTTTTATTCAAATTTGCTTTGTATTTATATTTTAAAGTGAAAATAAAATTTAATTTTTTTGTGACAAAATACATTATAATGGTAAACGAGTTTGTAAACTTTAATGGATTTATTATTTATTGGAAGGGATGCTTAAAGGTATGACTGTGTAAGAACGAAAAAAGTCTATAGAGACTGAAAGACGATGAAGGAAATTTATAGACAATTTTTCTTTATTTTTTTGTAATTTAAATACGTTGGTCATGCGAACGAAAATTTAAAGATTTTAATCAATTGGAAATAATGTTTATCGTGTACAAGTAATTTAGAATATTTTACAAATTAAAAACCGGTTAAGTGAGGTGTATGGTTTATATTACTTAGCTGTTGACAATTAGTATGCTTAAAATAAAATAAATAAATTGTATAGCTCATATGCATATTTCTGTTTATGTTTCTGCAACATCTCATTAAATAAATATGTTTAGATTACTGCAATGTTGTATGCACGCAAGGACACACACAAATTAAATTAAAAAATCGTGATGACATAAAAATTTTATTTTGACACGATATAACTGAGTGATTTTTACGCAAAACACTGGAACCGAATATTATTATAAAAGCACTTGTTAATCTTATTAAAAAATAAATAAATTGTTTTTTTTTTTAATTAACAAAATACCGTGAAATTAAATAATTTAAATTGAATTAAATACTTTATTTTCACTTAACCGAACTCTAACAAATAAAATTATACAAAAATGAATGATTTTTTTTTTTCAATTTATTTCATATTAATGCATTGCGTGTTTGGACAATTTTTCATGTAATTTAATAATAATAATTTTTTGTATTTGTTATTATTACTACATAAACAATTGCAAAAATATAATTATTAACAAATGAAGAAATGAAAACGCACGATTAGAATAAAACATTCACGAATAAATTTGTTATTTCTTGAAAACCAATTTAATTTCGATTAGTAAAAGTCTTAAACAATTATAATTGCATTTTGATGTGTTTTTTTTTTTTTTTTTTGTTTACATTAAAACATAAAAAAAAACTAATAATAATAAATAAATTGTTATTGATGTTGTTGATTTCTGTTTACTACCTTGTTGCATAATTTAATTTTTCTGTATAAAACCAAAGATTTTTCAATTAAAAAAGTTTAATTGAAAATAAAATAATAATTCTAAATTGTTTTTTTTTTTTTTTTTTTTTTAATATGAAATTAAAACATTATTTATTTAGATGAGAAGAGATAATATTTGGCTCATACTTGATATAAAAAACGGCGAAAAAAAAAAAAACTTTCACGCATTAATTCTAATTTAATTACAGTAAAATATTTCTAAGCCAAAATACAAAGTAAAAAGTTTTTTTTTCTTTTTTTTTTTTTTGTATAATAAAGTATTTTTAACATTATATTTCTATATAATTATAATTATAATTAAATGTAAGTAATGTAGGAAAATTAGCATACGTAAAATAATCTAGATAAAACAGCACATACAATGTATTATAACAAAACAATTAAATGCTAAAATTAATTATAAATTACAATTTAATTAATGTTAATTAAAAACAAAACTAATTATTTGTAATTATAATTATTTTATTTTAATTTTTTTTTTTTTTTTTTTGCTAGAATGCTATAATGAATAAATGCAATAATTTTTTATAAATGAAATCATATTATTTTTAATATCAATATAAAAACAAATAATAATTTTAATCTCATGTTTATATGGTAAAAAAAAAAAAAACAAAAAAACAAAAATTCTATTTGTTTGTTTTATCATTAAAAAGTATAATAATATGACCTTCAAATATACTACATACATAAAAAATAATTAAAAGAATAAAAAAAAAAATAAAAACAATAAAAGAAAAAATAATGAATAATAATAATACCAATAATAATAATAATATAATAACAAAAAAAAAATAGCAACGTCAGTTCCGCGTCTAATAAAATAGACAACAACAATAACAACAAAAAGTAAAAAGCTTTTTGTATATTATGATAAAAAAAAAACCTACACAAATGTAACAAAATTTGTAGTGACAATGTTGCAATTTTTATTCCTTGCTACTTGTTATTATTGTTAAATATTTGCGTAATTATTTTTCTTGCTTTATTTGTTGCAATTTACTTCTTTTTTTTTTTATATTTGATAAATCAAAAGTAGTTTTGTGCATTAGTTATTTATTAAATTATTATTATTATCATAGGAAATTTATCTTATTTATTATGTTATAAAAAGCACACACAGTAATAATTTAATAATAAATAAATAAAAAAAATATATATATTATTTTCTTGTTCCTTGTTCCCTTGTAAAACATTTATTATTATTTATTGCATTCAAAGTGACATTTTATATATAAATAAATAAATAAATTCTAGTCTATTATACTCTTTTTACACTGATTTGATTTTTATCTATAATCTCTTAACGTCATTTAATTTATAGTTGGAGAAATGTTTGAGGGCGTTTTTCTATAACAAATAATAATAGAAATACATTTAATTCAATGAATTTCTATTATGTTTCGATTAAAAATAAAACTTTGGTAAAAAAAATTCGCCTTTTTTTTTAAAAATAATCAAGAATATTTGGTTAAAAGCTCGTTTTACCTTTATAAAATAAACATCAAATTTCGCATTTATTATATTTTGGTAAAATTGTTTATTGAATTATAAATAAATGCTTAAATTTGCATATTAATTAAATATTTATTAATATCTTTAGTGATTTTTTTTTTTTTTTTTTTTTTTTTGTAATCATCAAAACCGAATCAATATTTTTTGTTTAATTACAAAGTTCTATTTATTTTGTATGTCTGCTAAACATCAATGTTTATTTAAAATAATAAAATTCACGTGTCTCACGAATAAAGAATTTTTTTTTTAAGTAATAAATATCGCATCTCGCGTTTCATTATTATTATTATTATTATTATTATTATTATTATTATTATTATTATTATTATTATTATTATTATTATTATATTTTCCTTATCATTTCCGTCAAATGATTTAAAACCTTGTACAGTTAATTTCTATTTTATCAATCAAATATTTGGTTAAGTGAGTCTATTTACTGTCTGTATTCTGTACTTTACTTTTAACCTTGCAATTATTAACATTTTTTTTTTTTTTCTTATTAATTACCTTATCGCTTTTAAAAAGTTTTTATCATTTAAAATTGATTATTTACATGCTTTTTTTTTATTATTATTATTAATTTATTTTTAAATATTATACGTAAAGTTTAATTAAAATAAACGTAATACAAAAAATATTATCAAACATTCGAGATGCACGTGTTTTAATAATAAAGTAAAAAAAAAAAAACGTTAAAACGTATTAATGAGTAATTCGCTAAACAATATAACAAAAATCACACTTTTATTGAAAAAAAAAGAAAAAATAAAAATATTTTTATATTGTGGTCAGTCATGCATAGTTTTGAATTATTATTATTATTTTTTTATTTTTTGTTATTCTATACCAATGACTAATTTAATATTGAGTAATATACTGTGTGTACTTTTATACCGTCAGGAAGAAATAAAATGTACTTAACCAGCGAATTATAATTTTTTTTTTATAAACAGTACAATGAGGTGCACAATACTTAAGTCACACAATTAAAAATATTAATCCAGACATTTCAACTATTATTCGTAATGCCTATTGGTTAGCCAACAACAATAATATTAATAATTGCGTAAACGAGACAACTTAAATGTTTTTTTTTTTTTTGTTACAATAATGTCATTATATTTGCAATTGTGCTGCCTTTAATAAAATTTAATTATTTTAAAATTAATTAATAAATTAGTTGTAAAAATGTTTCTTTCGCTTCTCAATTGAAAAAAAAAAAAACAACTTTTTTTTTTATTATTAAAACTTAAACTACACCGTATCACCCTGTATCATATTGTTAATCTTTTTCTTTTTTATATTTATATGCAATTAAAAAAAAAAAAAAAAATATAAATTTTTCATAATAGTAAAAAAAAAAAAAAAAATGGGGTTAAAAAAAAAAATGCAGACGCAACAATGCAACTATTTGTGCAATAATACAAATGCAGTTTACGTGTAATTGTTGTTGTTGTTGTTATTATTTTCACTTTGATATCACAAATACAAACCAGATGTTCCCTTTGTTTTCTCTGATTATTTTCATTATTTATTAACTGCATGTTTCTAATTTTGCTTGTTTTTCACTCTCATTGCATTACGACATAAAATAAAATTTAAAAAACAAAAAAAAAAAAACCAACAACAACGACGAGACGTAAAAAATATAAAAAAAATATTTTCGATAGAGAGAAATCCATTTAATTGTTTCGCCATTTTTAATTAAAAAAATTTTTTTTTTTTTTCTGCTTTCATAAAATAACATTTTACTAATTTGTTATTGTTTTTCTTTTTCGATGAAAATTGTTAACAAAAAATGTTTTACTAGTTTCAACAATAACATAAAAAAAAGAAAAAAAGAAAAGAAAAAATTAAATTTCGATTCTAATAATTTTAATTGGCCGGACAAATGCTATTAAAAATCATAACGAATAATGTTAATTATTTTTTTTTTTTAATGAATAAACGACAATTTTTCGTTTTGATGTTACTAAACAATAAAAAAAATAAAAAATTTCATTAATTAGTGATCTAAGTTTTTTGCATATACAAAATTAGTTTTACTAATAACACCAACAACATACATGAAATGGTGTTAACAAATTAATTTCAAGAATCTATGCATGAATAATTAATTAATTAATAAAACGAGAGACACCCAAATAAAATAATTTTTTTGTCTTTTTTTTTCTATTTGTAAATTAATTAACAAGTCTACAAACGTTGCTAACCGATTAAATTTGATTAATAAAAAAAGATGCTGCGCTTTTTGCTTATAAAAACTCAATCCTCTTTCGTATTTGTATTTAATTTGCAATTAAAATTTAAAATTTTAACAGAATTATTAATAATCATGTCACGATATTTCACAATAAAATTTTTCTTATGTTATGCAATGAAAATTTGTTTTTTACATTCAATAAATCTGTTACAATATTTCTCACGTGATTTTTTTCGTTTTAATTATTTATTTATTTCTATTTTAAAATAAATAAATTAAAAAAAAAAGTTTAATAGAGAAAATTATTATTAATAAATATTTGCAATAACATGTCAGGTTCTACACACTGCAAACGCGATAATTAACAATTTTAGAGAGAAGAAAAAAAAAAAACTATGCCAATGTGTCTATGTCGTGACAAATGTGTGTTCGGTGTATTTATTGCTTTTTTACAAATATTATTATTTATGTAAATATTATTTTAAGCAGACTTTTTACAGACTGGTAAATAGGAAAAGTTCAGCTTATACACGTTGGAACTTGGATGTACAGAAACAAAAACAAAAAAAAAAAAAAATTCTTTTTTAATTAATTGAAAATATTTGTTAAAACACATTTTTTATTTTCCTTCGTATATGCTGGGCTAATATTAAATTCAATGAAACATGATTACAAATTACCCGTATTACCCGATTATCAAAAATTTTATACAAAATTCATTACATTTCTATCGGCTGCATGTAATTTAAACATAAAATAAAAAAAGTTTTTTTTGGTTTTTTCTTTCTCCAATTTTATTTTACATTCAATTGCACAAAATGTATTTTGGTTGGTTAAAATCTATGCTTCAATAAACCAAATTAAACTGCTTTATTTATTTCAAAATCAATATGTTCTATGTGGGTGTTTTGTACTGTCTACAAAAAAAACTAATTTTACTATTTTTTAATTAGAAAACGCAAAAAAAAAAAAATTAATAATTAATTTAATAAACTAGGTTACGATTTTTTTTTTATTTTTGTTTAATGTTTTATTAATTCTAATATTTAATTAATTATTTTAATTTTTTGTTTTTTTTTTTTTCTTTCTATTTGTTAGTTGCATTGAAACAGGAAGTTTACAATGACGTGCCAATATCATTTGAATAAATTAAAGAACAGACAGCCTTGTTGCATTAATTAGAATCTAATAGGAAAGCAATTAAATTATTGTTTTTTTTTTTTTCTATTAAAATTAAAAATTATTCGTAACAGTCTTTATAATTAATTAATAATTATTAATTTATTTTTTATATATATATATATATTTATTATTTTTTTTTTTATTCATCGAATAAATTGCAATGAAAAATTAAAAAAAGAAAAAGGCGGCAACACGTGCCATTCAATATTTAAATTCAATTTAGTTTAAAAAAAAAAAAAAACTTATTTATAATAAGGATTCTTTAGAGAATTATGATAAAAAAAAAAATAACTTTCTCAATTAACACTAGAAAGAAAAGTCAAAATAAATAAATGTTTGTCAAAGAAAAGAATTTTTATTTTTGGTTGATTTTTGTGAAAAACGAATTTTTTAATTTTTTTTTTTTTAACAAGACACACACTACGCATGTCGCCTTCACTTAAATATTCTTTTAAAATAAAATAGACATGGACAACGTTTATCGTTTTACCAACAATTTTTTTTTTCTTGTTTTCGCATACAATCAAATAAATTATCAGTCTGGCAAATAACTTGTGCAAAATAAACAAATAAAGAGACATTTTACCAAAGAATAAAAAAAAAAAACAAACAAACAAACAACTTTGTCGACAATTTAATTTTTTTTGTTGTTTTTGTTGTTTTTGTTGTTTTATGTGTAGTGTTAGCGTAGTAAGTTTAAATTTACATTTCACGTATTTCTGAAAATAGACAGCTCCTATAAACTATTTATAATTTGTGAAAATTTATTTTTAGCTATACGGCGCACGCTACTCAATAAATATTTGATTTAATTAAACCAAAAACGAAAAAAAAAAAAAAACGAAGAAGTTTAAGAGAAAACAAAAAAAAAATTTCTTCGTTTGTTTATTTATTTTTTTTTTTTAATAATAATATTTTCACTGTCTTCGATTTGGCATGTTAGTGGTATTTTTAATGTGGCGGTAAAAGAAAAGGATAACGTCGGAAGAACAACATTCTAAGCAGAATTATGATTTTTTTTTTTTTTTTTTTTTTTGTTTTAACGCCGCGTTTTTGTTTTCGCTTAAATAACATGTCTGAGTATATGGTGGCCACATGCGTCAACTATTACTTAGTTCCTATTCGTTGCTATTTTTTAACAGACATTTTATTTATTTTATTATTTTTTTTTTTAATTAGGTTATGGCATAAAACTTTTAATTTGTTTTTACTCTTTGCTTAGAGACAATTTATTTATTTTTATTGTTAATTTTTTTTTTTTTTTTTTTTGGAGCTGTCAATATTCCTACAATTTATTTATTAAAATTGATTTAATTGTTTCGAAACAATAAAAATCTAAAACAAAACAAAAAAAAAATGTCAATCAAAATTAATAAAAATAAATTAGTTATCAAAAACAATAACAACAACAAATTTAATTATTTTATTGAAATTCAATGAAATGTTAATAAATTAATTATAAGACAAACAGAAATAAACGAAAAATTTGAAGACTTTTTAACGAATCTCTGCGTTGTTGTCAATTAAACAGAATTACCTTGAATAATTAAATAGCATAATGCAAAAAAAAATTTATTAATAAACAATAAAAAATAGTTTAATAATAAAAGTAATTAAATAATATTTATTATGGAAATTAAATTGTATTTCCTTTCTGACATTTCTCTTCTTTTCGCAAGTCCTATCAGTCGGTGTTGATCAGCTTAACTCATTGTGTCTATTCCTCATCTGCATCCTTTTTTTTTTTTTTTTTTTTAAATTAATGAACTTAAATGAAATTAATCCAAAAAAAAAAAACATTTCTGGCAATAATAATAATAATAAATTCATCAATTATTATTAATGTTGGCATTTTTCTTTATTCTCGCGTAAAAATTAAAAAAAAAAAAAAAATGAAGAAAAAAAACTTTCAACTGTCATCTTTGCTCAATAATATTTGGCAGACAATTGAAAATAAAATAATTTTTCTTATATTTTTTTTAAGTGATGAGATTTGTGTTTTTTTTTTTTTTTTTTGTTTTAAATTTATTTTTAATAAAAAACAAAAAAAAAATGTGTGAATTCACAACAAATCATTATTATTATTATTATTATTATTATTTCTCTTCTTATTTTTAATTTTATTTAATTAATATGAAAAATAATAACGAAAAAACTGTTAAGTCTGTGTAAAGTGTATAGCGAAACGCACCCACTCTAATTTGCCTTCTTTTTATTTTTTTTATTACAAATTAAAATTGGCGAAACATAAAAAAAAACTGCTTATAAACACAATAATCGTAAAAATCATATGTTAAAAACATACAAAATATAAAAATTAAAATTAAAATACAAGCATAAAACGACAAACTAAGCAGCAACAAAGTAAAAATAATAAGAAAAAGTAGAAGAAAAACAAAAATTTATTTAAATTAAAAAACAATATAGACGGGGCTCTATGGGATATTTGCATCTCGTTTTATCATTAAGAAATTTTTTTTTTTTTTTTAATATATTATTTATAAATCTTAATTGATCTTGTTTTGTTTATTTAATTTAACATTCCTCTGCTTAATTACGATGAATATTTATTATTAAAAAAAAAAAAAAAAGTTAACACGACAAGCTAGTATTAAGCTTTCAGTACATTTGCAACATTAAAAACAATTTAAGCTTTTTTTTTTCATAAATGTCACAAATTAATAATAATTATTAATAATCATTTTGAACCAATATTATCCACAACATTAAGCAGTCCGTAGTTCAGGAAGTTTTTTTTGTTTATTTGCAAGGGAATCTAAAATAGTTTTTTTTTTATTGATTTACAAAAGGAGCTGTTAGCACCGCAAACAGAATAATTATTATTCAAAATTAATTAATTAATTGGATTTAATTTTTTTTTAATTGTGTATTTGTGTAAACGTGAATAAATGACTACATATTTTGAAGGTCATATTGGCACGTGATTATTATCAACCGCATATTTCTGTTTATAAAATTCGCATTATAATTTGTCTGTTGTATATTACATAGTCTCACTCTCATATATATTTTTTTCTTTATTTATGTTATTAATATACATATACATTTCATATGATTTTATGAGTTATTTTATCCCACATGCTTAAGTATTATTATTATTATTTTTTTTTTTTTTTATATGCATACTGCTGCTTCTGTTTTCTTCTTCTTTTTCTTCTTCTTGTTCATTTTCCTTCACCATCATCTTTCTTTATATTTCCATTTACATTTCGCCCCACAACATGATATTATTTTTATTATTGCTACCATGCATGTTGTTATGTAATTTTCCTTTTGAATTATTTCAATAAAGACGATGGAAATAACAGAGAGAGAGAGAAATAAAAATAAAATAAAATTTACTATTTTATCGATAAATTATGATTATTGCTATTAATTGTGCTCCCTTGTTTATGTATTTATATTCTCTAAACGAAAAGAATGAAAAAATAAAAAAAAAAAAACAATTTTTGTTTTTTTGGATGAGGACAAATTTGAGTCACCTTCTTTAGAGGGCGAACAAATTTTGTATTTTGTATTTTTTTTAATTTTTTTTTTTAATAAACAAACAAGAAAAACACTAATAGTGAAATAATAATTTTTTTAATTTTTTTTTTATTTGTTGGTTTATATAAACAGAAAAGCCAGACGGACAGACAGAAAACAAGCCAAACAAGTAAATTGGTTTATGTTTAACAATTTTTTTTGTTTGCGTTTTTGCGTTTTTGTGTTTTTGAATAAAAATTTTTTTTTTTTTAACACATATAGAAAATTATAATAGCGACACCAAAAGAGCAGGCAACAACGGAAAAATAAAATAACAATGAAACACAAAGATAAAGTTAAGTTGAAATAAAAAAAAAAAAATAAATAAATAAATAAAGAAAAGAAACTGCATTATCAGAGACAAACAAAACGAAAAAAAAAAAAATTTATAAAGACGGCAAAGGAAAAAAAAAAAAAAAAAAAAATTAAAAAATTTGTTTAAATCGCCAGAGACTTTTTGTTACAGAACGAAAACAACAGAAGAAACGAAGACAGGAGAAAAAAAATAAAAAAAACATTTTTATATACGCATATTTCTACGGTCTATCGACTGCTATAACCCGAAACGTCCTCAGCATGACGTCACACACGATGCACCACAAGCAAAGCTAAAGTTTCTAATAAGAATGAAAGAAAAAAAAAAACATTTTTTTTTTGTTTTTAAACGAACAACAACAACCAAAACATCCAACGTTTTACGATACCCGCGGTGGAAGTGTCTACTATTTTTCTTCTTTACCAGCTTTAGCTTTATTATACTTAAATCACATTGCGTTTCCCTATGCAATTTCTTTTTCTTTTTATTTGCGATTTTTTTATTATTATTTTTTTTTTTTTTTGATTTGCAAATTGCACTGGTTGTTCTTGTGATTACAGAACGGCACCAATAGATATTTTCTTTTTCATGTGAATTAAAAAAAAAAAAAATGTCACATGTTGAAATATCGTAAATATGCAATGGAGAGAAAAAAAAAAAAAAAGAAGCTTTTTCAAGATGCAACTCTGTCTCCGTACAACAAGTTACTTTGGTTCTCTTTTGCTCTTTCCATGTTCTCTTTTTTTTTCTTTTTTGTTCTGTCTGCAATAAATTGTATTTAATGAAAAACATAACAACAGCAACAACAAGACAACAGCGATCGAACTTTAACGTTAAGCCTATAACAATGACTTCAAAATAAGCCAGCATCTTTAATAAACAAAAAATGTAATCTTTTGTCTTGTAATTATGATGCAGACGAACCTGTGCGCTGCAAACACAGCCATAATGAGATTTTCCATTTACACTGGTGATAAAGAAAATTAATGCAACGAAAAACGTTTGTGTGTACTGTGCAGTCTTTATGATGGGATGGCAACGTTTAACAATTATGCGAAATGATAATGCTAATTTATATGCCGTTCTGTGATTGTAGGGTGTAGTCGCCGTAGTCGATAATGCATCGTCAATATATATGTGTGTGTGTGTGGAGAGTAGACTTTTGCAGCTTTTTTCGATGACCCACTAGACGACCTTACCATATAATCTTGATAGTCAAGCCACTAACTTTACAAAACAATAACTTGCAGACAGACTTGTTGTGTCTCTTTATTCCATTTTTAACTGCCGCTTTGCACAAGAAAAATGCATTTTTGTTTATTATTGAAACGACAACAATTAAATTCTGTTTGATCGTTGTGAAAGAAATTATTGATTTGGTTCTATCGCTAAATTATAGTTTAAACTATGGACATTTGTTAATATTAATAACAATGATAAAAGACCAAAAATTATAAAAAAAAAATGCGTTTTACCAATTGCATTGCAATCATAATAATGATACGCGTGCGCAACAATTATAAAAGATTGGAATTTATTAATGACAAAATGAGATAATTATATTATATCAATAAAAATAAAGTCAGCCATCTCACTTTTACCCAAGTGGCTAATACGACTATAATACGGCCGACCCAATACGTGACGATTTTTGTTTGGTTTTTTTTTTTTTTTTTTTTTTTTTCCTTTAACGTCTTGTGGAAGAATAATTTTGTCTGGCTGCACTTTTATTGCAAAAATAAAATAAATATATATTTGTATAAGTTAGTTGTGTTAAAAATAAAAAAAAAATAAATAAATTGTTAAAGGCAAACAATATATAGAAATGAAATTTATACAAAGTGATAGCTCTGCTTGTTAAGTGCATAAAAGCATGCATTTGTGTTTGTTAACTACTGTGCGCTTTAACTATAATTAACCACCCACAAAATTATCCATATCTATAAATTGTTAAAACAAATTTTCAATGTAAATATTTGCAAATGATTAAACATTTTTTTTTATTATAAGCCAGACACAAATATAAATTTAATGCATAATCAACAAAGTGCATACAGTAAAAAGTAAAAAAAAAAAAATTATTTTCTTTAGCCTCACACATATGACGTTTTATCCCTTCTTTTTTATTTGTAATTCAATGATTTCCACACCATCGCCACCTCGCTCGTTGCCATCTTTTTGTTATTTATTATTATTATTTATTTTTTTTTTTTCTGTTTTTTATTGTTTTTATTGAGTCACGTCGTCAACAATACTACAATAAAAATTAAGAACAGCAAAAACAAGAAAAACGTAACAAAAGTGCACTCTCTTTCATTAAAAAGTACAATAAAAGTGCATTGTGAATTGCATCACTGCAGCAAAGTACAATTCTGCAATGAGAGAGAATACATTTATAGATAACATAAGGACAAAAAAAAGCTCTTTTGTTATGTTTTTGTCTCCAGCTCTATATAGATGTGTTTAACAAATGATACATCGTATTTAAATTGGTGTTTGTGACTTCATTTGGCCAGAGCAGTATTTCCCAAACGACATGAAATTGTTCCGTGAGACAACGTCAGGTGCGTCAGGGGTACTTCCGACATATAAACCATTTTTTATTTTGTTTAATTATCAGCTAATTTTATTTAACGTTTAATAATTAAGTAAACAATTTTAAAAAAAACACAAAAACCATTTTGAAACAAATTAATTGCTGATTAATTATCGTGGTGTGATCCGTTACCGAAAACTGTTTCGAAAGCACTGCGTTAGAGGGTGGCAAAATAAATAAATAAATAAAAAAATAACTAAAAATGATTAGCTCTTTGCAACATATTATCCACACACGTATAAAAGTCACAACCGAATGACCATTTGATTGTATTCTTTCGTTAAATGCCTTTTGTTTTTACTTTAAAAATAACTATTCTCCTCGCGATATTTTTTTTTTTTTTTATAATAAATTCTCTCACATAAACTTTTTTATTTTAATTTAATTTATTTATTATTTTTTGTTATGAATTATGTAAAATTAATTTTATTTATTTTTTTTGTCTCTTTAAATGCTTGCGCCTGCGTTTTATATGTGTTTTAGTTTTGTTTTTTTTTTTTGTTGCTGTTTATGTATTAAATTTGCACAAATAAAACACAAAAAAATTCTCTCCTCTCTGTAGACGCGTCTGTGTTTCTGTCTAGCAATAAAAGCAAACAACAAGTCACAGACTATCTTACGTATACATAGTTAACGCTACAACTCAGGAACAAAATACCACCGCACCACCCGCTGTCTGACTGAGCAACAAAATGCAAAAGCACACTACTCGTCGCTTTTTTTTTTTTTTTTTTTTTTTTTAATTTTTTTGTGTTTTTATGACGGCGGCGGCTTGGTGGGTTTGTTGGGTAACCGCGCTTCGTCAGATCGTCACAATCGGTTTTAAGTTCAGTTCAGTTGCTCGACAGTCGTGAAACTGAGCATTGGTATTTAACACACATAAAAATAAACATTTATTTTACATACATTTTTATTATTATTATTTTGTTTAACAAAAAAAGAAAAAAAATTCTAAGTCTTAGATTATTATTCACAACAAATGTAAGAAGGAAAAACCTTTTGCTGTTTTTTTTTTATTTTGTTTCTTAATTATTCTTAATTACGTAAAAAAAAAAGAAAAAAGGTTTTTTTTTCTGTTGGTTATTCATTTGTCGTAAATTAAAAAAAAAAATTAAAAAAAAAAACTCGTATGTCTGGCTTATTATTACGTTATTAGTGACTTTTGTTTTTTTGTCAAAATTAGAATTTATTTCGTTTTTCTTTTAAAAATAATTAATAAGTGTTTTGTTGTTTTGTTAATTATATTTGATTAAAAAATAAATAAATTAGTATCAGTGTGTATGTGACATATTGGGAATAAAAATTAAAAAAATTATTTTGAATTTTTTTTTTTGTTTTTTATTTTTTATACTTTGTTTGTACTTAAATTAAAACAAAAAAAAAAAAACATTTTTTTTTTATTTTTTGATAAGATGTTTAAGTGATTTGTGTGTAAAAAAAAAAACAATAAACGAAACGAAACGAAAAAAAACCACAAAATATACATTAAATAAAAATTATGAAAACTCATCGTCTATTTATTGTATTTTATCTTTTCATTCTGACTTTCCTATCGGGTTTATTTGATTTTGACTTTGTTTGATTGACACAACAGTATACGTTATTGTCGCGTTTTTGTGATAAAAAAAAAATTCGCACGCACACAGTTAATCGTTAATTAAAATTAAAAAAAAAAAAAATTAATATCCCATACAAATACAAATACAAAAAAAAAAAAAAAAAAACATTTTATTTTGTCTGCCTTTTTAACGTTTTCGTGTTAATAGTAAATAAATAAATAAATAAATAAAAAAAAAAAAAACTTATTTTTTTTTTTTATAATAATAATGTGACTGCCAGAAACTTTTTATTTTTTTTTTTCGTTTAAAGGCAAGAAGAAAAATAAATACAAAAAATCCAACAATAAAGCTACACATCAGCAAAAAATAAAATAAAAAAAAACCGACACACATACAAACAGATGGGCGGCAAGGCGAGACGCGAAATATATTATCTAGTTTTTAAAGTCTCAAGATCGCGTCAGATGAAAAGTAAAAAAAAAAAAAAAAAAAATGTTTCATTTTTGTTTTGTTAAAAGCAGCAACAGCAAAAATTATTTTAATGAAACAAAATAATAAAAAAAAACAACAACAACAACGTAACGCTGTTGGCCCAATTTTTTAACTTTAATTTATTTTTATTAAAGTTTTAAAATTACCCTTTTGTTACTTAAGTAAAAATTTTATTTCTTTTATTTTTTCACCTTTAAAAATTGTTTCAACTGCTGTGCCATTGTCGTCGTAAAACGGTGCTTGTTTGTCTGTCAAACATTTATGTCTGCGTGCAACGTTACTCTAATTTGTCTTTTCAATAATAAAAAAAAAATTAGTTTATTTATTAATTAATTAATTAATTAATTAATGAATGCTGCAAATAAAGTTTAAAAAAAAAAAAAAAATCAAAATTCAAAATAATAAATAATGTGAAAAAATTAAAAAAAAAAATAAATTAATTAATAATCGTTGTTTGTTTGTTTGTTTTTTAATTAAAGGTTTTAGTCTGATAAAAAAAAAAAAAAAATTAGAAATCATAAAAATAAATAATACTTTTATGAAACAAGTGAAATATGAATATGAATAAATTATAGTAAATAATTAATTAAATATTAATAAAAAAAAAAAAAAAAAAAAAAAAAAACGTTTACTATGCAAAGTGTGATAAGGGTGAAAAACGTAAAAAAGTTTAAGAAAAAAGAATTATATTATTTTTTTTTTGTTTTTTTTTTGCAAAAAAGTTCAGTTTTTAATTATTTAAGAAAGGAAAATAAATTGTGTTGCAATTGAATATATAAGAAAAATTTAAATTAAATTAAATTAAATTAAATAATTGCATTAATTTTTGAACAACAAAACTGCATCAAAGAGATCAAATTTATTCTCGCGCGCACCGTTTGTGTATTTGTGTTGTTTATGTGAATTATTATTGTGCTGCATTTGATGTGTTCTCCTTCTTACTTTCCTATTTGTTTTTTGTTCGTATAATTTAATTTATTTATTATTTTCTTTATAACAATAATAAATAAATAACAATTTAAAAGAAGAAGAAGTGGAGAAATAAAAAAAAAAAAAACGCAACAACATCAATTATCAATAAAAATTAACAGCAGTAAAGTAAAAAAAGCAGCAAAAAAGCAACAGCAGCAGCAGCAGCAGCAGCAACAGCAGCAGCAACAATAACCGCAGTTTATTTTTCTTCTTTTTAATAATAAAAATAAATAAAACTATCAATTCAAGAAATTTATAAAGAGAAATTTGCTTTTTCTTGGGTTTTTTTTTTTTTTTTCTTTTTTTTCGTACATTATTATTATTATTATTATAAAAGAAGAAAAAAAAAATACAAAACTAAAGACGTTTACGAAGACGAAATAATACTAGAAAAATAAAATAAACAAAACATACACACAGAGAGAGAGAGTGAGAGAGAGAAACAAAAAAAAAAAAAAAAAAAGTAAATAAATTTAAATTTATTTTGTCTACATGCTAAATAATAATCACCATCCACTGTTTTACACAGCGATATAAAAAATTTATTTTTTAATTAATAAAGAATGATGATTTGTTTAAAAATATTAAATTAGATAATAATCCCCCACCCGATTTTTACTTTTTTTTTTTTTTTTGCTGCGTTAATAAGTCAACTAACGAGAATGTTTGCGTTTTTTCTTTTTTTCTTAATTAAATGAGTTGCAAAAATTAGAATAGAGTCGAATCATCATTTATAAATAATTTTTTTTTTTTTACTATCTGTCTGTCTATCAAAATTTCTTCTTTACTGTCTCAACATCACCAGCATCATCGGTTTCGGCATCATTATCATCATCGCCATCTCACTGCATCGATGTGCTTTAACTTTGGTTGTTATTAATTTTTTTTTTTTTTTATTATTATTCTAGTGATTTCTACGTCATAAATCGTTTTTTATTTACTTGGCAAAATTAGCGGAATTGTGTTTTTTTTTGACTGTAAACAAAATAAGTAATTAGAGAGAAGAAAACAATCCAAAATGTGAAATTAATTATGTTGGTTGTGTTGTGTTGTGTATTGCGCGGTTTATTAAGAAATTTAACAACGTCGACGACTCTCAAATGTAATTTTAAAATATGATAACGGTTTATTGCAAATTATTTTTTATTTTTTTTTTGTTTTTCTTTTACCTTTTCATTTTGTTTGTTTGTTTTTTTTTTTCTGTGCAGGCCGACCGACGCAAATTTGAAATAATAAAAAATTTTTTTTTTTTTTTTTTATCTTTTTGTATTTTGCGTCTGATTAAACACAGAAAATAAATTATATTTTTCTATTTATAAATTAATTAAAAAATTTTTTTTTTTTTCGTGTATTTTTTATCTTGTTTTTGTTGTCTAGCACGATTTTAGCATAGTATCGTGAGAAGCGTAATCAATTTTCTAGACGACGAAAATATAAAAATAATTTTTTTTTTATATTTTATTATTTTTCATCACCTGTGAAAATCTTCTTCGTTTATTTGTGTGTTGTTCTGCCTTAATTTAATTAGTGTTTGAAACAAGATTTTGATTTTTTTTTTTAAATTATAATTTGCATTAGATAATTTATACAAAATGTGTTACAACATAGCTGAAATTTTCGTATTCATTCAATAAGATTTTTATTTTTTTGCTGTTTTATTTGACGACTCTTTTACTATTTATAAAAAGTTAAAAAAAAAAAAAAAAAAATTTTTATTTATTCATATACAGATATAAAAATACCAAATACAAAAATAAAAAAGAAAAAAAAGAAACATAAAAAAAAAAAAAAATTTCGTCTAGCCACGGTCTGATTAATTTTTAACTTCCCAATACTGACAACAATTTTTTTTTTTTTTTTTGGTTTTTAATTTATTTTTATAAAAAATTATCTACTCCTATTACACAATAATTTTTCATTTTTATTTTTATTTTTCTATCAAGTCTCGTCGTTTGAAATACTTTAATGGTTTTTGATTGATAAAATTTGTAAAAACACTGAAA
This sequence comes from Ptychoptera albimana, assembly GCA_961205885.1. NCBI lineage: Eukaryota > Metazoa > Arthropoda > Insecta > Diptera > Ptychopteridae > Ptychoptera > Ptychoptera albimana. The sequence continues at coordinate 7,503,129 of OY540804.1, forward strand.
ATTAATTGTTTTTATTTTGATAGAATTTTGTCTCTTTAAATTATTTGTGTGTAACCAGTTATTTGTCACCATATTTTTGTGTAATAATTCTGTTTACACGTAACACCTAAACAAAGTAAATAGAAAAAATTTGTAATAAATCAAAAACCCCTCAATATTCTCACTAATTTCTAGTTAAATATTTCACTGTCTAAAATTAACGTGATTAAAGTTAAAGTAATAAATAAAAACCGTTTCAAAGTTGATTTTTTTTATTATCAATTCGAAGTACATTATGTGTGTAAGTACAATTTATTCGCGATTTATTTATTTTCATTTCGATTAATTTGAATTAGGTTTTGTGTGTGTGTGTTTTTTTTTTTTTTTTTTTAAATGTATTTGTGCACTCTGTGTTTCATTTAAACACTTATTTAGATTAAAACATTGTTTTATTTATAACTATCGTTCCGATTAAATGATAAAAATACAAAAAAAAAAAAAAAAAAAAAATGAAAAGAAATGTTTCTATTTTTAATACAAAATAAATAAATCTTTATAATCGGTATGAAATTTATTAGATTAAATATATATTTCAACGGGGAACAATATATTTTTTGTTTTTTTTTCTATAATTTTATTAATATTAATTAATTTAAATTGGTTTTTTTTTTTATTTATTGAAATAAAGTGATTTATTATTTTTATTTTTGAAATAACTTCCGAAATCAATTAAATAAATAAATTTGACGAAACACACACACACACTGTTAAAATATTTTTTTTTTTCGAGAAGAAAAACAACAGGTGGCTTCAGTTTTTTTTATTATTATTTAATTTTTTCTTTATTAAATATAAAAAATATAATTTAATTGCAAACTTCCGAAAATATTGTTATAAACGTATTAAAAAAAAAATAGCACACGGATACTAACGCATGTGTAAAATTTCAATTTTAATCTTGATTCAAACATTTTTTTTTTTTTTTTTTTACCGGATTTTGCTGTTTTATTTTGTTTATGAGGATTATTAATAATTTTTTTGTTTTTTTTTTAAATAAATATTGTGACTTGCAGTAAAAATACTTGTATTCTGTTTATTTAAAAATATTTATTTAATATTATAGCGCGTCTTGCAGTATTGAGTCATTAGATTTGCGTACTATTTGCAATTGAATTATATAATTAAGTGATGAAAAAAAAAAAAAAATGTTTTTTTTTTTCAATGTTAATCTGTACGTAAAACAAAAATGTTAATTTGTTAGAGACATACATGCTAGACTCGACTGTTATCAATTTTATTTTTCCTAATCAATAATTTAATCTTTGATATATTTTGGTCACGAATTTCAAGTGAAATAATACACTTTCACGCCTTTTTTTTTTTTTTTTTTTTATTAATAATATTAATATAAATCGATTTAACGATCCGTTGGTTGAATTATTGATAATCATTTTAGATTATTTATATGAAATTAGAAAATAGACAGGTTGCCATACCACCTTATGATTGTTCATTTTTTTTTTATTCACTTTCATATTGAATTGTTTACAGATTACTACAGGTAAATTTCAACGAATACAAACATTTATTTGCAATAAAAACGAAAAAGAAAAAACACTTAGCAACGTAACTGAAAACAGTTTTCGTAACACACTGAAAAATGATATTTAATATGCAATTTATAATATAATAAATTATGGTTATACAAAAAGAAAATGAATAATAATGTTAAAGATTCATTCAATTTAATAAAAATAACTAAATATTGCACAATTATTGTTTGCAGTTTTTTTTTTTTTTTTTTTTAATAGAAAAAATAAAAGTAGTTACAAAAAAGAAATCCTTGAACTAAAAAATGATTGATGAATGAAATCGTGTAGAAATATATTTACATTATTTTGCACATAGTTAGTACATAATAAATAAAAATAAATAAAAATTAAATTAACAATAAGTAATACACGGTTTAAAAAGTAAGAAATAAAACGCGACATGTTTTTTTTTTTGTTTTTAAAACATAATTGAAAAGCTACTTGTTTCTTGTATAATTCTGTTCTTATTTTATTACTTAATATATGAAGGGTATTTTGAAATGAAACCAACTAACTCTTGTCTTTACGCTACGTTTTCCTCGTCTTCTACTTCTTTGAGTTCATCATATAACTCACTGTTTCGCCATCCTCTTTTATTTTATTTTATTATATATTTTTTTCTTTTTTAACAAAGCGAACACACAAAAACCGCGCTTTAATAAAATCGAAGTGAACAAACTTTTAAGTGGTCAAAATCAACATAAGTTTATTCTTAAAATGGCAAAAAATATAATAATAAATAATAATAATAATAATAATAATAAACTGTTTATAAATTTGTATTGTGTTTGTTTTAGAGTTAATAAAAAAAGCTTTTATGCTGCTTTGCTTTGGTGGAACGCAAAAAATTGACAAAAAAAAAAAAAAAATCTAAATAAATTTGTCGGCAACAGAAAATTTTTTGTTTTCGTTTTATTTAATGTTTTAATATGATTTGCGTACACCAAAAAAAAAAATATATAATAAAATAATAAAAGAAGAAAACATAAACTATAATAGGAAGAAAAAAAAAGATAAAATTGAACTTTTATCGCCTTTTCAAAGTGAAGTTTCTTCATTTTTAATTTTACTAAACAACTTGGCTTTTGTCTTAGATTTTTTTTTATTTTGCGTTAAACATGTTTTGGTAAAATTTTTATTTCTTTTATTTTATTGTTCATAATTTTCTGCTTTTGGTATGCCATTTTTTTTTTTTTTTTTTTTTAATTACTTTACGCTAAAAAATAAGGAATTAATCTTGAAACTCGCTTTCAATCACTTTAAGCTATTGTTTTTGGGTTTTAAAACGTTGTTGAAATTCAATGATCAAGCCACAATTGACGTTGGAATGACGTAAGAAATGTCATTTTAAAGTTTGTTCAATGAAATTTTAAGGGTATTTGTTAATAATTCTATTAAAGATCTCTTAACTGACAATTCTTATATCATCAATGTACTTGTGCCATTTACTTGTGCCTACTTGTGAATTTTGAAATAAAAAAATTTACAGTAAAATTTCATCACTTAGTTAAATTTCTCAGCATAGTACAGTAATTGTTTTATTTTGTAATTTTAATTTTAATTAATTCAAAGCTCACATAAATTTTTTTTTTATTTCTATAATAAAAATATTAACGACCAGTTAAGTTTTATCCACCAATCAACACATTTTTGATCATCACAAAAAAGTCTCGAAATATCTTTATAAAAATAATAAAAAAAAAAAAAAACTTTAGCATAATTATGAAATAATAAGAAAGAAAAATTGTGTGTGTTTTTTTTTTCTTTTCATTTTAATTAGTTAAAAAAAAAAAAATAATTAACCAAAATACTTTTAATCATATATTATAAAGTGTGAACAAGATGTTAAAAAAAAAAGAAGAAAATTAATGAAGAGGATTAATGAAGAGAATTAATGAATCTGCTCGATTATCACGTTAAAAATTCATAAAGATTATTTTAAAATTATTTTCTCTCTGTCTTAAACTCTGTCACTTTTTTTGTGGAATTTAAAGAATTTTATTTTTTACACCTAATAATTGTCATTTTGAATGTTTCAACAAAAATATTTTATTATATATTCATAGTGTGATATGATGTTAAATGCAAACATTTTAGAAGACGACGTATTAAGATAATAAACGTAAAGCTTTCTTTACTAAACAGCTTGAATTTGTTATTACACATGTGACGGTTTTTAATTAAACTCAAACTATAATATAGATTAAAATTTATACTTAATTGTGAATAATAATTTTCATTTTTAATTTTTTTTTTTGTTTGTTTTTAATTAACTTTCGTAATTTCTTTTAGCAGTTGAGGGCAATTAATCTAGATTCTTGAATGTAAAATGATTTTATTTTATCTTTTTGCTTTAGTAGTATTCTTGTAATTGGACAATTAAAGTCTGAAGCAGTAAATCACTTGAATCGTTGACTTTCTTTGTTTAAATATAAAAAAAAGAGAAAATTATGCACAAAGGGTAGTTAAGCTTTTGAATTATTATTTAATTAAAACTTTTGTCACGCTATAACCAAATGTTATAAATTTTTTTTCTCTTTTATATATAATTTCGATTATCTTAGCCTCAGTACAATATATGTAAACATTGGTCAAAGTGATTCATTTTTTTTTTTGTTTTTGAATAAATTAATTTTTTTTAATAAATGTAGCAGACAATAAAAAAAAAAAAAGAAGAAAAAATAAATAATAATCTTAGACTTGGTGTATTGCGTGTGGCAAAGTAAATTTAGAGAAAAAGAAAACATAAAATGTTTTATCACCAAAAATATACATACATTAAAAATTTGACCGGTTATTAATTATTTATAAATCTTTAATTATGTTGTTTCTACGCCCTTTTCGTTTAGACATAATTTTAAACACACCATCGTTTATTTTAATCAGTAAATCATTTACCTTTGCTTGAACTCGGTTCATGTAAATTATGGATAATTAAAAAAAAAACAAAAAAAAAAAAATCACCAGAATAGAATTCCTTCTTGTTGTTGTTTTTTAAATACCTGTATTTTATCAGCAATAATTATTATAATAATAATAATAATAAAAAAAAAAAAATTTATAATAAAATCGTTGCCAACTAGTCAGTCAACTAACCAGCTGAAATATTGGTTAGCGTAGGTGTTCGCTTTTATTATTATTATTATACAAAATAACTGTACGTTTATACATGTCTGCTCTTTCCTTTTATATATATATTTTGTAAATATCCACCCACCCTGATGTTGATGTTTAATGTAAATGACGAAAAAATATTTAGTGGCGATCAATTAACAACGATTGAAGAGATACGATACTCATTAATCGATATGAAAAAAAAAAAAATAAAAATAAATAAAATGACGACGCTTGTCGCTATTTCATTTCTTTTTATTTATTTGCTTATTTATATTTTCGTATTATATTAATAATTTTTGTGGCTGGCGCCATTATTCGTATTTTATTTATTTATTTATTCTGTTTTCTTTTTATTTAGATTTTACTAGTTTTGCAGTTTTTTTTTTTTTATTTATTATTTTTACTTTTAATTATAAATAAATAATTTTTTTTTTGTTTTCTTTTTTTCCTGTATTGTGTTGATGTATTAACTAAGTGACTCAATGATTTTTCTACACACGGGCTATGTCCCCATCAAATTTTTTATTGTTTTTTTTTTTTTTTTTTTTTTTTTGTAATTAGATCAATAATTATAAACATTTATTTATTTATTTTACTGTGAGTACATTTGATATTATTTATTTGGTAAAATAAAAAAATATTTCGAAAACATAATTTCTTTACAAAACAAAAAAAAAAAAAAAAAAAAACAAAAAAAAACCCCAACGAATGATTTTGTTTCAGAAAACACAAAAAAGCATACAATATTGTGCTGACATAAGCAACAACAGCAACAACAACAAAATAAAGCATATTTGATGTATAAAATTTTATAATAAAAAATAAAATTAAAATAAGAATAAGAAATTCGTTTGCAAAATGAAATTATTTAAATAATATTAAACCCAACAACTAAAACGAAAACAAAACAAACAAGCATTAAATGTCTTTGCCCCTCTCAATTTAAACAAATGATGAAATATTTTTATGTTCAGCGATTAATGTTAAAAAAAAAAAAAAAAAAAAATTGTTTCTTTTCTTTTTTTTTTTGTTTAAAGTTTGAGTGGGTGTCAAAACAGCTTCAATTGTTTTACTTAAGTAAAAAAGAAATAAATGTTTTTTTGCGTATATGCTTTATTTATCTAGTCTTAATAAGTTTGTTGTAAGGCCATGACCAAAGAATTGTTTTTGTTGCTTTCGTTTATTATTTATTGCGTTTAATGTTTTTTTTTTAATTTTCTTAACATATGCTGTGTGTTTTTTTTTTTTTATGTTTGTTTTGTTTTTGATATGTTTATGCCATATGAGAAAAGAATGAATAAATTAAAAATTATTATTTTTATAAAAAAAAACTACAGAAATATTGTTGTATAGAGAATTTTATCAATCAATTAGCTGTGCTCTATTTATTTTTTTTAAAATAAATAAACATAAAAACTATTTTTCTATAAACAAAGCAAATTGTTGTTTCCTTATTTTTTTGTATTCAGTTTTTATGTCAACTTGGGCTTGTGGAAGTTAAATAACTTTTTGTTCTATTTGAATAATATTTCCCCTTCTTTTTCCGATCTAATAATCATTAGGTTTGATTTGTTTTTCTTTTCTTTTTTTTTTTTTTTTTGTTTGTTGTTATTGAGATTATTATGTAATTGTTTTATTCACCCACGCTGTAAACGTAGTAACGTTTTATTACCATAAGTGTAATGAAGTTTTGTCTTGTTTTCCGTCCTTGTTAAATTAGCATTTATTTAAGTTGAAATTTGTTATTAATTAATCAGTTAACGTGGGATTGAAGATTATTGATTTTAATTGAAAAAAAAAAACCATTGATCTTGTTACATAAACATAAATAAAAGCACTTTTATAGTTTTTTTTATTTTTTTTTTGTTATATCAATATTATTTAAATATTGCTATAAAAAAAGTAAAAACATGACGGTGAGACAAACAATACTCATACGATCAATACAGACAGACAGCAAAACTTTTAAATTTGACTAAAGCAACAATAAAAAAAAATTTCATTTTTTCTTTGAAATTAAATTTTTGTAGTAATTTTATGCATATTTAACATTTTAAATTTTGTATAAAATTTGGTCAGAGCTTTAATAAGTGCTTTAACATTTCAAATAACTTTAAAAAAAAAAAGTTTATGATCAAAAAAAACGTCAGTGTACAAAAGAGAAGAAAATTCAAACTTGAAATTAATTTTAATTTCAGTCTGTGTTTGTGAAAATAAAACAGAAATAAAAAAATTCTATAAAAAGCCAGCAAAATACGTTGATTTAATATTAAAAAGGTCAAAATCGAAAATTAAGTTACATCATTAAGAAAAGTAATGAAAAGTTTAACGATATTTCACCAAAACTATATGAATCTTAAATTAAAAAAAAAAGAAGCAAAATAAGAAAGAAAAAAAAAAAAAAACTCTTTACTCTGTCACGTATGGTGAAAGACGATGATTCTTTTAATTTTTCTTTTTTTTTGTTGTGTTTTGTATTTTGTTTAGCCTTCCTTCATTCTTACAGAAAAAAAAAAACAAAAACCAACTGAATTGATTATTAAACCAATTTATGCAAATTAAGAATATAACTTTTATTATTCTTATTTTTATTATTATTATATATTTTGTATATACGAAAAAGAAAAAAGAAAAAAAACTTATAAATTTTAATCATCATTCAACTTATGCGAAAATGAATATAATAAATAAGATAATAATAAAAAAGCACACACAGATGAAGAAGAAATAAAAAAAAAAAAAATTATGTTGCCCTCATCTTATATCGTTTCATCTTGTGTCGTTTTTTTTTTTTGTTCATTCTTTTCTTATTGATGTTTCGTTGCTGTTGTTGCTACGATGATGAACTCGCCACATCATCATCATCATTTCATTTAACCAATACAAAATTCTATGTAACGAAGAAACAAAAAATACATACAACTGCAAAATGAAAAAAACAAAAAAAGCTTTAAAAAACAGAAAAGAAAAGAAAAAAAAAATGAAACAAAAAGCCAAGCAACAACTTTGCATCAAGTTATAATTTGCTGTCAAGGTTGATAATATAAATTTCCTTGTTATATTGTCGCCGGAGTTCAGTGTCATCTCCGGGCTACATATTTTCATACATACATAACGCATTATGAAATTTCATATGTGTACGCTTTGTTAAAACAGCGAACAAAAATTTATTATTTTTTTTTTTCACTTTATAATAATAAAAAAATAATTATGAACTGCTAACAGAGAGAAATTCTGTTAACCAAAAAGCAAAAGAAAGAAAGAAAAAAATAATAATAAAGACATATGGATAGTTTTTGATATTCCAAATAAATAAATATGCAACATTCACAAACTAACATATGTGTTAAAGGAAAAGATATTATTTAATTTAATTACTTTCCATTCACAATAAAGTTGTGATTAAGTTTAGATTAAGATTCGTTTGCATTGAAATAGTAGCATAAATTAAAAAAAAAATAAAATAAATAATAAAACAGAATAACTAAACAACAAAAAAAAAAACGTAACATGATCGATGTTTAGATGCAATTTTACAAAATTTAAATAAAGATAAATGTGTGAAAAAATTTTTATTTTTCTATAACACCCTGTTGTCATCACATACCATTACCATACAAACATATTTATTATTACATATATATAAAAAAAATATATTTTTTTTATTTTATTATTATTATTATTATTATTATTAAATTTCTTTTGCATTAAATTTTTTTTTTTTTTTTTCTTTCTTTTTTCATGTGTTGCATTTGAAGAAAAATTTATAATTTTTGTTGTTGGTGGGTATTGTTTTCATTGTACGACACGATTAAGTTTTTTTTTTTTTTAACATTTAAATGTCTTTTAGATTGTCATCAATCATCAAGTTGTTGTTATATTTAAATAAATAATTTTTATTATTTTTTTTTTTTTGTATGAATGCATACAACACGAATTATATTTGAATAGAATGTTCGCGGAATTTTTTTTTATCCATTATTCACTGATTAGCATAGATCTAAATAATATATATATATATATATATATATATATACGTAATTTGTTTTGTAAACATATTATTGTTTTGTTACATTAAAGCTCTGATAAGCAAGTTTTTTTTTTTATTATTTTTATATACATAAATGAAATAATAATTGTTTATCCACTATTCTAATTTTGCAATAGTTTTTCCAAGAATCACAATGCAAAAAAAAAAAAAAATTAAAAAAATCTTGTTGTTTTAGTTCACATACTACGTGCTTATAAAATATTGTTTTCTCCTCGGTTATTTGGCTAAACGTGATTTAAATGATACAAAAATTCTGCTTTTATTATGAGAAAACTTATTATTATTTTTTAATTATACTTTTAGTTATTTTGTTAACAAAAAAAAAAAAAACTACTAAAAACTCTCAAAAAGTTCTACCACAGTAAACACAAAAAAGTTTAACAAACTGAAAGCAAAAAAGAAATTATTAAAAAAAAAAAATGTATTTATAAGTAATAAAACTTCTTCTTATTATTGTCTCTTATTATTTATTAATTAATTTTTTGTTTCTACCAATTTTCTTATTTTCATGTCAAACACACAAAATAAACTTTTCTTTAGTGCTTTAATTATTTGTTTTTTTTTTTTTTTTTTTTTTGTTGAGACTTTTTTCTTTAAATACTTTTGTAGTAAATAAATAAATAAATAAAAAAAATTAATAATTAATTAATAAACTAATTTAATTTTATCTCTTTCTCTTTATTCAATTTTTTTTTTTTTTTTTCAGGATATATTATATTTGGAGTTATTATAGCAGTTAGTTTTGTTGCGGTATTTTTCATTATATTAGTAGGTGTCGTACGTTGCTTACGTGCAACATACAGAGCCACAAGGGCTCTGGCATTACCAATACCACTGTTGCCAGAAGATCAAACACCTCTGAACGCGGAGCCGGAACATCCTGTACCCGTAAGTTAAAAATTAAATTTATTCTAATAAATTTACAATTTTTGTTTTGTTTTTTATTTTTTTCCATCTGCTGCATACAATAAATGATTTAAATTATTAAAATAATAAAATAAATAAAAAAAATGGAATTAATTTGACTATCAAAAGTTTCAATCGAGAATTACATATATAAACTGGTTGGTGTATCGAGTAAGATTCTAAACTAAAAATAAATTTATAATGAATGTCAGTTATTGATATATGCAACAATTGTGTTCGGTTGAGCAGTATTGATTTTAAAATTATTTCCAGAAAAACCAAAATGTGTACAACATAATTGATAAATAATAATTAGGGAAAATTGGGTTACACTAAATACATAAATAAACATAAACGGTTGCGTAAGGTTTTTACATCCTTTAAACATTCATCACTACTTTGTTATCAAAATATATTTTTGGCTAATATTAGATTAGTTCAAAACCGCATAGTCCATTAACACAAAAAAAAAAAAAAAAAAAAAAAAACAATAATTATTGGAAAAGTGTTTTTCCTGTTATTCGAAAATCCTTTTTTAATTCCATTACCATTTTTCTTATATTATATTCATCGACAGTCGGTTTTGATTAAAAAAAAGAAAAAAAAAGTGAAGCACCAGCCACAATTTTTATGTGTTAAACGATAAACCATAGACCATACACTTTCTACCTAAACTAATAGAAGAAGAATAATTTTTCTTTTGAAATTATGCTACACGATTGATTTTTCCACCCTTAATAAATAAATGTACATATGTACTGTCTGTGTGTGATTTTTTTTTTTCATTCTACTTAAGGTATTAAAGAGAAAAATATTTTCTATGAAAATGAAGAAAAATAATTTCTTATTCAATGGTTTTTAGAGTACTCTCAAACCATAAATATCGTTTTGAATTTATATACTTATATGTATATGTATGTATACATGAACCTGAAAAACTTTTATTCTACTCGACAATTTAGTAAATATATATTATATTAAGAGCAGTACAAAGAAGAAGAACTTTAAATCTATGTAAAACTTAAATAGTGAACTTGGTACAGACCCGGTACAATAAAGTTCCTAAGTAAACCGAAAACCAATGTATATGTGTGTGTACAGACACTGATAATCATGACATAAAAGTGTATTTTGGGTATGAAAGAAAAATGAACAAAATGACACTTTAGCGAAAAAGACGATGATGCATAAAAGTAATACTTTAAAGACATAGTTTCTTGTAGTAAATCCCCAGTATGAAATCATGATGTTTGTTCTATCAAATCGATTCATTGTCTATATGATGTGCAAAGAGAATTTCACTTAGGTAATTGGTACGTTGTAACAGTATGATATTATTTCTCTTGAGATCGAATCATCTATGACGTTATTCATCATGTTACAAAAAATAAAATGAATTTATTAAACTAAAGTAAAAGTTGTGAGTGACCGATTTATGCAAAATGGGTACAATTTTATGTAGTTTCTTTACAAAAAAGAAAAAAAAGAAAAAAAGAGTAATTTGTATTATGATCGTTGAGTTTATTTTCTTATGGTTTTTGATTGTAATCGCTTGAGACTGGGCGGGAACAGTACATTTAATTTTATTGATAAAATGATAAAATATACAAATTGACATTTATTGTGATGATAGTCTCATATTTTACTTTGGCTAGACATAGAATTCGTTGCTATCTAATGAGCTCATTCCCTCATTCCAATAGATAATCTATTTAAAGTGGTTTAATATAGAACAAAAATGAACCACATTATGTTTCGTTTATTTAAGAAATGTTTTTAAAGCAGAATTCATTTTCTAAATAACATGGAATAATGGATAACAATTATTCTTCTTATATATTTTCTTTTTATAACCAAAAGAAAATCTATTCTTGACCAATAACAAAAATAAATATAAAATCAATAAAGAGATTTATATACTAACAAAGAATAATTTTTTATAGAAATTCACCCAGTTTTAGTAATATTTTAAGCGACACATTTACTAAACTTTACTATTTTTGTAAGAATAAAAAAAGAAAACAAAAAAAATATATATATTCTGTCTTGACATAAATACTTGGGATCTAGATCTAGATCAGAAAAATTTCGGTTCAACACGTGCAGGATACATAAATACTTTCTGTGAAATAAATTTCTTTCTTTATTATTTTTTTTTTTTTTTTTTTTTATTACGTTTAATACTGGCAATGGCGACTTTTATCTTGTTAACAAAATCGATTATTGTAGCATTTTTGTCTGCCTATCGGCTAAATTATTTCCGTTCCATAATTACATGACATGGTTATATTTTTCCCTTTAAGCATACAGAAAAAGTACAACAAAAACTTTCATACAAATATATATAAAAAGGGATATAATGGAAAAATAATTATGTAAAAAGCGAGTTGGTAAAGGCATAAAAGCTGTTCTTTGATGAAGAGAAAAAAAATGATTTAATTTTTTTTTTTAAATGAAAATCGTCAGTACATGTTCGCTTTGTGTCCTCAATTCAATTTTTTATTTTTTTTATTTTTTAGTCAATAGCAAAAGTTTGTTCGTAACATAATCAACTACCCTGGTTTTAACGCATTTACCCTCTTTTTATAGCGGTGGCTTGTGCTCATTCATCATAGTTGATGACGACAACGACTTTAACAACAGCAAAATAAATAAATAAAAAAAAAAAAAAAAACAGCGACTGCGCTATAATGTTGGCGTATAACGACTACCTCAATTTGTTTTTCTGTTTCATATAACTTGCCTATGCCTTCCAGCAAAACAAAGAAAATTTTTTATTTCTTGTCCTAGGCATAGTGAAAGAGGGCAGATCGATGTGATAGCTTTAAAATGACGGTGTCAGGGACGAAGTAAACACCACTATAAACGCCTGTGTACACATATCGATTTTTTTTCCACTTTACGCACTTACACTCATGCCAACCTCGTTTTGATTGTGCAAAATAAATTTATGTAAAAAAAGAGAGACAAAACACGATGATAATATTACATAACACGATTATAATAATAAATAAATAAAAAAGAAGAAAAAATGTAAAGACGAAGGATAGAGATAACGATTTTGCGTCACGTGCACACAATTCAACCCCACATTTTGTTTGTAAATAAGAAGCAAAAGCAAAACTTATTAAGGTCAAACATGCGTCAACGGAATATCAAAAAGTTTCAAATGTATACGTTGGCTATGGAAATTCTTTTTAGTCGCCTCTACCTTATTGTTATCCATCAAAAACACACCATTCTATAAAATAAAAAAAAAAAAAAAAATCACCCAACAACGAAGAATATTAAATTTAAATAAGTGAGCAAAAAAAAAAAAAAAAACAAGCAAACAAACAAACGATCCCTTATTTTTCTTCTTTTTTGCATGTTTGTTGTTGCGTAAGCATTGCGATTTTTATTTTAAAAGTATGACATAATTGAAACGAGAATTATACCATGGAGATTTTCATAAAACAAACTAAAGGAAGTGACATTTTCTTAGAAAATATTTAAGAGGGTAGAAAGCAAAAAAAAAAAATAATTTCTTTCATTTTCTAATTCTCTAAATAAATTTCCTTGAATTTTTTTTTTTTTTGTTTTCTATTTAAAATTGTTTGTCAATAAATATATTTTCCAAGATTATGCCATGGCAACAAGAATGATATAATTATTTTTCTTGAATAGCTTTAACAAATATTTTCAGTAAAAGCTTTTCATACCAAATTTGAAAAAAAGAAAAGAAAACTTTTGATTTTCCCTTATAAATAATTGTTTCGTAATTAGAACAAAAAAAAAAAAAAATTTGATGTAATAAGTCGGTATAATTTTTTACAATAAAAAGCTTTATTTTATTGAAAGCTTATTAAAATGAATAAAAAAAATTGAAATATTCTTTTTATTTGTTGTCAATGATTTTAATATAAAGTTAACAAAAAAAAAAAAAAAAAAAAAAAAAACAAAAAAATATATAGAGAAAAGTCTGGCAGTGATTGTGGCCCCCAAACCAAATTATACTTCCGTTATTGTTTGCTTTAATCAACAATTGGGTAGACGATAAAAACTTTTGTATTAACAACTATAAGGGTAAATGAAATGAATACATATTTTTTTTTATATTTATTATGTATTATAATTATGTTTTATTAATTGAATGCTGCCAGATTTATATGTCAAATTTTTGTTTTATGGGCTTTCAAGACAATTTTTTTCTTTTTTTTTTTTTTGTTCTTGTTCGCGTTTTTATAACTTTATATAGAAAAGCCACTTATGCCTATAGACTTTTGATTATATTTTCTATACTTAACAAAATGTATGTGTATTGTGCGTATTTATTCATCCCTATTTTTTTTTTTTTTTAGTACATAAGTATTTCAACCTGTTCCCTTCTTTTTATTACACATATTCAACTTTACGCATTCGCATATTTTGTGCGTAAATTTAAACTAGGGGAAAAGAAAAAAATCTGCGTAAGATTATGAATAATGAAAATTGTTGTTGTTACTGCTGGTTGTTTGATTGTTTTCTCCGCTTCCATACTTGTTTGTTGTCATCACAATGTGCATAACGTTGAACTTTAACGTTCAAGATTATTCTTTTTTCTTTTTTTTGTTTTAGTTTTTATTTTCTTCATAATTACTTTTTAGATTAAACAAAAAATACTAAATAAAACGTGCACAAAGGTAAATTTTATGCAAAAAAAAAATAAATAAGAAAGAAGTGAAAAACAGAAGCAAGCTAAACAAAGCAACTTTGTCATGTTTGTTTTTGTTTTAAATGCTTTTGATGCACCCTTAATGTGTAGTCATCAACTTTATATGACAATCATGCACATCGGTTTGTCTTTTAAGCTCTTGCAAGTCACATTTTTTATCAACAATTCTCTACTTGACATTCTTTCATATAATTTAGGCTTGCCGTAGTCTTTTAAGTTTTTATTTTCTTTTTTAACATAAATAGATATTTTAGATTTAAATTGTAGTGCATAGGAAAGCACAAATGATATCCAATGAGGATTCGTTAATTTATTAAGATATTAGAAAATGTAATGCTTATTTTACAAACAATTCGTTGAATAATTTCTCTCTAGGGTTTTTTGGTCTTGCTGTGATTTATGCTTTAAATATGTTTTGATAGCAATTTTTCTTCTAAATGCACCAATAAACAAAAATCAACGCAATATATAATTTTAAAACAATTCTCTAATTTATATACGGACCAATAATTTATTTTTGCATTTATATACTAAATACACTTCTTTGTTTAATTTGATGCTTAATTAATTAATTTTTATTTTTTTTTTGTTTAAGTATAAAAAGCATCAACCAACTACGTGCTGGTTATACTAATTGTCGTCATTATTAAAACTTTTTTTTTTTTTTTATTCTATTTAAATTATTAATAACTGTTGTAATAAAATAATAAATAAGAAATAAATTAATGAACAACGTAAATATTATGCACTGAGTTTAATCGAATTTTTATTTGCTGTGTGCATCGTTGAAGTTTTAATTTGTATGTAGCAAACATGTTGAATAGAGATCGTTTACCATTAATTAGGTGACTGAACATTTTATGTTTGTATACTGTCTGAAATGTACTTGTTATTGCATAAAATTCGTTAAAAACACTTTGTCCTCCTGTTATAAAGTAATTTTTTTTTTTTTTTGGTTTATAAATATTATCATTTGCGTGGATGGACGTCACTGTACTAGATTCCACATTTAGCTAAGCAACAAATAAATAAATAAATATAGCATTTTAACAACAATAATATTAAATTACGTTTAGTTTAATTAAAAATTAAAAATAATAATAATAATAATAAAAAAGAAAGAAGAAATATATATAATATGATCTTATTTACATAAAATTATTATTTCTATTTATGTATTGTTGTGTTCCAAATTGTTATCACAACATTTTAATTAGATTTTATCAAAAATCCATACATTTAATTATATATAACATATAAAAAAAAAATTATTTTTTTTTGAATTAATAAATAAACACAGGAAATACAACATAAATAAATAAAACTAAACGTATTTTGTTTTTTTTTTTTTTGACCACCCACAATAATATAACTAAGCAAATCTGTTTAAATAAATTTATAAAAAAAAATTTTTATGTTATCAGCAAAAAAAATGTTTTACGAAAAAGAAAGACAATTATTGTATTATTAAATTTTTAGATAATTTATTCTGTTCATAATGAGTAAAGAGAACTCTAAATTACCTTCTTTAAGTAATAAACAAATTTTTTTTTCTTATATTTTAATTAAAGAAGTTCTAGCTTAATAAACAGAAAAAAAAGAAGAAAGTTTAGATAGAATTAACTTAACCACGACCGTATTAGATATATCATTATGATAAAAAGAAAAAATAAATTAATAAACAGATTGAAGGAATAAATTAGCGAGATTTACCTACACAGTAAATTAACCTGTTTTTTCTATAGTTAAATTACACAAATTTTATTTGTTATATAGAGACATTTTAGTGTGTAGGAAGTGGGTTAAAATATGGTAAATATTTAATATATGGTAGAGTTAAATAATTAAATTAAAGTGATGATAGTTTTGATTTGTATAAATAAATTATGAATAGCAATGATAGTTAGTTATACTAGCTGGTCTTGCCAGATTTCTTTTATACCATTTGTATTATATTTTGATTAGCCAGCATTTTTTAAGCAAGTTTTTTTTTTACATAATTTGTTATTTAAACGAAGTTATCAAACAATTTTCTAAAATATGTTAAAAATAAAAATTCTATAAACGATTAGATATTTGCTTCGACTTTGCATGCACTTATTATTTGTTTGCATAAAGAGAATAAATTCGTAAAATAAGACAAAGTAAAAATTTCAATAATAATTTATAATAAAAGGAATAAATAAATTTAATAAAAATACATTAAACGAAATATTGTCATTATAATTTACAATTATGTCTGATTAATAATTGTTTTTTATTATTTTTTTTTTTTTGTACATATTTTCTTACTTGTTAAACGTGATTTATTTTTAGATATTTTTTATATAAATTATTAAAGAGTAAATACAATTATTTAGCAAATAAATTAAATTTGAAGCAAAAAAAAAAATGCAGCAAAATATTTATTCTATTGTTTTGTCAACATGCATAACCAACCACCATTTAACATCTTACTCATGACACTTTATTATTTTTCTCTTCAGTTTTCTTTTTCTGTAATTTTAATTTAACATTTATTTTCGCTGTGTATAATTTTTTTTTTTTTTTTTTTTTTTTAACATAAACAAATTTTTAATGTCCGACAATCCTGAAAAAATAAATAATTTATTTAATTTTTTTTTTTAAATAAATTTTATTATTATTATACAATTTGTTGGTTTTGTGTGTTGTATGCTGTTTTCGTCATATTATTTGTTATTATAACGTTCATTGCTCCTTTTTTTTTAATTTTATTGTTTGGTTGTTTCTTCGCTTAATGTCATTATTTATTTATTTATTTATTTTTATTAAAAAAAGAAAAAAATATTAATAAATTGTCGGATAATTTTTTTTTTTTTTTTATTTTTATTTATTATTTTCAATATCAGTGTATTTTTGCTGTTTTGGTAAAATTATTGTAATAATTTTATTTTTGTCATCACTTAAATCATGCTATCATTAATTTGCGAGTGTGCTGTAAGACATTTATGAAGAAAATACAACAATGTTTTAAGCTCTGAATCATTTCAGGATAGGCAAGGAATTATTGTTTGAAAATTAATGCAAATTGTAGATGAAATTGTTATAGAAAACAAACAACAATCGAGATGTTTTTTTTTTTTTCAAAACTAATCATTTGTGTAATATAAAATTTTCTACAGATAATAATCTAATGTCGTATTAATTAATTAACCTTTCACCACTAATTTAACGTTATAAGCAAAGCAAAAAAAAAAAAATCGTAATCGAAATTGGAAATGCAATCAAGTAATTTACCGTGTCGTGCTGTTTTCTAACAAAGCTAATTTTCTTAAAAAATTTTCTTTTCTAGAAAGCTTATGGATTACAATATTTCTTTTTTTTACCCCAGCCTGTTTACTTTATAGTAATATTGAATAATACGATAAATATCGCTAAGGGTTAAACTAATATTTTATCTTAGTTGTTCATCAATTAATCAATTTTGCAATATATCCTACGATATGTTATATTAACAGAATAAATAAGGTATCAATATATAATTCATTAACTAAACAACAAGTATTAAATCAATAAATTGTTAAAACATATTCCATACAATTAAATTAACAAAACTAATCGAATTATATAAGTGGTTCACAGTATAACTAATTGTTACAGCAACAATTGTTTATCATATATAAATGCATAATTAATGATTTATAATTGTAATTCTTAGAATAATAATAATTATGAATAATTGAATGAGTAAAAAAAGATGATTTGTCGTAGTTTACACTAGTTAAACGAAACTCCCTTTTTTAATTCACATAAATAAATTAAATTTTATTTTTATTTAATTAGATTCATTAAACTATATAAATCATGTAGGCTAATTTTGATTTAATTAAACTTTTCTTAGTTATTTATACAGAAATATAATATTTTTTTTTTTTTTTTTTTATGTTGTCATCAAGTTTTATTTACATTTATTTAAGTTAATGCAGAAAAAAAAAATAAAATAAACGTAAGAGAATGAATTAAATAAATCGAATCAAAACTCCTACAAAAAAAAAAAAAAAAAGAAATAATAAAATAAATACAAATAAAAGGCATTAATAAAATCAAGATGTAACATTAGCATAAAAATCAAATTGTCACTTTTTTCATCTTCTTATTATTATTATTATTATTATTATTATTATTATCTCTTTTTGTGTAGTAGTGTGTAGGATGTATTATACATTTTTTATTCACGTTTTCATTTCTGTGGTTTCAAAATAGTAAACAACTTGTCAATAATAATAAAAAATCTCCTCTTTTATTTTTTCTTCCACATATGCATAATGAAATCAAAGTTAAATTTATTTGAATGTTTTATGAAATGCAACAAAAAATTTTTTTATTACATTTGAACTTGATTTTACCTTGTCAAAAAAGTTTAGTAATTTTATTTTTATCGTTTTTCTTTATTTGCCTTGTTTTTATGAATAAAATGTAAAACAAGTGTCGTGTATTTATGAAATAAAAATTAAAAAAAACATTCAATAAAGTAACAAATTGCTGTAATTATAATAATGCTGTTGGCTTTTAAGTTCTTTAATTTAAACAAGAAATTTTATTATCACCCACAATTAAACCTGAATAAAAAACAGAACCAAGTGACAAATCTTCAAATACAGAAAAAAAAAAAAAAATATTTTTATTTCTGATTTTCTGTTGTCGTCACCCACACGTTTTTTTTTTTTTTAATTTTTTATTTTATTTAAAATTACCTGTAACTGTGTTGTGTTTGCCAATTTAAGTTAATTCTTTCGACGTTGACGTTTTCTTTTAATGTGCAACAAAAATAAAATTGAAAAAAAAAAAAAAACACGCATTTAAATGTTTCGTCATTATAAAAAATTGAAATTATATAAATTTTAAATTAAAATTACCTTTATAACAGAAAAAAAAAAATGTATAAATCGCAATTACCACTTTAGCTTCTTTATAAAAAAAAAAAAAAAAAAAATTAATAAAAATTTCCATATTACCACAAATTATTACGATTTAATTCAGTTAATTTTGTTAATGCAAAATGCAGTTTTATTTATTTTATTTTTTGTGTATTTATTTATTTTAATCAAATAAAATTGCCATCAATGTGAACATATAAAAAAAAAATCAGAGATTAATTAAAGAAACAAAAATGCATTTTTATTTCGATTATATCAATCCGATTATTATTTTTTTTTGTTTTTATTTTTATTAAATACAAAGTCATGTCAAAAAAACAGACAAATATAATAAAATATATAAACAAATAACCCAAAGACGACATAAGTTCAATAAAATAAAATAAAATAAAATATATATAAACAGCAAGAACAGAAAAAAAAACAAATTTTCAATTCAATGCGCGTAACAGAATAACGTGATCAAATAAAGTGTTAAAAAAGGTAAAGAAGTAACAAAAAAAAAAAAAAATACAAAAAATAATCACTGTGCAAACCTCCTCGATACAAAATCGCCTTTTTTTTTGTTGTTTTTTGTTCTCTATATTAAACAATAAACATTGAGACTGAATCTCTTGCGAGGCGACATTAAAGTTTTTTTTTAATTTATTTTTTTGAAGCTTTTTTTTGTTGCTTCTGTGACATTTGGTTACCATTTTTGTAAATTTGTTTGATTTGAATGCATTCGTGCATCATAATAACTGAGGAAGCACAGTACAATATTATTTGAATAAATACAACGAATGTGGATAATTCAATCCATAACACCTGTCACCTGTATGCCAAAAAGCTTAAAGTGTTAAATATACGATCTGATTCATTTTTTTGTTTCTTATATATGCAAAAATTAAATAAATAAAGAAGGAGAAATGGTTATAGGTGGACATTTTCAGTGCTTTTGCTTTAAATGAACAAATTTTTTAATCTTTTACACTGTCAGATTATTCGATTCAACGTTGCTTCTAGTTTCTCTATATTCCCATTGTTTTCCTTTGTTGTAGTCGTTTTTGGTTTGTTTTTTTTTTTCTCTTCTGCTTTTGCCAATAAAACAAACAACTGTGGGTTTTTTTTTTGTTTTGCTTTATGTTGTATAAACGTATAATGTCGACAGAAACAAATTAGTTAATTAGCTAGAATAATAATTGATTTAATCGACCACTACCACCAACTGTGAATTACTAAATACAATTTCTTTAATTTTTTTTTTTTATTTTATTTTATTTATTATTATCGTATTAGTTTTGATTTAATTAAATGATATTAATATTTTGTGTTTTATTTTTATTGCAGATGCTATCGGTACAGTCACCCGGCTGCGCGGGAATGGAGCGGCTCGGCGTTCCGGCCCGCACATCTGGTCATGATGAAAGGTTTGTTGTTTATACATTTAATTAATTAATTATGATAAAAGTAAGATAATTGTTTTTTATTATTTTTTTTTTTTTTAAACAGAAATTCAGTTGCACGACGAATGCGTGTTGATAATTTACATTCTCGTGATATTCTTGTACGTAATGTCAATGGAAGTGGTAACGGAGTTAATGTAGGAGATACAACGACCATTTTAAGTGAAAGACAAGTTGTTAGAAATAATTTAAACAATAATCTTAATATTAATAATAGTAATAATTTAAGTAATTTAAATAATATAAATTCGACACATCACCATTTTCATCAAATTCCTCAACAACAAAAACAACAGCAACAACAACCACAGCATGAGCAACAGCAACAAATGTTACAATTGCAAAAACATAATAATTTAATAAGTAAAAATGATAATAGCAATAATTGTAGTACTAGTATTAATCATCAACATGACCACCATTTATTTAATGCAACGTCAACCTCAACTACGTTGACATCAATACCTGCAAAAGGTACACGGTGTCCGCACCACGTACCATTACCCGATAGTGAATGGGGTCAAGATCGTGATATCCAAATAAGGGCTCCATATCAGGTAACAAAACAATAATTTTATTTAAATTAGAAAAAAAAAAAAAATGTTTAATAATTTATTAATTAATTCAAAGTAAAATTATTTCACGTACTCACGCATATCAATTTTGTTTTATCTTTTAACACATTAAAAAGCAAAAAACAATTATTGTTTTTATTTAATTTGTTTGATGTTGACTTTTAACACTTAGTTTAACACAAAGTGGCTTTATTATATTTTGTTTTAATTTCTAGCAGCAGCTACGCTTTTATTTCTAACAAAAACAAATTTTTCGTTTTCTTTTAATATCATCGTTGAATTGTATTAAGGATATTGAAGGAGATAGTCTTCTCCTTATAATTAGGTCAGTTTTAGATGTTGTTAGAGACAAGTAAAATCTTTAATCAATTTATTTTGATTTATTTGATTATATAAAAGCGACCGCCTTTACAGTTTTTTAATTGTAAAAATAATTTAATAAGAATAATAATTTTTTTTTTTTGTTTTTGATATTTATTGCACTAGAGAGGCTCAATTATTATAAACGGCGGGAGAAAATAAATTAATGTCAATTAAGTATATTCTTTAAAAATGATAATAAAATATGAAAAGAAATAAAAAAAAAAAAAAAAATGATGAAAACTAACAATTAAATTAATTAAAGCCACATGAAAGAAATGTTGGAAATAAAATTTGCTAGTAAATTTAGGAAAACAGATGTTTTTCGCTATTTTCGCATTTTTTTTTTTTTTTTTATTAATAATTTTGGCATAACATTGCGATATATTAATGGGTTTTTTTTTTCGTTTCTTTTCTCTAAGCTTTTGTCTAGTCTAGGAATTTTTTTCTTTTTTTTTTTTTAATTGTTATTATTAAAAATTGACAGCTGTATTGTTGTTTTATAAACATTTTTTTTTATCTTTTTGTTATTATTTTCAGCAAACGGAGATAACACGAACGTATATAAAGCCGCCGCCGAATAAAACGGCATTGGATATACCAGAAACACAATATAATATGTTTCCAACAGCGGTGTCAACGTGTAATTTAAATGGACTGTCGCACCACTACCATCATCATCATCACCATCATGCACGGGTTGCCACTACATCAAAATCAAAATCACCAAATGCATTTGCCAAATTTTTGTTAAGAATTAGTAGTTCTAAAGCGCCTGAGAGTCCATCAAGGAATTGTACTGCGAATAGTGGATATTCGACCGGTAGTCTACCTGCTGCTGGATATGGAACATCTACGGCCGCTACAAATTTTGGCGTTCTTGTTGCAACAAACGGTGGTTGTGCAAATCATTTTAGTATATCGTCATCGTCACTGGCCTCATCAATGACGAGCAGTTGTGATGGACTCAGCGGTGTATCAAATGAAAATAATGAGTCAACACCATCTGTTTTATCAGCTGCGTCTACTGTAACATTAGGGACGCCATCTCCCGTTCCTGTTACAGCTGTATCAGCTACACCAGGAGCAACCCCGTCCTTAGAATCTAATAAATCTACAATAATAGGCCCAAGTGATATTGACGAACAGCCAGATGGTTCACAAATTTGACACAACACAAATGTCACATCGGCCAGCTGAAAACAGAATCTGAAAATCAAATGTAATTGGCATGTTATGGTCGATGATGATTACTCGGTTGATTTAGAAACAGACGCACGCACGGATGTCAAGTCACAACAGTATAACTTACACGTAGGCGACAATGATCATAATCAAATAAATACTGAAAATAATAATCCTAATTGTTACGACGACGACGAAGACGACGATAACGATAATGGTGATGATATTGTTGGCATGGACGACGTTGATAATGCTGCAGGATCTACAAATGATCAAACTAGAAAACGCAAGAATCTTGATAATGCGGAGTGCTGATATTTAAATAATAAAAATTAATTGTAAAGAAAAAAAAAAAAAAAAATTCTATAAAATTTAGTAATTAAATGAAATTTTTTTAATTATTTTTTTTTTTTTTTTTTTAATATAAATGTGCAAAAGGAAAAAAATTAACGAAATAATTTTTGTAAATATAATTGTGTAAGGCAAGGAAAACTAATTAATTAAAATAAATTGTGCAACAAGAGAAATAAAATAAAAAATTAAAAAAAAAAAAATTAGTGAAATTATTATTGTTATTAAGTTAATTAAATAAAATATTTAAAAAATATATAAATTAATTAATTAAAAAGTAAAAAAAAAAAAAAAAATTATTATTAAATAATAATAATAATGAACCAGAACTAGATGATAAAAAATGTGTCCACACAAATGGCTGGGCTGGAAATATGTAATCCACTATATATATTATTATTATTATATATACATATATATATATATAGTAATTTCTATTATTAAATAATTAAATTTTGTTAATTGATTGATTATTATGTGAATTGTGTTTTGTGATAAAATTAATTTATTAAAATAAAAAAAAAAAAAAAAAAATTCTAATAAATTAATTGCATAAAGAGAAAAAAAAAAAAAAGTTCGATGTGATTGAAAGCGAGATGATTTCTTTTCTTTTTTTTTGCATTCTTTTTTTTAAATTAATTAAATAAAATAATAATAATAATTAATTAATTAATTAATTAATTAATAAATAAATAAAAAGTTAATAAAATATGTGATAAAATATTTTTGCGGTGTTCATTATTAAGAGAGTTAATTAAATTAATAAAAATTTAATTTAAATGAAGGAGGAGGAGGAGGATTTAAACGGTCAGCAACCAACTGAATGTGAAAATATATTATAGAGAAATATTATAATTATTATTATTATTATTATTATTATTATTTAATTTCTTATTATTTTTTCGTTTATCTTTTATTAAATAATTAAATAAATAAATAAATTAATTAAATAAATAAAATCCCACCAAAATGTTGTCGAAGGAACCAAAACTGTTTGATCTTGTAACGTAATGTTTACATTAGATAAAAGTCATGAGCAGGTTACATCGGTGATAAGGTTGAGTCCTTTAACATAATTGGGCAAAAAGTCTTCCAAATAAGTCACCTAACACCACAACCACCACCCCACACTGAAAACATCGAATAATGACAGCAAATAGCAAAAATGATAGATAGTGCAAAAAAAAAAAAACTAAAAAATTTAATAAAAACGGTCATTGGAATGAAAGAATTTTTTTAATTTTTAATTTTTTTTTTTTATTGTTGTCGTTATTATATGGTAAAGAAAATAATTAAATTTAATTAAAAGCAGTAAAACATTTATCCCCAGAATACAATTAAATTGCTAAAGTAACATAACGATGGTAAAATTATTGTGTGTTTAAATTTTAGTTTTACAAAAAAAAAAATTAAAAAAAAAAAAAAAAAAAAAAAAACCAATCAATCAAATTAAATTTTTTTTACTTTTTTTCTCTCTGTGTTTTATAATAATAAAAACATTATTTTTGGCCAATTAAATATAATTTAAATTAAAAGATCAAATAAAATAAAACAAAAATCTAACTATCATTAATAATTAAGTAAAAAATATTAATAATAATAATAATAATAATTAATTAATTAAAAGTAAAAAAAAAAAAAACCGAATTCATTCATTAAATTAATTAAAATATTAAAAATGAAAAAAAAAAAGAATTAAATAAAAAAAAAAACTATTTAAAGAGAAAAGACTGAAAATACTACTATTCTATTCTAATATAAATAAATAAAAAAAAAAAGAATTAATTATATTTAAACATAATAATAATAATAATACTAAAAAGTAATTAATTAATTAATTATAATCTTAAAGAAATAGTTTTTTTTTTTTTCTTTTTCATCTTAATAAGGAAATGGAGAGATAGAGAGAGAGAGAGAGAGAGAGAGAGAGAGAGTTAAAGAAAGGAAAAAAACGCCAAATTTGTTTTTTTTTTTCTTTTATAATTTATTTTAATTAATTAATTGATTATTATTATAAAATAGAGAAGGAAACATACAAAATAAATAAAAATAATAAAAAGTATTAAGAAAAATCATTTAATTTGTTTTCTTTTTTTTTCTTTTTTATTGTTAATTTTAATTTAAATTTTCTTTTAATAATAAATCAAAAGAAATAATAAAAGGGCGTTAATTGACATTTAAATAAATAATTAATTAATTAAAAATAATAAAGTAACGTAACGTAATATAAACTAATAAATAAAATAAAAAAAGGAAATGAAAAATTGAAAAGAGATATTAAAATAAAATAAATAGATAGCAACGTTTATTATTTGAATAAAGAAAATCCTTTTTATTTTTTTCCCCCCTTTGAACAACAATAAATTAATTAAAGTCTAAGTAAAATGAATATTTAATAATTATAATTTATTCTTTTTTTTTTTCTATTTTTTTTATTAATTAAAATTAAATCAAATTAAATTTAACGTCAATGTATTTTTCTAATAAAATTTATAAAAATAATAAAAAAAATTATAATAATAAAAAAAAAGTAATAAAAAAGAAAATTAAGGAAAATTTATTAATAATAATTATTGAAAAATAAATTTAAATTGCTTTGAATTCTTGCTTTAAATAACTTTAAAATTTATTAAATAACAATGTGTGTGTGTGTGGTGTGGAGATGAAAAACAACCAAAAAAAAAAAAAAAAAAGGACATTTGTGGTGTTTCGTTTGATTTTTAAATACTTTTTCTTTTTCTTTTTTTTTTTTTTGTTCCTTTTCGGTTAGATACATAAAGGAAACACTCGATATAATAGTTTATAGAAATACCCATAGTTTGCATTTATTAATTACCAACGTTTAATGCTTTGTAGTTTACTGATTTATATATGCATTATAAAAGCAACGAAGAAAAAAGGTTTTTTCTTTCTTTTCTTTTTTCTTTTTTTGGTGAAAATACTTAAAATTCCATTAGAAAAATACCTTTAAAAAGCACACACACACACACGAAAAACTCCTAACACAAGTTTTTTAGTTTAAAAAAATAGGAGAAACATTTTTTTTTTTTTATTTTCTTTTCTTTTATTATTATTTTAATAATAATAATATAAATAATAATTAAAAAAAAAATGTTTTTACCAACAGGAAACGTGTTATATTTATTTATTTATTTATAAACAAAACCAAAATTATTATTATTATTATAAATATTATTATTATAAAAAAAAAAAAAAAAAAGAAACACATTCCTCTAACAGCTTAATTAGCCATTACAACAGCAACAGTTAAAAACAAAAAATTAATTTTATTTTCCATATTGTTATTAATTTTTTATATAAAAAAAGTCTTGTTTTGCTTCTTGATTTGTTATTATTAAACCATTGAAAACAATTTTTTATTGGTTTATGTTTCGGTTTATTAACAAATTTAAATTAAAATTAAATTTAACACTCACACACAGACACAAAGCATTTTAAGTCCTTTTTTTAAAAGGGTTTAATTACAGAATAAATAAATAAATAAATTATTCAAATCAATATAAAATAAAATAAAATAAAATATATAATAATAATAATAATAATAATAATAATAATAATAATAATAATAATAATAAAGCAAAAGACGTGTAAAGAAAGAAAATATTTAATATAATAATCTCCTATAATGCACACATTAATTAATTAATTAATTAATTCAATTTTGTTTGTTTTTTTTTCTTTTTTCTTTTTCTGTTTATTTTCTTTTTATGAGATAAATTATCATATAATACAAATAATAATATTAATTCGCTATGAAATCTATAAAATAAATATTTCTGTAATAATAATGAAAAAAACAAAAAAAAAAAAATAATAATAATAATAAAATAAAAATTGAATAATAATCCATAACCAGTTTAATAAATGTAATTTAAAACAAACTCAATTAAAAACACTCAGCCATTAATAATTAAATAAATAATAGTAGAATAACCGTTAATATTTGAAAGGAAAATTTAAAAAATCCATAATAATTAATTAAATGTATAAAAGAATTGTTAATAAATAAGAAAATCAAAAAATAAATAATTATATAAAGCTCCACCACCATACAACTACGCGTCAGTTAAAAATAACAAATTAATTAAATTAAATTAAAAAAAATAAAAATTAAATAAAAATGCTTTTCGATGTGTCTCAGCTAATGAAAAATAAATACAAAATGAAATTAAAAATTAATTAATTAATTTAAAGAGAAGAAAAAATCCAATCAATACAATTTTTTTATTATTATTATTATTATTATTATTATTATTATTATTATTGTTATTATTATTATTATTATTTTTATTATTATTATTATTGTTTATCAAACGTACTAATAATCAAAAAAAAAAAAAATAATATAATAATTAATTAATTAAATAATAAAATAATAATTTAAAAAAAAAAAAGTAAAAAAATTCAGCATAGCACAATTACCGTACAATAAATAAATAAATAAATAAATAAATAATTAACTAAATCAATGTTGTTATACTAATTAAAAAATAATAGAAAAATTAGCAAAGAAAGAAAATTAAAAATTCTCTCAAAGCTTTTATTATCAAGCAATCCGCGACACCACCCATATGCTCGTATTGTTTGATTAGCTAAATAGGCTAATTTAGGTAAAAATAAATAAATAAATAATAAATTTATTTTCTCTCCATCGCACTAAACGTATCTTCTGTGCTTCATACTGAAATTCCTGTTTTTTTTCAATTAAAACCGCCGCCTTTTTTTTTTTTTTTTTGTTATGCAAATTTAATTACAAATTAATAACAAAAGGTAAAAATAAAAAAAAAAAAAACCCACCCACCCCACCTCTTCAAAATAATCTTTAAATTTTTTTTTTTTTCATATTTGTTTTTTTTATTTAATAATTAATTAATTTTCCAAACGTATTTAATTAAATTTTTAATGTAAATAGTTAAATTAAATTAACAATAAATGCAAAATTAATAATAATAATAATAATAATAATAATAATTATAATAATATTAATAATAATAAAAAAAAAAATACAAAACAAATTTTGCCAATTTATGTAATTTTCATATTCAAAGAAAATAATCAAAAAATTATTTAATTAATTAATTTGTTTAATTAATTAATTATTCGTCCACATAGTAAAAATATTAAGAAAAATTCTTTTCATTCAAATTAAATTTAATAAAAAATACAAACAAATTTTTTTTCTTCTTTTTTTTAGGTTTTTTTTTTTGTTTTCATTAATTAATTACTTTAATTAACTAAACAAATTAAAATAGTTACGTTAATTACAAATGAAACATTTTATAAGAAATTAATAAAAAATTAATTAATTTTTTAATGTAAAGTATTTGAACGATTTTTAAAGCAAATTAAATTAATTAAAAATGTAATAAAACCGAAATTTTTTTTTTATATTTAATTAAAGAAAATAGTTTAAAAAGGAATACATAGCAGATAATACGCCAAAGAATATGAGCAGAGATAGAATAAAAAGGCAAAAGAATGTAGGAAAAGTATACAAACGGATGGACTTCGGGTAGTTTTATTTCGTTTTTTTTTTCCTGCAATAATTAATAAATGAATGGATAAACAACGAAGATCTGATTATCTAGTGCAGGACTTCTTATTAATAACTGTACTACGATTTATGAACAAAACATTAAATTCCAAACGTCCTGTAAAACAATAAACACAACACAAACACGTAAAATAAACGTTTTCTTACTTAAATTTCATTAAATTAAGAAACATTTAATCCAACAACTGTTAAACCATAAACAGGTGAAATATTTAAAAATAAAGTAAATAAAAAAAAAAAAAAAATGTGTGCAATAGCAAAGTGGTTCGTCAAGTGCTTTTAAATAAATATTTTTCTGTTTTTGGCATATGCAAATATTCTCTACGTAATTCAATGGCTTTTGTTTTAATGTAACGGATTAATTAATTAAAAAAAGATGCATTTTAGTTAATTTAATTTTTTTTTTTAAATTATTTATTTAATTCTTTATTTATTTAGATGATATTAAATTTTTTTTTTAATAACGCTAAGCAACACCAGAAAAAGAAAATAAAATGAAATATTTATTATTATTATTATTATTATTATTATTATATTATTAATTATTTTTTAACATTTATTATTAATTTATTTATTATTTTTTAATTTATTTAACAAACAAACTGAGAAAAAAAAAGAGGAAGGAAAATATTATTATTATTATTTTTTTATTTTTTTTTTATTTTCAATTTCTTCTCTTATTTGCTGCAATTTAGGAAATGTGTATAAAGTTTATTTAAATAATTAATTAATTAATAAAAAAATAAATAATTAAATAAAAATAATAACAAACAAACAAAAAACCTAAGACTGCTCAAAAGAAAAGAAAAGGAAAAGAAAAAATTTATTTAAAACGCAAACAAGTAAATAAAATAAAAAAAAAATCGAAAAATCCAAATTAAATTAATTAAAACAGCAGACAAAATAACTAAAAAAAAAAAAAAAAAACAAACAAACAGACGGACGGACGGAGAAGAAAGAAAGAAAATAAAAAAAAAATTTATTTGATCTAAGTAAAT
This sequence comes from Ptychoptera albimana, assembly GCA_961205885.1. NCBI lineage: Eukaryota > Metazoa > Arthropoda > Insecta > Diptera > Ptychopteridae > Ptychoptera > Ptychoptera albimana. Next base: position 7,532,854 of record OY540804.1, read on the forward strand.
TAATTATAAATAATATTAAATTATATATTTAAATAAAATAAAAAAAAGAAGTAAAATTAAATAAAAAAAAAAAAAAAAGAATGAAAAACTTCACAAAAAATTTAAAATAATTAATTACAAATTTATTATAATAATAAAAACAAATAATTTAATTAAATAATGATGTTATATTTATATTATTTTATTGTGTCCTAAAAGAAAATAATTAAAAGCATAAACTGAATGATAAAATACGATAAACAAACTTACTATTACTCAATTATTTTATAAAAAAAATGAAAAAGAAAGAAAAAAATGATGAAAAAGTAAAATGAAAACTGAAAAAAAAAAAAAAAAAAAAAAAAAAAACACTGAGAGATTGAGAGAGAAATAAGAGTAGAAACAAATGAAGAATTAATTAATTAATTAATTTGACAAAAAAAAAAAAAAACAAAACAAAACAAAAAAATAAATAAATTAAAAAAAAAAAAAGAAAAAAAAAAAAAAATGAGAAAATAAAAAGAAATTTAACATTCCCCACGTATTTTTGTTTTTATTTCTATACAAAAAAAAAAACATGAAGATTTTCTGTATCTAATACTGATCGATCGTGGCAAGTAAGTAGAATAGTGTGCTTTTTACAAACTTTATTTCAGCTTTTTTTTTTTTTTTTTTTTTTTTTTTTTAGTTTCGCTGTCCGTATTTACTGATTGATTGATGAAAAGTAAGTAGAATAGTCGGTTCGGTATTTTTGTTATCTTCTTCGTAAACGTAGAATGCATCGAAACTTCGAATACTTTTGTTCAGGGCAGCCTACCAATTATTTTAAGGATAGTAAAAAGCTTATAAAAAAGTTTATTTATTTGAAATTTAATGTATGGACGATAAGTGGACCCTAAACGTTTAATCTTGTGACTTCCTAATTGGAAATGTTTCTGCTTCAATTTTAAATCGTAAAATTAAACTAAAAGCTTATAAAGCATCCATAATAAAATCTTCTTTAATTATAGATTCAATAATCCTGAAAAATAAATTTACTATGTGTTCCGTCCTAAAAACATTGCCTATCACCGTGGTTTTGTCAAGATTTCAGAAAATCCTGTCCTTACCTATGTAAAACTGTACAAAGAGCTTACGATTTATTATTCTAACATAGCAAAGCTTATTATGTAATTATTTTAATAAATAAATATAAAGGTCCCGGAAGTTTTAGAAAAAAAAAAAAAAAAAACTAACCCCAACTAAATGCAAGAAGAATTTATGTTTACTATTTGAAATATATTCGTTTTTGGCATTTAAAGCTACTTTTTATGTTCAATCACACAATAATTAATCCATGAGTACTTTATACAACTTAAAAATGTATCAACGTGAGCATAAATAGTTGATTAAAATGCACAAACAATAAATTAAATGTGAGCAATAAAATTCAAAAACACCAATCGAACTAAAACATTGTACACGCGACATCTATTGACTGTACGATTTTTAAATACAAAAAAAAAAAAAATTACAATGAAACTTAAATTGGATTATAATTATCGACAATGGCAATAAGATCCTATTAAATCAACTTTATTGATTAATTAATCAACATTATGCTATTATAATGTTAATATTCATGTAAGTACTGATATTTTTGATGATTTTCTAAGTAAGGGATTATCACCATACTTACTCAGCATGATTATGTTGTTAAAAATATTTACCACACTAATAAAGCTTATCCTGTTCTCCTTTTTCTTATTTTAATACATTTTTTTATTGTTTTTTCGCCAATAAATTGTTATGATAAATTTGTAACAATCGTATCTTAAAAAAAAAAATTTTATTAATTCCATTGATTCCTGAATTTTATTCACTGGAAAAAACTCTTTTAAAATTTATTTCCTACGTTTACATTGGTTTAAAGCTTCTTTTTAATTTCTATAATTATAATAAACAAAATACTTTGCTGCTTAAGATTAATTAATCAAGGCAAACAAAAACGAAACAAATAAAAAAAGTTGAATATTTTAAAGCTTTTAATAATTCATTAAGCTGTTATTAATTTGTTTTTGTTTACTTTAGTTACTTTGATTATAAGATAATTAATTATGTAAAACAAAAATAAATAAATAAATAATTAAAAATCGGTAAACAGGAAAAATAAAGATTTCTGAAAATTATCCTTGTGTAAAATATGAAAAGGAAAAACCTAACAATGGTAGACAACAACAAAAAATGTCACACAACTTGTTAACTATCGATAGCCTTAACACCAACTGGTTAAATCAATGTGATTTATCATTGTTCATCGGGATTTAAAGAAGTTTTTTTTTTTTTTTGCTTTTTTGTTGAAAATAAATAATCTATTGTAGCAGAAGGTTGAAATTTTATTAACAATTCGGTAACATTATTTGTACATTTATTTGATTCACAAATGGCTAGACAGTTTTTATCCTATTTACGTGTTTAGTTTACAAGTTGAAATTGTTTGTAATTTTGTTATTATAATTTTTCGTTTTTTTTTTTTTATATTCTTCTATTTTAAATAATAAAATTTTCGTAAATTCATTTTGTCGTCATGATATTGAATTAAAATTAGCTAGAGATTTATAGAGAATTTTTTTTTTTTTTTCTGTTATTATTTTGGTGTTTTACAGTTTTATGTTACAAAAAAACACGTCTGCTATTGTGTGGATTACGCTTTTGTTTTTTGTTTGATTATTTTAACATAAAGCAAAAGATTTAAATCTCCCTTCTGAAATATTTATTTGTTTGATAAACAAGGGGCATTTTGATTAAATTATAATAGAAAACAAATCCGCAATGTTTTACCGCTAGCCATTTATTTACGTTTTAATATTAACTTTTATCTTATTATAAATCCATATAAGTAGTGGATTTTTCTTATAAACTTACATTTCTTTAAATAATTAAATTATTAGTTGTGTTGCAATAAAAATTATACAATAAGCATGAAGAAAAAAAAAAAAAACGTATAAAGTGGAGGCGCCTGGTAAAGTTGTTTATTAAAAGCTTTTTACTTGTTGTCTCCAATTTTTCAAGGTTTTTGTGTCTCAAGATTTTCACGTTTTTTACTTCATTTATATTTTGAAGAAAAATAAAAAACTTTTATTTTATTTATTTCTTTTCTATAAATGATTAGAATTAATAAATTAATGAACATACATTTGAATTATATTCTAAAGGATAAACATTTCTATGCATAGTTCTGTGCATACGTCAGTTTGTTGTAAAATACAAAAGAATAATTTAAATCTACTTAGTATAAAAACGTTAAATAGCTTTTATTATTTCAAATTGCATAAGAAGAAAATTTAACAATTGTACACAGTATGAGTGTTTTTATTCTCTTCTACGCCTCGGTAATGCTCTTCTGTATTGTATAAAAGAGCCTTCGAGCAAAAACACTTGTGTATATACATATATATATATATTGTTAAACAATTACAATTTTGTTTTAAAAAAAAAAACTCAATTTTTATTGCTGTACTCTATTCGAATTGCACTGAGACTATAATTTAAGTGGGTGGATAAATGGATTGTTGGTTGGATGGTAGTTAACGGACCGAATGGGTGAACGATTGCACACTGTCTCGCTCATTCCATACATTTGGATCGATGGTAGACGGCTAGACGGAACCGGAGCACTACTCACAATTTGACAACCATATTCTCTTTCACCATACTTTCATTTCTCCCACTTCAATCTTATTCCATTTTGGTATTGTGCTTGTGCACGTGCTAGATCAGGCCACCCATCCTTATGTCTTTTTTTTTTCTTTTTTTTTTTTTTGTTTGCCTACAAATAAACATAAAAAATACTTAGGTGGCCAATACATTCAATTTTATTTATCTCATCATTTCAACAAACACTAACAACAATAACAAGTACAACCATCAACAACAACAACCATAATAGACAATTCATTGCATTTTTAGTTTATAAAAAAAAAAAAACAAAAAATAAAAAAGTTTTATTTAAAGCTAAAAATAGAAAAGTCTCTTCTATTGTTACTCATAAATTTTCAATACAATCCCAAAGATTATGAAGATTTTTCTTGTGTTTCTTGTTTTTTTTTTTTTTTTTTTTTTTTGTTTTATTTAAAACAGACAGATTAGTAAATAAAATTTAAATAATTTAATTGAAGACATTTCAATAAGAAAGTATTTATCTAGACGAACAGACTAACCGATCGTTATTTTTTAACAAACAAACAAAAAAAGAAAAAACAAAGGATGGGTATAGCAAATAGAAATAATGAATTTAGCTATAAAAATAAGAATTTTTATGCCCATTATAAAATAAAACCATAAGTTAGAATGATCGTAAAGTATAAATTAAACCATTAAACTTTGCCAGACATGTAGACCATTTATTATTATTATTATTAATATTATTATAATTATTATTTATTATTAGAAACTTTCACTTTCCTTTCTAACAACTGCACTCACTGCACACTATTCATATTTTTTTTTTTTATTAAATTTAATTCTATAGTAAACACTGATTACGTATGTACTCGCGAGTTAATAGTATTTTGTTTCATCTATTCTGATTCCAATTAAACTAAAAACTTTACACTTGAATCCAAGAAAAATAATATATATTTTCTAATTAATTAATAAATAAATAAAAACTAAACTAATTAGCAACCTGTTGTTAAATTGCTTTATGTTTAAGAAAATGTTTTATTAATTAACGAAGCATAAAATCGCATGCTATTTACAAACAAAAAAAGGGATGTTAATGGTGGTGGCTGTAAAAACCATAAAAGTTTTTGACATTGAAACAACAATAATAACAACAAAGTGAAAATAGTTAAGAAAACAATAAAAAAAAAAATAAATGGGAAACCACTTGTAGCCAAAGACATTTCTATTCACCAATCTGAATAACTATTTATTAAGTAATTAACATTAAAATAGAAATATATAGTAGCCAGCCAGATTTAATGCATAATAAAAGATTAAAGTATAAAAACAAAAAAAAAAAAAAATTCTCAATCATTATTTATAATTTTAATCTGACATTGAAACGACCTCAGTAAATTTTGTTTTTTATCATTAAAATCGAAATATTTACCATTCAAACAACACAAAATAAACGAAACATAACGATACAACAGCAACAATATAAAATACAAATTCACCGTCTGCAATAATAAAATTAACAAAAAAAAAAAAAAAGAAGGGAAATAAAAGGAAAAACCGGAAAAGGGATTTACATTACATGAGCCAATGTTTTTTATTTCCTTTTTTTTTTTTTCATTGTGTCACAAATATAAAAAGGTAAAACGACCGCAATTTTGTTAAAAACGAAATTTTTTATCACAACAAAATCGTTAAAATATTCAAAACAGAACAAAAACCAGAATAGAAGTAAATCTGATGCGAAATTATGCGTTAATATTTCATCATCATCATTACGCGTAATTTTGTGACAACAACAGAATATACTACACATATAATTTAAATAATTAGTTACTGCTTTAATTTTTTTTTTATAGTGGATTTATATTTTTTTTATCCAAAGCTAGGAACAGCTTTCAACGGTAATGATAAAAAAAAAAAAATAATAATCTGAATAATAAATAGCTACCATATGGGTTAGAATACATATGGTAACAACAAATTAGCATAAATATGTGTTTATTTTTCGGTTTACTATGCTCAAACAGCAAAAAAAAAAAAAAAATAAACCACCATCTACGATAATAGAAAAGCTTTTCATCGATACATAAAAAATAACCAAGTTGAAGACAAACAATAAAAAAATATCATCATAAACCATTTATATGGAAGCGACATTCCGGATAAGTAAAAAAGAAATTTTTCCTTTCATTTTTAAATCACTTCACTCTCGCTACCAAATATTTATGATTCGTTATTCGTGATAATAATAAAAGAAAAAAAAAAAAGTAATAAAAATGCAACCAAAAAAAAAAAATATGAAAAAGGATTCCGCCGATCAGACGAAATACGACCAGCTCGTTTGATAACAATAAAAAAAAAAAGAAACAAAACGAAGAAAAACGTTTAAAATAAAATTAAAAACAAAAAAAAAAAAAAAAGGAGGCAAGAAAAGATAAATAAAAACCCAAGATAGGGTTGCTAAATAAAAATAAAATGCCCAAAGGCGGAAAAATAAAACCGCAAAGCTACTCTTTCTACAAGTACAATCCATGTGTTTGTTTAAATATGAAGGCGAATAACAAAAAGTTTTAATTTTATTTTTTCTCGAAATATCAGCCAAAAAAAAAAAAAAAATAATAATAAATAAAAACAATTTGGAAAAAGCGCGGGTACTAAAAAATTGCCTGTCTCGTCGTTGACGCCAAACAAACCACCTTACACAAGTTAAGATTTTTTTTTTTATTATTATTATTATTATTATTAGGATTGGGAAAAACCGAATAAACTCATCTCCCTAATTTTAATATATGAATAAAAACAGGTTGCATTGCATACAATCGAGAGAAAAACCAGACAAAAGATACAGAAGAAACGTTGCCAAACCCAAAAAAAAAACACTAAACTTAAATACCAAAAAAAAATAATAAAAATAAATAAAACAGATATAGATAGACAAATGGAATGGTTGGTGGGTTATAAATTTTATGGATAATAAGTACACAATGAGTATGTAGAGTACGCGACTGAGTGCAGAGGTGCAGTCAACGCTGTATTTGTGTTGACTGACTAAAAAATCTCAAAGTCAAGGTCAAATATATCAAATTATACATACATATATACATAGATTTTGGTGTAATATACACACAGTCTGTTACTATAGATATGTTTATACACCACAAAAAAAAAAAAAAAAATAGAAGAAGAAGCGAGTACGTTTACAAATTCATATAAAATACCAAAATAGTGGGTTGATATCATCATTGGGCGCGCAGAATCATACTATTCAATATTTATTTTTTATTTTCCATAAAAAATACTTAGACTGAATGGTAAAGCATTGTTACTGTGTGCTGTTGCTGTTAATAAATATATTTGTGCACCCAAATAATAATAAGACCGTAAAAACAAAAAAAAAAAATGTTAAATAACCACCCCCCAATTCCTATTTTGTTCGTTGGTTATAAGATAACAAGTGGTCTGTTTACATGTTTTTGTTTATTTGTTTATATAATAAAAAAAAAAAGAAAAAAAAAATAATGCAACGCTGTTTATACTTCGTTATAATATTATTTAAATAATTGGTAATTATATTGTTTTATAAAAATTTTTTGTTATGTCTATGATTGAACAGATTTGTTTTATTATTTTTTTTTTTTTTGTATCGTATGCCCACGCATACAAAAGCATTAGATACCTTAGGCATTGATGTTAATTTTATGAAATAACCATAAACACGCTACATCAAGCATAAAATATTTGTGTGCACACAATTTTTGTATCAAAACATACATCTACACACATACGCACACACACACACAAGAATCGTTGAGCTTTTTTATAAAATGAATAGCAATAAATCTAAAATTCAATTACGGAAGGTGTTGTGCTTTACTTCGTTTATATTATTTATCTTTTGTATTCGGTTGATTTTGATGGAAAATGAATTTTTTTTTTCACACTTTTATCTTCTCTGCTTTATTTACTACAGTTTTTTTTTTTTTTTTTTTCGGTAGTTTATTTTTGTCTATAAAACTCTATAACTAAATCATCACCTTGCAAAAGAAAAAGAAAAAAGAAATTTCTTTTTTCGTGTTGGATTTTTCTTTACAAGAAAAACAAAAAAAAAACAAACGTAAAACCTTAAACGATTAATTAACACCCTGCAAAGCACAATTTAATATTTGCAAAGTCATTTGTGTGTCTATGAAAGTCAGCATATTGTGATTTGCCGTAACTAAAGAGAAAGCAAAGTAAGAAAAGTTGGTTGATGGTGTAAACGATATAATAATTGTAAAGCTTTTTTGGCATTGTGTAAAATTTTCTATTTTATCGAAAAAGTCAAAGGTGAAATGCTTTGGTTAAAAAGACGGTTGTTAGACATGAAATAACGCTAGAGCATGGGTAAAACGACATGCAATGTATGCGTTCGAGACATATATGAAAAGGTGGTACCGCTCTGGTGATATCAAAAACCATTTAAATTGATGACGAAATCATAAACATATTACATGTGTGATATGTTTTTATCATTTATATTTTTCGTTACTTGTAAATTTGTTAATGTTTGCTGTTTTTAGCTTCTTTATTACGTTTTCTTTATTATTACTTATTTTTTTTTTTTTTTTTTGCTACTTGCTTTGCTTTTTTCCAACGTATAATTTCTGCTTTATTTTCTTTGAATTGTCAGAAGTTGGCTAGACAGACAAATTTAACATGATAATAAAATAAAGACGAAGAAGAAGAAGAGAGTTTAAAAAATATCGAATTTGTCCGGCTGTTATAATTTTCCTTTCCTTTTTTCACTTTTATTTAACAACATTCTTAAGGATTATCTGTTAACAATTTACTCCTATTTTCATCTCATACAAAACGTTATGACTTTTGTAAGGATTTTCTGTTTTATTATTTTTTTTTTTAATTGGAAATAAAAAACCAAAAAGCTTAACCAAAAGTCTTAGTTAAATGTAGAAATCTTTAGTTAAAAAAAAAAGGAAAGAAAAAAATTAAAAAACTTTTTCGTTTTGTTTTTTTTTTTTTTTTTCTAAATTAATATTTTTCATTTGTACCACAAAAAGATGCAGATTTTTTTTTTGCTATTTAAAATAAAGCACGTTAATTAGAAAAGAAAAAATCTTTCTCTTTTTGGGGTTTTTGTAAAATATTAACAACAGACTAACTCTGTATAAACGCCTTAAAGCTGTTTCATTTCCTTTTCTATATTTTTATACAAATTAAAGCTAAAGACATAAAAAAAAAAAAAAAAAAATAGCAACGTAAGACAACCACAACGAACAACAAAAAAACATGAATAATAAAAAAAAAAAATTTCTATTCATATTAAATTGTAATTGTGGGCTGTGTCTCGACTTAACAGAGCGCACTGTATTCCCGTTGATTCGCTTCTATTTTTATATATTGTTTTGTTTCATCATTAATGTCGCGTAACAGCACAAAGAACATGACTTTAGTTATGATCTGGAGCCCAACAGAGAGCATTGCTTGAGGCAAAACACGGTGTATTCCGTTCGTTATTATTATTATTTTTTTTTTTTTTTCACAAAACAGAATTAATTAAATAATTAACTAATTATTAAAACAAGTAATTAATTGCTAATTATTTAGTCATGGAGAGTACTAACATTTTGTTATAAATAATAAAAATTCTATAAACACCTGAAACATCTAACAGAAAGCTCATTAAAATACAATAAAAACATAAAATTTAATTACAAATTAAAAAAAAAAAACAAATCATAAAATTAATTTTAATTAATGGATTTTGAATAATTTTTTTTTTTATTTCCTTTTGTCTAAAAAAATTAATCCGTTACTGTTATCGCGTTGTAGAAAGAGTTTAATCTTTATCAATTCATTTCATTGTTTTATTATTTTAAAGGAGCTTTTTATCTATATTTCCCGTTTATATTTTATTTATTTATTTATTTATTTTCCAGCAGAGCTAATACCGATTTAATGTAAAATAAACACATGAAAAAAGAAAAAAATTCTTTTTGATACATTTTTGACAAGCAGAGAAATTGGTTTTTCTTTTTTCTCGTATATAATAAGCTAAACAAATTTTCCTCTAGTTACTTTTTTTTTTTTTTTGTACAAACTTTTGGCTGCTGTTTAACAAGTCACAAGTAATGGCAAAAATGATCAAATGAAAGGGAAACAAATTTGATAATTTATTAACCACATAAACCGTACATAGATTTGTTTATGTTTATCCAGCTGCTTTATAAATCTCATTTATTTTTTTTTTTTTTGTATATAAATCTTTATTAGAAATTCTTATTATTTTTACCACCGTCTCTAAATCCCTTCTCATCTTTTACGTTATTGGATTTAAAACTTGATGTTTGATTAAAAAAAAAAAAAAAAAAAAACAATTTTACATTTTTTATTTTTGGGTGTTTTCGAATGGATCAATATTAATCGATCATCTTGTGATTGAAAATCAACCATCAATATGTTGTGAGTAGCACAAGACTTTATTTTTAATCAAATATTATATATCGAGATCTTTAACGTAGAATCCAATCGTATGTGATTCATAAACAATTTTGAGTTAATTGGTAAAGCAGGTTTAAACGCTTCAAAATACTCCCGGATTACAAATATTTTTAAAACAATTTTTTTTTTTTTTAATAAAAGGCTTCGTCTCGTATTACATCATACCGCATCTTCAACAAATCGATTTTCCCTTTCAATATTTAATTTAAAATCATTTCATGAAAATCATTCATATGTAGCAAAATCATGAACCACCACCATACACCATAAAACAAGATTGAAGCATTAAAAAACAGAAAAGAATGGAAAAAAAAAACAAAATTAAATGATTTTTACTTAATTTGTTATTTTTACAGCATTTAAAAAGGATGGAAAAAAAAAAAAATCCCTAAATATATTTATCGACACAAATAAACGAAATAACATAAAAGACATCAATAAAAAAAAAAAAAAAAAAAACAGAAAATTTAAATAAATAAAAACCCAAACAATGTAAACATTGAGCAAAAAAGCTATTACAGTCAATATAACAAGGGTAATTTGTTTGCCATTAAAATAAAACAGAAAATTTCTTCTTTTCTTTTCTTTTTTTTTGGTAAAAAGTTTAATGCAAACAAATTCTATTTACCTTATTGTGCTCTGCGGTTTGTGTTTTTTTTTTATTATTTTTTTTTTATAATGTTTTTACCCATCAAAAACAATAGGAGAAATTACTTTGTGTGCTTTTTTTATACGCATATTACAATTGGTAAAACACATTTATTGTGTGCTTTTATTTTTTGCCTTTTCGCTGTTTTGTTTTTTTTTTGTCTTAAATTGACTCTAGGCAAAATTGAGCACTTTTCTTGTAAATAAAGTTTAAAGAAAATAAACCAATAAACGTCTGAATACACCTGTAATAACATTAATCGTAATTATTATTGTAATGATAACGATAATAATAGTAAATAATAACGGTAATTTTACATTTTAGTAAAATAATAATAATAATAATAATAAAAAAAAAGGAGAAAGAAATTTCTTTAGTTAATTTACTTTTATTAACACTTTTATTGCCTTTTTACTTGCTGTTTTTTTTTTTTTTTTTTTTTCTTTTTTTCTCTGTGTAAGAATTGGAGAAAAGTTTTTTGTTTTTTGTTTTTTTTTGATATAAAGTTCTGTATTTACTTTACTTGTTTGCCACACTTTAATATATTTATATATTTCGACTAGCGTCATTAATATTTTCTTTTTCATACCCCCAAAAAAAAAAAAAATTGTATTTAAATAATAATAATAATAATAATAATAATAATAATAAAAATGTTTGTACAAAGCTAACATCATTGAGGCAGATGAAAGTCTAATCGACAGCCGATCGTAAATTTAGTCTAGACATTTTGTCTACAATATAACAGCAAGTTGTAATTAGACAGCTTTTTGTTACACACTTTTAATTATTTATATATCAACCCTCACAAGCATTAAAAAAAAAAGTAAAAAAGTGAAAGTGAATACCAAAACAAGAAAAAAAAAAAAAATAAAAGTAAAGAAAGTAAATTAAAGCATTTACGTCATTTATTTATTTATTTATTTTGGGTCTGAGTTTTCATGATGGTTTTCAATTTAATTTTCCTTTTACAAAGAAATTTTTTTTTTTATGATGATGACGACAGTGTCGACATAGTAGACTTGACCTTGTCAGCTGATGTTATTTGTGACTGTGTTTTTTTTTTTTTTTTAATCGAAAATCCATTTTTATAATCAAATAATAATAATAATAATAATATTAATTCACCTGTCTTCAAAGCGAACAACATACATGAATAGCAATTAAATATTAATTTTTGTATAAATTAAATGGTGTATGCATGCTACAGAGAGAGAAAGAGAAAATCAAAACACTTTTCGTAAATAAATTAATTAAGAAAGTTAGAACAACTCTATTAGCATTTGGTTTTTTTTTTTTTTTTTTTAAATTAATTAATTAATCAACAGAATATTTTGGATAAAATTAAAATTTAATTAATTTTGTTTTCTACATACGATAAGTGTAATCATAAATTAAATATTTTCGTGTTTTCTTTATTTTTTTTGTGTAAAACTCTCATGTGTATTGAATAGAAAATATTATTTAAATTTTCTAATGAAATGTATATTTATGTTAATTTTCTACACCTACACAGTGTTAGAGAATTGACGACGGAATTAACTATACAAAAAAAAAAAAGAAGAAATATCCCTTATTTTCAGGTATTATAATAATTGAATAATAAAAGTAAAAAAAAAAAAACATGTGTCATTTGCTTAAGTTTTTTTTTTTTTTTTTTAATTATTAGCTTCGGATTTTTTCTAGCTAACTCCTTGCATTATTTTATTTTTTGTTAGACTTTTGTACTGATGGGAAATATAATTTATGTAACTATGACACTCTGTAGCTTCTTCTTCTCTTTTTCTTCTTTATTATTAAGTTTAAATAAATTTTTATGGAAAATTATTTAAATATCTACTGTAGCTATTTGCATAATCAGTAAGTCAGTTTGTTTTTTTTTTTTTTTTTTGTATTATCGTTAGCAAAAGCTACAATCACTACTCGAAACAACAAAATCTAACCAATCCAAATGGGTAAAATTCCAATTCATGAATAAGAGAAAAGAAAAGAAAAAAACGTCAATAACGATCCAATTTCAAAATTCAACATCAACCTGTTTGGTTTTTTATTTTGCTTGTTGCTTTTTTTGTTGTGTTAGAAATATCAACAAAAGCTGAATAATAAACCCCTGGAGCCATCACCGTGCATAAAGTAATTTTAATATTCAACATTCGACGGTGATCGTTGTGTGTTTTCATGTTTTTTTTTTTTTTTTTTTTTTTTTTTTTTTTTTTTTTTGACTCACGAGACACAAAACGTTTGTTGGTCGCTATATTGCTCTGTTGGCTTCTTTTTTTTATTATATATTTGTGGGTGCACTCGTTGTATCGTCATTGCAGAAACCTATTCCATTGGTGATGCTGATGGTATTTTTTTTTTTTTTTTATTTCTACCATCGAATACATTTCAAATACTTTTTTTTTTTTTCCTCCATTTGAAGATAAAATAAATAAATAAATAAATTCATATATGTGTAGACATTTATCAGCCAACCGCAAACGCAAAGACAAAACAGACAACTGAATAGAATAGTATTAAGGAAAAAAAAAATTTATAATTGAAAATGAAAAGAAAATTATTTTTCATTTTATTATCTGAATTCTAATGTATTTTAATATTTTATTCCTTTTATTTTTTTTGTAATAAAAAGTGAAACAAAACAAGACAACAAGCAGAAAAAAATAAAAATTTATTAAACTGTAGCAACGAAGTTATGGAAGATGAATATAAAAGAAAACAAGACAAAACAGACAGCTATACTGTTGCTTTTGGTTATCTTATAAATTTTTTATTATATATGTGGGTGGCATAGCTGTTTCTGATGCTGCGTAACAAACACCTTAGCGGGAAGTCGAGTTAGTAGAATATAATACGAAAGAAAAAGATTATACGAAGAAGAAAACAGAAAAAAAAAAAAAAAAAAAATTAGGAAGGATGCATGAGGAGTTTGGATAGAAAATGTCTCAAGGTCGTCTCGCATTATTTTTTTTTTTTTACGTTTTTTCTTCAATTTTTTTTTTTGTATTCTTATGTTAGGATGAAAATAAATAAAAATAACACAGACATGCTGTACACGCAGTAAATGAATGACGACGACAATGATGACGTTGTATAGTATTAAGAATGGTTTTTTTTTTATTCTCTCTTTCTTTCTTTCTTTTTGCACCTACACCTACAATAACGTTTTTATTTATTTATTTTTTTTATCGTAGAAAAACTGATGTAAATTTTGTTTTATGTATGTTGCCTGTGTAGTAGGATGTGTATGTGTTCACAAGTTTTTACGGTTTAAGGAAAATAAATGAATAAATAAATAAAGTTCGGTAAAAGTTGGTGGTGTAGACATGTAGACTAGCATCAAAAGATATACCGTGGTATTATTAGATGAGATTTAGATGAGAATTTTTTGTCTTGTCTTATTGTAAAAATTTGAAGAGACAAGATATTAACTGAACCAGGACACCACAATATACGCCCATTATCTCTCTGGTGTAATCTCATCACAAAACCAACGTACGATTCGTCCAAATAATATCATACAGCAGCTATTCATCGTTATCAAAATCGCTCAAGACATGCTTTTGTATGCGGAGAAAGAGATCAATTTAAATAACCAAAAAGCACAAAATTCGACACAAATATTATAATTTGCATGCACGTGCCAGAGTATTTCGTCTGTTTAGTGTGCTGATGGGGTTTTTATTATCTCGTTTCGATTAGAAAAAAAAGAAAATGTTTAAGCAACAGCGAATAAGAAAAGAAGCAAAAGTAGATGATGGTAAACTAGGAGATTTTAACAATAATCCAAATAATAGGTAATTCTTGTTCTTCTAATAATTTTATTTTCTCCACTTACATCATGAACACTTTAGCTGATCTTATTCATAAAACGTGTTGACTACAGGTAAAACCATGTTCTAAAACTGAAAAAAAAAATTTAATAATATGCATAGAATAGCCTCGTATCTGCTAAAAAAAAGGAAAAAAAAGAAAATCATTTCGTGCTGTAAAACATAAATTTTCATTTCAATTTTTCATTTTTTTTTTCTTCTATCGGTAATTTTTCATAAATTTCTTTTCTTTTCTGTGTTTTTTTTTTGCCCATGTTTTTCAATTTTCATTTCAACAGAATTTTTTTTATTATTATAAATTGAATATATATGTATAAACTGAATTTATAGGAAATAAAAATGCTATTGTCATAAATAAAATAAAATAGAACAATAATGGATTTTATACTAAGATTAAAATTGTATATTTTTGGAAAATAAAATAAAATAAAATAATAAAATGTAATGATGATGATGACAAGTTAACTACATAATAAAGATATAGAAAGATTTATCAATAGAATTAACGAATGATCACGTTTTTATCGATGTTGTGCTTATGGTTACACGATTATTTATAGTTGAAATAAATTAGTCAGACACAAAAAAAAAATAAAAAATAAATAAATAAATAAATAATAGAAAAATGAGAATAAATTCTAAAGACGAATAAATTTCTATTATAAATTCAATAATTGGTTTTTATTCAATTGACCCTTTTGAAATTTTACAGCGTTTTTGTAATGACATGAATTCGTATAATAATAATAATAATACTAATAATATTCACAAAATCATACAACAGTCTAAAAAGAACTTTGATTGTGTATTAAGCTCCTGCTAAGAGCTTATTAGAACTTTTAGAATTTAATCACAGGTACAATTAACGCTTTTTAAAGGACATGATTCTTCTACAATTTTAATTCTTTTTATAAGGAAAAGCTTTCGATTTAAACTTGCTATAATTATAATCTGCTGAGTGGTTTCACGTTTATCACGTTTTTTTTTTTATGTACAGCCTAAACTAGTCTAAAAAGGACGATTTCTTTATTGACACAACTTCAAAATTTCAAAGGTGTAACACGTCTTTAGTTTAATAAATAATCTAAGAACTTTTGTAAAAAAAAAAAATCAATATAAGCTTTTCTCAGGCAACATTTTATGTCATAAATCATAAACGTGTCAATTTAAGCTTTCCGTACATTTTATTTATAGAATAATGATCGAAGGCAACCTTGACTCTTGTTAATGAAAAATCAAGCAAAAGCTTGTTGTGTTTTTGGTGAAACAATATGGGAAAATACTTTAAATTAAATTTTATGATTTTTACGTGATGATAGTTTTCAGAATACTTGAATAAAACTGATTTTTATATTTGATTTCAAATTAAACTTTTCAATTAGTATATTAGAAATAATTTTAATCAAATCTTTATTCGTTAAAATGATAATAATTAAAAAACCACGGCATTATATACTTGACTCAATCATAAAAATTTACCTTTACTGTATAAATATATAACATTGTGTTGTATAATAGTTAATAAATGTACAAACAAAAAAAAAAAAGGGATATAAATAAAACAAGAATAATCATCAAGTTGCAAAGGGCAGAAAATATATTTTCTTTTTTTTTTTCTTTTTTACTTAAACTAATTATAAATGTTTGTCAAGAAAAAAATGAAATAAAAACGCAGACTCTTGTTTAACGTTTCACCTGTACTCTAGACAATTCATAACAACAACAACAACATAAAAAAGTACAGTCTAAATATAATTAAATAATAATAATAATAATAATATAAAAAAGAAAAAAAAAATGTTTTATTAAATTAGTTTCACGTCATAAAAATGTAAATAAATGTAATTTTATGCATACGAATCTATTCAATAGAAAATATAATAAAAACAATATTACCGGATGCAAAGGGTATGCATAGTTAATTTGAAAAACTCATTGATATTCGTTTCCGGTTATATAATAAAAAACATATGAGCATGCTAATAAAAACAAGAGCAACAAATATCTAATTAAAGCCGAATCATGCATAAAAGTGTGAACGAAATTAATTTTTTCTTTCTTTCTTTTTTTTATTTGTTTCGTTTTTACAAACACCGTCTACACGTTTATGTTGTTTTAAAACGCATGAGTCTGGTTAAAACTGATTAGTCCGTACCGTACTTGCAAACGAACAAACAAAAATTATGTTTCTGTTGGGTGCTAGACTAAAAGCTTCTAGTATACGAAAACCATTAACACTTTATCAATAATTGGTTTCCAAAAAAAAAAAAAAAAAAAATTTAATGATAATGTTAATTGGTTCGAAATAATTTGTTTATAAAATATTCAAGTAAAATCAAACCTCACTATCATTACTTGACCAATTTCAGTGCCATTTGGTATTTCACCCACTTCAAACTCAATTAACAAACTGCCAGAAACAAATATTTCATTTTGGTTTTTATTTTTTTTTTTCTTTTTTTCACTACTTTCTCATCCTTTTTTTTTTTTTTTTTTTGTTCGTATGTTACAAAAACCCATGGCTTTATTATGTCTACATTGGTATTCAGGTTAACATATTTAACCAAAAAAAAAAGGGGGAAAATCTATTCTTATTTATTTTAGAAAACAAAATTTATTGATTTACATTTTGTGATTAGAAAATTTATATGAAAATATTCCGGTGGATTGAGTTTGATGTTTTTCTTCTATATTTTGAAAAGCAACCACACGGAAAAAATAAATAAATAAATCTTCAAAGTAATTGAAAAAAGGTTATTTTCTTCTTTAATTTTCGAGAATATTTTATTTATTGTACATCTTCAATAAATAAATAAATAAATAAAAAAAAAAAACCAAAACAAACAGAAGAACCTTTCGTATGATGAACAAAACCAAAATTAATTAAATAATTATGTTGAACGCTTTGCGTGATGATTTAAAATAACAATTGTGGTATTTCTTGACTCTAGTTTATTTAATTGATTGTATTGTTGTAAAATTATTTTAACTGAAAACTAATTTAATTAAATATGATTGCTTATACCATAGTGTATATACAGAAAACAAATTAATAATAATCACGAAAATGGGGGAAAGTTAACTTAATTCAGAGAGAGAGAGAGTTAAAATTGATTAAACTATTAAACAAAAAAAAAACATAAAAAAAGGAAAAGTTTCAAGGCCATTTAATTTTTCACCCTTTCACCGTGTGGCACGTGTAATAATGGCATTGACGGTTATGAAACTTTTCTACAACCAACACCAATAACCGGGCGCCTCCACTGTAATGTAATTAAAAATTCAAAAATTACAAATTTTAAAGCAAACAAAAAAAAAATAAAAAAAAATGTTTATTTTATTTTTCAAAGGGAAATTATTTTTTATTTCCATTGGGCATTATAATTAAAATTGAGTTGTTTTAAAGTACTCGGTAAAAGAAATAAAAAGAATCAGATTTCATAGCAGTAAACATTTATCGCATGCTTTTATTGTCTCTTTTATATCTTTTTTCGTCCTGGTTTTTTTTTGCTTTCTTTCTTCATTTCTGTTATTATAATTATTATTACGATTCTATAAATTTTGTGCTTTTTTAAGATATTTCTTAAGAAATACAAAAGAGTAATAATAAAAAAAAAAGCACACAAATAATAAAATCCTTTAATTTATATAAATAAATAAAATAACAAAAATATCAAAGATTAAATTTTAAGTAAAATCTTTTCGGAAGCCCCACATTTGTTTGATCAATTTGTGATGTCACGTTGGTGTTATGTTTTCAAAAAGTAAAAATAAATATTTTTATATTATTTGTGGTAAACAAATTACTGGCACCAATGGTTGGCATGGCTTCGGAAATATTATTTGGTTTTAACTTTTCTCCTTTTTCGGTTGTTGATTTATTAAATCCAGGTGTTTTACCCTTGTTACAATAATTGTGTCCTTTTATAAACAAATCTACGGTCACCAGACAACAACACAGTCAGAACACAAAATAAATAAAAATAATAACGCAAAGCCAAATATATTTTATCCGTGATTAGTTTCGGTTTTGTTAATTAGATTTTTTTTTTTATTTTCTACATTTTGCTAAATGGAGTTAACAAACAGATTCAACCGAAGCATGTAAGTGTGACTTTAAATGAAGAGAAAAAGAACCACAGAAATTTTTACCAAAGTTTCATTTATTTGTTTCTTGAAGATGTCAAACTATTGATAGAGAGCATCTATTACGAAAGTTATATAAACAAAAATGGGGTGAATTAAGTGATGCGGACGTCAACTGGTTTTATAATCCGAAGAAATTAAATAAATTTATGAATGAAAAATGCCAAGCCAGTAGGTAAACTAACTTTTTGGAATTATTTTATTATTTTAATAATTATGTTGTTTTAGTACAAAACGTTCCTTACACATATAAGAATGAGGGTGATTCATATTTTTTGTCAAAAGATATGTACAATTCGTTAGTGGCTGTTTGCCGATGCGGTAGAATAAAAACTGAAGGGCATATTCTTAAATGTTTACAAAGGGTACGTAACGAGCATCTTGACAATGACACAGAAGATGAAGATGACAGTGAAAATAATCTCGGTGACAACGGAAAAATATTGACAACGGTTAAACCAAAGGGAAGAAAAAAAAATGTTCAAAATTTACCGGCAACATCCGCAGGTAAGTTCGACTTCTTTTTTTTTTGGAATTTTCTTATCTCCTTCACTTATTCTTCTCAGGTATAATTGGATGGCCACCGTCACCGTACTTAGAATGGGATCGTATAACACGGTACGTTTCACCAAAAACCACAATGCCCGGCTATAAAATTAACGAACGCCCATACAACAATATCTTTATTGGATAAGACCACCAACAAATCAGATGGGGAAGGTAATAAAACTATTACGAAAACACCAAAAAAAAAAAAACAGTGCTCTCTTATTGATTTAAGTTCTTAGCACATTCTCTATCGCCTGACATTCGCACACCGTGTAAAACAAAATGTAAAATTAAATATAATTTTATTTGTAATATTACATTGTTGACAATAACACATAATTTAAAATGTTTTACAAAATATTTTAGCCGCTGAAACAAGCAGCACATTATCCATATATAATAAGTATACATATACATAAAAGGGATACAAGATTGTCAACAATAATTTATTACAAACCATATATCATTGTCATTAAACATTTCAAACACATTTATACACATAATAATTTATATTCATAGTTACTTTTTCTAATGATTTATAACATAAAAAGTGCACAACAGAAATAAGAAAATGAATTTTGTTGATTATTTTGTATTTTGTATTTTTATTATAGTTAAAAAAAAAAAACTTTCACTTTTAAAAGAGATACAAAATAGCATAAAGAAAAAGAATTTAACTAGCGCCAAACTTCTTTTTCCTAAACACAGGTGGTAATTGTTCAATTAATGTCACCGGATTAACTTCTATGGCGACAATTTCATCCTCACCCAGCCAGGATAAATGCACAAGATGCTGCAAAATAATAAAAAATGTTTGTTACACAAAATGCAAAAAAAAAAAAAAATGAAAACATTTCCTTCGTCTTACCTGGTATTTTGTTATCAACGTTGATTCATACGTTTTACTCGTCAATTCCGTTGACTCATTATTTATTTTCATCTTTTTGGTTCCCTCTTCTATTGTCTCCATTACATTTTCATTATTTTTATTTAATATAAAGACAGCGCTGTTTGTATGCAATATAAAAATATCTTCATTTCTTGGATCGAATATAATATTGTTGACGGGATGTTGTAATAGATACGAGGCATTATCCATAATTGTTGAAAATGTAAACTCTAATTTGTCCAAGTCATACTCAAATATTTTATTATCTGCAAAAACGGCGGTTAATAATGATGTGTTTGGCCGAAATGCTACAGCCATTGCAGGTAATTTGTATCGTGGCAAACAGACTAATTGTTTCCATGTTCCGGTATCTCTTCTTCCCCTTTTTTCAAAACTGTAAACCACAATACTGTTGCAAATTCCTGCACAGCAAAAATACTTCCCGCAATTTGATATTTGCAGTATATGAATTAAATCTTTGATTGCTGAAATAAAATAAAAGTTTTAAGATTAATTCATCTCAGAACTATATTATCTGTATTGGCTTACATTTTTCAGTCACTATCTTTTGCTGATGATCAACGTCATTACTCTCCGTCAAATTGCAAACATCAATGGTGCCATTTTTTTTAGCTAGGAACAGCATTGTTGAATCTCGTGAAAATATCATATTTACGCATGGCGTAAAGTAGTTTGGTAGGTTCTTGATCGGTGTCATCTCAGGTGGACCAGTCTCCTGTACAATAAACCGATATAAACGAACTTTAGATGCCGTAGAGTAAATTAACCATTGTCCATTTGGTGATAATGATGTACACACAATGGGATCATCATTAAGACTTCGAAGCTCTAACAATTTTTCAGGATTCTATAAAAAAAAAAATCAAATTGATAAGATTCATGCTAAATTAAGCGTAAATCGCATCAAGAACTTACTGTTTTTACATGCAAATATTCTGTGCCGGAGTTATCATTATCATCATCAGCAGTATTATGAAAAACTTCTTTGTCATCTGCTTTAGATCCCAATTTCCAAATTTCTAAGAAATTGAAATACTTGAATAAGATTAATCGTGCTTCTTCTGCAATAATAGCGCATGGACCTTGTAAGAAAGGACCATATTTGGCTAATATTTTCGGTGGATAAGAAGATGTGGTAAGATATCCGTCGATTCCTCCTGATACTAATTTTATTCCAGCACAAACCATGGCTCTCACGTCATTGTCGTGAATATTACGAGGAACTGACTTAACCCACTTATAAATCACATGATTTTCTTTTTTAATCGGTGTGTGACAATAAGCTTTAATGGATGGATCCACTCCAGAACAATATAATGTGTCTTCCTCTTCATTTAATGCAATGCATAAAATGTCTACTTTTGATGCTGGAATGGATTCTATTTGGGCACCAAGTTTACCGTCCCAAAAAGTGAGTCGTCCACGCGAATCACCAGAAACTATTGTTAAATCTTTTAATACTTCCAAGGTCCATACTATTGTCTCTGTTTTTACATCGGTTCGCAGTGTGCTCATTTTATGCATAGCATGTCCACTTTTTACGTTCCAAACACGCACAGCGTCAATAGAACCAGTGACTAAAAATTCGCCAGAATGGTCAAATTTACAGCACAAGACTCTGCCCTCTTGTTTGTCTAAAATTTTCTCGAATAGCAAGCCATTTTCACAATTGAACAAATTTATATATCCCACTTCTGTTCCAACGGCAATAAGTGTATTTGTACGATTAACGTCTATGCACCAAACAGAAGTGCCAGTAACGAGTAAACTTTTTTCTGGTTCCAATGTTCTTAAATTCCATTCTGTGATTTCACCGGCTAACCCGCCTGTTATTAAACGATTGCCAGCCCATACAATCGCTTCAATTGATGCACCAATTATACCAAGCATTGACTTTTCTAAGTATGGGGAATTACATCTCATATCCCATATTTCAATTGAAGCATCATTTCTATTTGAGATTAATTTTTTATTATTTAATTATAGAAAGAAAACAAGTAAATAGAATACTAACCTAACTAATGCTAATTGGCATGTGTTTTTATTATAGCATAGGTTTGTTACAGCTCTTGGTGCCAGATTATAAAATCGAACATTATGGAAATTACAAATTCCCTTAGTGGTTTTATTTAACTTCATCTTTTTAAATAATTATAATAATGCGTATTTCAATTTTTATTATCCACATTTGATAGATACACACACTTTTTTTGTTTATAAAAAAAAATACGTCAATCAGAATGCACGTGTAGTTTGATAGTTGTATTTTGACATTTATTAAACCTGACATAAATAAAAAGTACTAAATTTTTTTTTCTTTTGATTTTTCACATTTTGTCGAAACCACGAAAATGCCGATAAATATCCATTGTGAATATTTTTGCGTTTTCTCATTTTTAATCTGTCATATTGACAAATAAAGCGGGTGTGTTATCTAGTTGCAGCGGAATTCTTTATACAATGGTTTTAATTAAATTATAATTTTCGCATTTTTTGTGCAAATTAATTTAAAAATATATAATAATGTGGCATACAATTTTGTGAAAACTAATATTGTACAAAACCTCAGTAACTTTATACAGAAAAAATGGCACTTTTAAGTCAAATATTGATCTCAATCCTAGGTATGATTGCAAATGTCAAACATAATTTTAAATTAAATAATATTTTTGGTAATTTTTGTATATTTCAGTCATAACATCATTAGTAAAAGCTTCACGTGTATTAGAGCTTAGTGATAGATTTTTGGAAGTTCGTCATGATAGTCAATGGTTCGTAATGTTTTATGCTCCATGGTGTGCCCATTGTAAACGTCTGGAGCCTGTGTGGGGTCATGTAGCCCAGTCGTTGTACAATACAAATATCCGTGTAGGACGCGTTGATTGTACACGTTTTACTTCCGTTGCTCAACATTTCAAAGTTCAATCATATCCTACTTTATTATTGTAAGAAAATGGTAATTTGATCTTTTGTGGTTTTGTGTAACTTTTGTGATTATTTATGTTTTAGTATAAAAGGAGATAACGAATACGTTTATTCTGGTGACCGTAATAAGGAAGAATTGATTCATTTTGTAATGCGTATGTCTGGGCCTCCCGTTCAACAAGTTACTAGATCTGACAGTATAGATCTGTTAAAAAATAATAATCCAATATTTTTCACATTTGTGGGCAAACAGGAAGGTATGCTATGGGATACTTTCTATGCTGTTGCAGAGTCATACCAACAGCATGGTTTCTTCTATGCGACGACAGTAGAAATAGCTAAAAAACATTTTGAAATCGATACACTGCCGGCAGTACTAGTTTACAAGGAGAAGAGTCACTATTATTTCCCATTATCAAGTGACTTCGAAGATGTAGAACCTTCGCATTTAAACATAACACTTCATCAATGGGTGAACGAGGAACGCTTCCCTACCTTTCCAAAAGTAACCCGAAGCAATATAAACCAATTGATATTGACTAAAAAATATCTTGTATTTGCTGTGGTTGAGGAAAACAAATTAAGTGAAATAGCGAGCCACGAATTAGAATTCCGTGAAATGATTGAATCAGTGATAATAAAAAATCGCGATAAATATCATCGTTATTTCCAGTTTGGATGGATAGGCAGTCCAGATTTGGCACACTCGATAGCAATGGATACTTTAGGCACACCTCATCTACTTGTTTTAAATTCTACCACCTCGCAACATCATATTCCCGAAGATGATCCAATGCAACTAACACCCCAAGCGATTGACATTTTCCTAGAAACAATTCATAATTGCAGTGCACCAACTTATGGTGGAAATTCATTTTATGTTCGTTTTTATCGTAATTATTTTGAAGGCAAGAAAGCGTTACGCGATATGTGGCGTGGCAATCCAGTACTAACATCAGTCTTATTCGGCCTTCCACTTGGCTTCCTATCACTAATCGTTTATTCAATTTGTTGTGCTGATATTTTGGATGCCGATGAAGATGATGAACCAGGTAAATATTCAATTTAATATATTTTAATGGAAGAAGCAAATAATTACATATTTCTTGTGTCCTCTTGTTTCAGAATCCCACGAGAAAAACGAATAATTTCCTTTCTTTTACATTATTATTTATATAAAAATAAATTATTTAGCCAATTTTTAAAACTAGTAAAAGAGCTCGACATTGTCGCTCTGCGTTTGATTAATTTTTAATTATAATAAATCTAGTTTTGTTGGTGAATATTACACATATGACAACACAGAGTGATTATTAACTCAGGACTTGAAGGACCAAGTTTCAAACTAATTTTATAAACTAAAAAAAAAAAAAAAATGTAAACCAAAGTCATCCAAATTGTTCATCATGTTTTATCACCGATGTTTTAACGTTTTAAATTATATTACTTAAATATATGTATATGTTTCCTTAATTTATTTACTTATGATCACCAAATATTGTATTTTATATTTATTTATTTTGTAGGCAGTAAAATGATTAAACAAGATTTAAAGAAAAAAAAAAACACTTTAACGATGTTTTTTTACAATAATTTTATGTTGATAAAAATTTTCCAAATTAAAATAAAACTAATAAAAAATTTTTAATTATATAAAAAAATGTTTTCCATATTCTTGTTAATTTATTAGCAATATGCGTGTAAGATGCGACAATTATTTAATGTTTTCTGTTAATAATATCATTGTACAATGAAAATAAGTTTAATTAATTATGAGATGTAAAATAAAGCAAAAAAAATTTCTATAATCCGAAATCTTCATCATCATCTGAATCCAAAGCAGCACGCCTTCTATCGAATTTGACAGTCGATGTACTTTTAGGCATTTGTTTATTTACACTTTCCAATAATGAAACCATTTGGGCATCGTCTAATTTACCACCTATTTGACCCGTCTGTGCCATTCGAATTATCATTTGTTCTACCATTTGTGCTTTTTCAGGTTTACTTATTTTTAATGTGTTCACTAAAATAATATTGCATTAGTTGATAAATTCTAATAAATATTCTAGAAATGACCAAAATTACATCTAGCACGAGCTGCTTGATCCATAATTTGTACCAAAATACTATTTGTAGCATCCTCTTGTTGTCGCATCTGTTCCTGTTTAACTTTCGGATCTACTTTATTGCCCTGATAATACAGAAATATAAATCAAATTCCAATTTTTGATCAAAATAAAAAATATTTTATGCTATTGGAAAATTATATTATTTACATATTGTCCCTGCAATTGCGACATCCTTTGCTTACGCAATTCCTCCAGTTCAGGATCAGACATTTTCGGATTTTATAAATACTAAAATATTAAATTATAATTTTTAATGAATCAAATAATTATTTTCTTCAAATTTATTTATATTACCTTAAATACCTTTAACAAATAATTTTATTTTTGATGGTTAGTGTAGGTTTACAGCCTTTTTCGGCAAAAAGAAACAAAAAATGTCTTTTTTAAAACTATAGTTCAGTGTGCTATGATTCAGAATACATAAAATTATTTTAGAACAATAATTTCGAAAAAAAATTAGATTATTTTAGAAATTATTCGAAACAATAAATGTCAAAAATGACAAATTGTACAAAATATAACCAAACAAATTTTCATTTTTAATTCTTTTTTTCATTTTCTAATTATTTAAAAAAAAAAAAACTTTCAGATAAATTAAATATAGCAAAAAGTAATTGATAATACGTTATGTATTTATTGTAAATTTAAAATTTTAAGGAATTAATTAACAAAAGTGCATTAAGATGTCCTTAGAGCCTGCAGCTTGTGAGGGTTTGTACAAATGTCATATATTAATATTTATTGTGTTCTTAATAGAAATTTATACGTTGTAGATTTAAAGGCTTTTGAAAGACGACTCACTGAAGTAATTGCGTGTTTGCAACCGGCAACAAGACGATGGAGAAGTAAATCATTTTTTCCCTTAGATTATAATAAAATTTGTAATTTTTCTACTTATTTATAGTTCTATTGATCATAATGGCAATATGTACTTCGATTGGTGCATGGTATTGGTTAACAGACCCGAGAACATCGGTTGTGCCATTAACAGAATCCTTACTTAATCATCCAGTATTTACAACTGCCACTATCTTATTACGTAATAACCATTAATATGACAAATCTTTTTATATATGTTAAATTATATCTCTAGTAATATTTATATTTTTAGTTATGCTCTTCACGATTGGTATTCATAAACTAGTCATAGCCCCACAAATAGTGACATCTCGGACACGTAATGTTTTAAGTGATTTTAATATGTCTTGTGATGATACAGGAAAATTAATACTAAAACCGAGGCCTGCCAATTGAAATACAAAAAAAGATAAAAGAAAAATAAGAAAACATAAAAAATATAAATAAAGTGTTGAGAGTTTTTTTTTTATCTTCCACCGATACAAAATAGGAAAGGATATGGAAAAGTCAAATTTTATGAATTTTAGTTTATAGGCATTCAGAAGAGGGATAAATACAAAGGAAAAGTTTAATTTATTTGTGTCACATATTTTTAATATAATATTTGAAACATTAGTTGTAATTGTTTTGCGATTTAATACATTTTTACAATAAAAAAATAAATTAATATTTATGTTTAAATACATTATATCTCGTTTAATTTGTTTCCTTTTATTTCCTATCAATAAATCATAACCATTATTGATAATATTCAATTTTTTTTTTTAATAGATACTAAAAACGACTACGAACCTCAGAACCTGAAAATAAAAATTTAGTTAAGACAAAATTATTCTCAGTTTATTTACGAAAGATGTCGCTTTGTTAAAAAATTAAACTTATTCTTTTCAAATTCCCTGAGCTTTTAATGACAAAATATTTAATCAGAATATAACTACCAATTTCAGCTATTTAATTAAAAAGTTAATTAATTTAAAGAATTATTTTCATTTTACAAATATTTATACATTCAAAATGCCAAATTGTAAATTTTTTAATAATTCTGGTTTTGATTTTGTTGATTTATTACCGCGTAACACATATGGAATTCTTTATCCGGCCGTTAATCACATTTATAGCAAACGGCAAATCAAATAAAACATCAAATAGTGTAAAATCTACAATCAAATATTTTTACACACGTAAAATACGCAAACAAATTCACTAACCAAAAAAACCACATTTTAATTATTTTATTATTTTTTTTTTTTTGTTTAATCTCAATAAAAATATTAAAGATTAACCTACAAAAATAAATATAAAAAATAAAATTATTTTCGCTTCCGCAGAGTGTTTTTAGCCACATTTATTTAATTAATTTTTTTTTTCACTCTGCTTTTTTTTTTGTTAATATAAACATTGGTCCTCTTTTTCTGATTTTTATGGTAGCTGGTGATAGATTTGAAATTTTTAAACAAAAAAAAAAATAAATTTTTCTTTTTTATTCATTCTTTGGAGTTTTATTTACAAATTTTTAATAAAATTGGAATGCGGTGTATTTTTAAGAAATGTTAACGAATTAACATTATATGTCACGTCAGGGTGTATTCCAATTACAACAAATTCGTTCGTGAATTATTTTAGAACAAAACAAAACAAAAAAATGGAATAAAAATTTATATTTAAAGATCAAAATAATAATTGTTTAGACCATAAATGTCATCAATCATCGTAACACAGTTTTATTTAAGAACTTGGTGGCAACGTCTAAGACGTTTTAGAAATAAATAAACCGGGAAACTATGTATAAACAATTTAAAATAAGGTCAATGTCAAGTGTAAATGTTATTATGAAACACAAATGTGACAACAGTCTCGCCTCAAAAATAAACAAATAAGAGAAGTGATTTGTTAATTAATTATTTTAGCTGTGGATTCAATTAACAGCGACAAACTTGATTCTAAATGTAAAGTGTTTTGTAATAGGCTGAGTACATAATGACGCATTGATGACTTAAGAAATGTGTCCTAAGAATTAATAAATGAAATTGCTGAATAGACGCATAAGGTTATTCAAAGTAACTGAGTCTAGTAACAAGTAACTAAAGTCATCCTTCCCTGAATTATACGTAAGTATTAATTTAAAAGATAACTTGAACGTTGTTAGATGTTCAGAACGTCTGAAAAGAGTTCCCAGTTAAAGTTTTATTTTTGTAAACGAGACAGTACTAAACACATATAACCACTGAAATAACTTATTTACATAAAAAGGTTTCTACTGTAAATATCATAAAAAAAAAAAAATAAAATCAAATGAATAAATAAATAGAAAGTATATAAACTAGTAAATTCGTCTTAAATACAAATTTTTTATTTTAATTTTTTTTTTTTACATTAAAAAACATTAATAATATTAATCGACGCCATCTCGTGTCTAGCACATGTTGTAATATTTGAATACAAGCAAACAAATAAAAATATGAAGAAAAAACAACAAATTATAATAATTATTTATATTATTATAAAAAGCAAAGCAAAAAAAAAAAACGAGAAATACACAATACACAATGGATTAGCAGGCATCAACACTCAAATGTAAACAAAGATGAGAAACGAGAAAAAAACAAATAAAACGTTGAATTAACAAAAGAATTTAAAAGAAAAGTGAAACAATAGTAAAAAAAAAAAAAAAAACAAAAATTCTAGTTTAATGGGTGTTTTTGTGAGGTATTTATATAAAGCCAAAGTCAAATATCTACTCAAATGATAAGAGAGAAAATATGGTTTTTCATTTATCATCAATTAGTAAAGATAACAACTTTATCGTAGACACAATATTGTGGATGATTATATATGAAAAGAAAGGATAAGAATAGCAGTGACGTTTCTCAACGCGTAGAAAATGACGTAAACAAAATAATCTTGCATGGATAATGAAGGCAAAGCGATAGGAACAATAAAACAACATAATTCGGCTTTTAGTGGATAATTCCCCCATTTACAAAGTGAAATAATTACAAAACAGACCCACACAGGATTTCTACTCCAACCAGTTTCAATGTTAATTGATTTTGATAACTAATCGCAATGTTTACTGTAAAAATAATTTGGATGCATTACTTCTGAATGAATTAATCAGAAAATTAAAAATACTCATCGTTAAAGGAACAACACTGATTCTAATTAAAAATAATATTTCGATATAAACGAGTAAAAGAAATTGTGTAGACTTTATCACGTAGTCTATGTCATATAAACACTGAAAGAAAAAGTGATTAAAGTAAATCATTGTATCAGTTATCATAACAACAGTAGTAGCTCCTCTATACTGTTATTTTCAAATACTGTCTCCCACAATATTATTATTATTTTTTTTTACTTTTCTTTTCTGTGTATTTGATTTGGTAAATATGTTCTCGAAAATGAAACAGTTTTTTTTTTTTTGTGTGTGTGCAAATATTACGTATGATAAACGGTTATAAATGTTTTTGTATCCTTTTTTTTATGTTTTGTAAGAGTGAAAACGAGAAGCGACAACGATATTTTCATCTTCTTTTTTGTTCGTATTGTTTATCACAGAGTATCCATGATAAGAAACCAACAACAAGAGTAATAATAACACAAAAAAAACCATACAGCACATATTATAATAAAACTGATTGTATCTATCCGGGCAATTTCTCCTAATATTTTATAGCATCTATAACATTATAAATTAATACTATTGTATTTGTTAAAAAGAGATAGTTGTTATGCTATATGTCACCATTCGTTCTCTCTTTTTCGATGTCTGTTGTTTACGCATTTCAAAAATATATTTATTGCTTCGAATAGCCAAAAATTTATTGTTATTGTTTTTATAATATATTTTCTACAATATACCTGGCGTCTCCACATAATCCAAAAACACTTGCCATACTTAATATTGGGCGCCTTCACATTCAATTTATTTTATTTTTGATTTATTTTATTTAATATTTCTTCACTTTAATTACTTTTATTACAAATTTTTTTTAATGTTTTGGGTTATAAATTATTTCTTCTCCATTCAATTATTTATTTAATAATCGTTGATTATTTTTATAATCTATTTAATTAACTAATAAAAAAAAAAAGCAGCTATTGTTATTAAGAAAATTAATATAAAAGAAAAAAAAATTTTTTTTTTTGATGAAAACAACGATAAATTAATGTTGAAACAATGTTTGTAACCAACAGCTTTGATGTTATTTCGATAAATTAAAAAAATATATAATATTTTTTTTTTTTTACTATTTTTTAATTAAAATAAAATCGTTAATTAAAAAAAAAAAAAATAATAATAAAACAATAAGGCATAGGAGTAGTTAATTATATTGCAATTTTATTATATTTGTATTACATGAAATATTTGTTAGTAACTTTTCTACATTTACTTATTGTGTTAAAGTGAGTGAATTATATTCTTTTCTGACTATATTCTGTCTTGTTTTCTTGGTATTTTTGTATTTTATTTTCGTGTATTTCAGAGGGGTAAAAAAGCATAAATGTATATCAAGTATGAAAACACGTATATTTCGTTTATGAAAAAAAGAAAAAAAGAAAAGAAAAAAACAAACAAAAAGGTTATAGAAAAAAAATAATAAAAATTTCAACAGCACAGTACTAGTGCAAGATGTGAAATTGTCGCGTTCGGATGTTAATTTAAATTCTCTGCACAAAGTTTGTATTAAGCTTGATGTTTGTTTTCTTGTATTAGTTTTTATTTAAAACTTTTTTTTTTTTTTTTTTTGTTTGTTCATCAATTTTGTTTATTTACTTACTTTACTTGTTATTGATGGGTTTTTATGTTTTGTTTTCAAATTAATTAATTAATTAATTAATTATTAAAAAAAATCAATTTGTTAATAATTTCGTTTTATTTTTAACAACTTATTGTGCTGGTTAATCAATTTTTGTTTTTGTTTGTTGGTTTTTGTAATAGAAAAGCATACATTATGTGGTAAATTTTACAGGTGTTTGGTTTTTGTTGATTTTTCGTTGTTAAAAATGAAAAGTTTTGGTGGCAGATATTTTTTTTTTATGTGACTTTTCCACTTGGAATGGATTTTTATGTAAAAAAAATTTTTTTTTGGTTCCGTCAATTAAATAATTAATTCGTTTGTTGCGATAACAATCACAGTTTTGGTTTAATATAATTAAAAATATTTTGTGGAAAAATGTGTAAATGTGTTGTGTGGAAAGCTCTTTTCGGGGTTCTGTCTTTTTTTTTTTTTTTTTGTTGTTTAATTAAATTTGTGATTAATAAAGAAGTTATAACAGAATTTATGATTTTTTTGGTTACCAGTGAAATTTAGTTTAATAATAAATTATTAAAGAAAAACCCTTAATGTAATGGTTTTTTATTTTTTGTTTGTTTCGTTGAGATGGCTTATCATAAAATATTTATCATTATAAAAACTAAGTAAACCGTGTACCGTTTTTGAAAAATAAAAAAAAAAAATTAAAAACCGCCCACAAAATAGTTTTTCGTTCATTTTAGTGGTTTTGCACTAATTTTTTTTGGTAGTTTTTAACATATTGCACCAAATTGAACCACAAAAACAAAAATATATTTTTTATAAACCCGAAAATAATGTTTAACAACTTTTTTGTTTGTGTTACGTTAAAACTATTTATGCTTTTATTAGCTACATGGTGGTGGTTTACAGAATAGTTGATTTATTTATTTCCCTTCATTTTGTTACGGTTTTAATGGATGCGTGTGTGATTTTTTTTTTTTTGTATAGAATATATATTTTTGCATGCATTGTCCCATATTTTGTTAACTAAACACCATTTAACCATAACCAGCTATCATAGTAACAATATCTGTAGCATAACATCATTTTTTTTTTTTTTTTTTTTTTTGCTCTGGTGTCAGTCACCACGGTTGTCTTAAGAGCAGTAACGGTAACATCAAAGTAGAGCATAGCGTGCGATAGATGACGTAAAAGTCAGAATAACAGCAACTGTAACCATTACCACATTTATTGTTGTTGCTCTTGTTGTTGTTGTTGATGATGATGATGATGGTGATGACGAAATTGCTGTTGCTGGCGCTGCTTCTATTGCTGCTGGTACTGTTATAAAGCATATACACAAAAAAGAAAAAGAACAAAAATAAAGAGATACAAACAAAAAAAAAAAATAAATAAAAATAATAAAAAATAAAACGAGCATAAGCAAAAGCAAAGTATAAAAGTCGACCGAGAACCCTGGATGAATACATGATATGAAAAGAGGAAAATCGATTTACTTTCTTTCTTTCTTTCATTATTATTTTATTATTATTATTATTATATTTCTTTGCTGAATTTCTTCGTAATGCTACTTCTTTATTATTATTTCTGTACAATTTTACCAACATTTCGTTTATTAGAACCTGGGTATCTCCCCCTTTATTCTTTTGTTTGCTTAGCTGAGCTTTTATTGTGGGTTGTGAACGATTTTGATCAACAAATTTGTTCGATACTACTGATTTTCATTTAACTATTATTGTTGGTTTCTCATCTTGTTGTCAAAATTATGATTAAACGAACAAAAGAATAAAAAAGCTTCCATTGACAAGCGCATTGAAAGTGAAAAGAATTTTTTTTTTTTTGCTAATAATAAAATTAATGTAACAGAAGTGCTTACATATGACTATGCTGAGATTTGAAAATAAACTTAAAATTTATTTATTGGAATTTATTTGTGAATTTACTTGTTAAACAAAAATGTTAATTGAAGTAAAAAAAAAACAAAATCCTTTTAACACCTAACTAAACATGTGCTTCTTAGATTATCCAAAAAAAACTAAAAAATCAAATAAAAAATAATGAGGAAAATTAATTAATGATAAAAAAAAAAAATTATAAATTAAGCGAAAAATCTATTTTTAAATTAATTTTTTTAATTTACATTTATAAAATAAATGTAATAAATAAATAATTTCGATTAATTAATAACAAGAAAAGTGAAGCGAGAAGACGTAACGAATAAGATGAAGAAATTAAAAGTTGATTAAAATTTTCGAACTTTGTAATGTAGGCTGAATTTTATTGATTTTAATTTATTCGCGTTGGTATATACTATTTTTTTTTTCTGTGGTTCTTGTTTCGTGTTTCTTTGTTCGACAGGAGGAACATTTAACTCTTGGTTAAATTAAAATTGAATGCTTTTCTGTTCCTTGACTATTTATTTTCCTTTCACTTTTATTCCCATCTTTATTTTACTTGGCTTAATGTTTATTTGTTTTCGGAAATAGAATATATATTTTCGAAACAAAAAAAAAGGTAAAAAACTGAGAATTTTCTTATATGAAATATTAATTTCCATCTTAAAAGGTTTTTCTTTTATTTTTATGGAATTTTTCTGTTTGTTTGTTTCCTTTTTTCTTTTTTTTTTGTATTTAATGTTGGAAAAGAAATTCGAAGAAAATAAATGTGAATGAGACAGAGGGAGAGATAGTAACAAATAACCGTGGGTTTTGTTTAATTATTTTAATGGGCTCACATTAGTGATTTTACTGACTTTAATTATTGTTCGTTTATAACGTCCAATTAATTTAAATCAGTTATAAACGATCAATAATTAAAAAAAAAAAAAAATAAATAAAGAAAGAAAATATTTTTAGAATTATAATTTTTTGCTTTATTTAGTTAAAACTTGATGAATAATTGACAATGAAATCTCAAGCATACTTTATGCTAATTTGAATAATACATTTCTAGCAAAATAGTGTCATGAAAATTCACATTTTCGCTTTTCTGTTCTGTCATTCCATAATGTTTATAAATAAATAAATAGAAATACAGCAAAAGAATTATTATTATTATTATTATTCGTACTTTTCTTTGATTAAATATTGATCTTTTAATGACATTCATAATTTCTTATTTTCCTTTTTTATTTATTATTTTCGCTTATTGCTTTAGTAAATTTAATTAACTCTTGTATAGAAGTTTTTTTTAATGATTTTTTGTATAATCAATCATTTTTTCTATTATTATTAATGTAAATTAACTTGTTTTGCTCCATTTATATAAAACTAACGCATAATAATAATAATAATATAATTAAATATTAATTAATAAATTTATAATAGAAAGTGATTGTGTTTATATTTGGCGCCTATCAAATTTTGTTAATTTTAATAAAACTTCCCTAGGTTTTCCCATAGGTAATAAAATTACATAAACACACTCGGAACTTTTTGTTTGTTTTTATTACATTATTAAAGCTGCTGTTTGTTTCATTTGTATTTTGTATTCTTCAATTTATTTTCTTTTCTTTTCTTTTTGTATTTTTATTATTATTATTATTATTATTATGCGTATTCTCACCTTTTGCACCTTTAGTACTTTCTACGCAATTTCAAATTAAAGAAAATTAACACATGGAAATATAAAAAGCAAGTATTTTGTTATAAATATTTACTAATGAATATAATTAAGAAAAATTAAGCTAGACATTTGATAATTAATTACAAGCAATAAAGAAAAAAATAAAATATTTTTCCCATTTGTAATTGCTTGGTGCAAAATTTCTTTACAAAATAACATTAAATCTTAAGGAAAGAATTTTTCATTGTAACGTGAGTGAATGTTAATTAGAATATATTAAGATAATAAAAATAAAAACAGGAGAGAAAATAAATTATTTTCTGGGTGAAACTTTACCAATTATTAGCCATAGAAAACAAGATTGATGATAATATTTTTTATTTATTTATTTTTTGTTCACCGAAGTTTTTTAATTATGTTTTTTGATTCAGAAAATTGATGAAAATATTTCATACCTTGAACAATTGAAATGAATATTTCATCAATATTTTCTTGTCATTTCTATTTATTATAACAAGAAGTAGTAGTCAGTCGCATCACCAGTTTATGCTAATATTTAGACAATCAAATTGTGATTTCTGTTAAACTCACTGATTGTTTAAATAATAGCAAAAAAAAAAAAAAAAATCTGAAATGATAAGGAATTATTTGGCGAAATTATTTATTTACCTTTTGAGACTGAAAATATTTTTTCTATTTTTTTTTTGTTATTAATACAAATAAGATTCTAATTACTCCGTATTTTCATTAAACACTTTTATAATAATTTATAACAAAACGTGTAATGATAATAGAAAATGAAAATCTATAAACAAAAACGTTAAAATTATTTATAACAAACAAAAAAATGATTTTTTTTTTTTATTAATAGAATTAAAATTAGCCGTTTTTATCATAATTCGCTCAATCATTGTGAAGAAAAACAAAAATATATTTTATTATTTTTTTTTTTTGCATCTTAATTATCTTTAATTTAAATGTTTTCCTCATTAAAAATTTTAGTTTGAAAAAAAAATGTTTTTTTTTTTTCCTATAGCGAAAATTCTTTTTGTTTAACAACAAAATTTCGTTCAATAATAGAAATTTTTTTTTTCATTAAAAAATATTTTCTTTTTTTTTTTCTGTGCTGTATTTTTCCTTAAATTCAAATAGATGATGAATTGCTATCAACAATTTCTATACCAGAAAGTATAGAAAAATCTTCTTCTTTTTTTTTATTTCCACATGTTTTGATTTGCCCGAATATTCATCACTCTCACCAAAATTTTATTTTTTCGTTCCGCTCATTTTCTTTCGTATTTTGATGATTATTTTCGCTTTTCACTGTTTATTTAAATTTTTTTTTTTCATACCAATAAGAATATAATATCAATGACTCAGATTTATAGATTTAATGATTATAATTTTTGCTTTTTAATTGAATTTTTTTTTTTTTGTTATTAAATAAATTTACATTAATTTGTAGGTTATGGGGAGCGTAAGGGTTTTTTTTATTTTTTTGTTATTGGTGCTCATTAAAATACAAACGCATAATTGAGACTGTGCTCGTTTAAGAAAAAATCAATTTAATTAATTTTTATTTTTTGTTAATGCGATTTTATTTAAATTAAATTTATAAACGAGCTGTTTCTAGTAAGAATTATTTTAAAATACTATTTTCCCCATCTCCACGTCTTTAGTATCGTTAAAACTACAAAAATAAAAAAAAAAAACGATGCAGAATTATCTCCATTAATCATTATTCAGCTGACTAATATGACATTAGTTATCCTCTATAATCTTGATAATAATTTCCATTCGATTAAATCACTATAAAAACTTTTCATTACTAGCAACAAAAAAAAATAAAAAAAAAAAAAAAATCTAGGATACTCAGATGTTGATAACAAAAGGAAAAGTTCTGGATTGATTTTTTTTTTTTTTTTTTTTTATATAAAAACTCTTTAAAATTGCTTTTTTAATATTCAATTCCCATTTTGTATATATTTCCATTAAATAATCGAACATTAAATTTATGCAGAATACTTACATACAAAATTATTTCATCCGAAAATTTTAATTCTTTTTTCTTTCTTATTATTATTTTTATACGAAAAAAAAAACAATTTTTTTTTTTTATATAAATCTGCAGAGTAAAATGGACGCGTCTTTAATAAGAGAATCAAAAAAAAAAATTGTTTTATTTATTATTTATAATGATAAGTAGTGATGTAGCAGTTTAGCAGTATGCGATAGTAATAATAGAAAAGTTTTAAAACTTTCTTGATAGTCCAAAGCTAGTTTATAAAATTATTAATTATATTAAATAATAAATTTACTTGGCTAAGTATGCATGATACGAAATGAATATATTATGAAAAAAAGTTTCGAAGAGCCCCGCGTTAACTATTAATTCAAAATGTCAGCTAGTAATTAGTTTAAAAACTATAATTATTGCAACGTAAACTTTACTATAATGATCTCAATAACACTAATTACTATTTTTTTGTACATTTATTTAACAAAAAAGGAAAAATTATGTCACCCACATAAAAAATGATAGCAATTATTTATTCAATAACGTATAAATCAATAACAGAAATGAGTATTGAAAGTAAACTAAACATCGATTGATGTTTTATATTTTATGAATATTGCTGCTTCATGTGATTGAAAAAAAAATTTTTTTTTTCCTTTCATTTTACATAATTTTTTCTTTTATTAAATATTTAAGTTTAGTCATAAATTATTTTTATTAAGAAAATAAAACTTGGTTTGCTCTAGTTTATAGTTTTAAAACGCATTGAATAAAAATTCGTACGTTGAAGGTTGTTTTAGGTAAAAGTGAAACAGTGAATGACACTTCTGAAGTAAATCTGTTGTAAGGACGATTATTTAATTTATTTAGTTTTTTTTTTGGGTTATAAAATAAAGCTAAGAAGCTATAATAAGAATTCGTTGATGATTTATATCCACACATTTCCAGTTAAGGATAAATGTTGGCAATAATGCAAATAGCAAGTGTTTCAGGCTGAAACTGAAACATTCAGCACAGATTTCTAGTTGATAGTAAAGCAATGTTCATTCAAGCAAGCTTGGTTAGATAAAAATGTTCACCATTTAAAAACAACAAATAAGACGGAAGGTATCTTATAAGGCGGTAATAAACCCAAATTGAGTTAAACTATTATAAGTTTATAAAGATAATAAGAAAAAAAAAATATATTTTTTCTAAAGAAAATTAAATAATATCGCTATTAAATAATAGATAGCAGCACTGAAACACAACTTAAAATGATCCTAGCGAAAAGAATTTTTTGTTTTCTGTGTGCTGAAAATACATCTGTAAAGCTCTTAAGGCAAAAATAAGTTAATAAATTGAAAATAAAGAAAACATAATTAAATTTTACATTTTAATAAACGTTTTTTTTTTTTTTTCTTATGAATTTTAAAGAAAAATTTATGGAATGTTGCACATTGGAAAGAAAAAAAAAAACGAAATTTTCGAACACAAAAAGAATAAACGAAAAAAAAAAAAAAATGTTAAGTGAAGATAACATGTGTGAATGGAAGCACATGTTTGTGTATACAATTTTATATGCTATAAACATACTAATAAAAATGACGTTTATATATAAATTTTTTTTTTATATATATTCTTGTTCATCTTGTTGCAGAACAACAGAGAAAAAATAAAATGATAAAAGATGTTTATCCATAAACGAAAATAACCATGCATTACGTATCGGGTGACGTCATTGTGATTCACGAATCCTCTCAGCATAATTCCATTGAGCAAACACTAAAGCCTTTAATTTATGTGTAGGTGTGTAGATAATTTTATTTATTTAATAAAAGAAACTCTGGTGATGTTAAATTTTGTTTTTTTTTTTTATTTATTTAAAATAGAAAAATCTTTTCTTTTATTATTTTATGAGCATCTGAAACAGACAACAACATTAATTATTTTTCAGATCCTTTGTTTTATTTTTATTACACTTTGGAAATTCGTTTTTTTTTTTCCTTTTTATTTTCACTTTTTTTTTTATGCAAAAATATACAAAACAAATATTATTAACGTGACTTTTCGTTTATTGTAAATGCAACGCAATGTATGTCTGATCCCTAGTCATTATCAATATATTTATCCAGTCGTTTAAAATCTCTGTTAACCATAATTGAAATATAAAAATCAGAGATTATTTATTGTTTTTAGTAAATGTTACCAATGGTTGGCATACACACGGTTGTGGCTAAGAGCTTGTGATTCGTATAAATCAGTGAAACGAATTTTATTGAATTTTCTTTTCGTTTAATTAATCCATTTATAAAATATCCCTTTTACATTTGCTTATAAACAATAATCCTGATAAAAATATAATTTTTTTTTATTAATAATTTAAATCAACAAAATAAAGCTTTTTCTTAACTCAGGCTAACATTATGGTTCAAGGGCATTTTATAGTCTTAAAAAAATGTCTAATGCAAAATCTACTTTCACTTGCTATAAAATGTTAAAAGAAAAAACTTTCGTTATGAAACTAATTGAAGTTTTCTGTTAAGAAAAATTTAATTCTAAATTTAAAAGCAAATAAAATTAAATGAGATAAAGTTTTTGTGATAATAAAAAATAAAACAAAAGAAAACAAATGAAAATCAGTGAAAATTTTATGTAATCATCATTGAGCCAATAACATTTAATTGGTACAAATAAAATGGAATTATGTCATGACCAGGAGCTTCGATTTAAATGAAATTCTTATTTATTTAAAAATTTTTCTTTTCTTTTTTCTTCTTTGTATTCGTAAAACTGTAATATTGTTGAGTAGAATAAAACTTAATAACTTATTGTTTTACAACACAAAGTAAAAAAAATAAAAAACGAGCTATTTAAAATGCATTAACATAAATTTAAATGCAAATCGGTTTTTGGTTTGTTTTTTTTTTATTATTGCGAACAACGAAAACGACAGCATAAACAAAGAAATTTTGATTTGAAATAAAACGAAATGAAAATGATACGAAAAATTAAAAATATTTCCAATATTATAACCATCGCCCTATGTTATCTTATTTATGATTTTTGATTTGCTTTTTATTATTCTACGCCACACAATCTGATGCCTAAATCTTCTAACCTCTCCAACTGTCTTCGTTATTCGGGTAGTTTTTTTTTTTTTTATTATTTTTATTTTTGTGTGTTTAGTTTTTCAATTTGTGAATTGGTTCAACTAGCTGAACTAGCTTGATCCAGTTGGGAGTGAACCCTAACATGTAATAAGTGACACACACGTACAGTGTTTAAGTGATTATTATGTTTCTTACTACTTTCCTCCTCATTTCTGGTATGTGATAATTTGCTACAAATGTCATTAAAGAAATTTCAACACAATATTTTCAGGATCAATATTATTCAATAAAAAAAAACGAATTAAATTGTTTACGTAAATATTTGCATTGTTATCCATCTGCCAATATTTTACTTACCGTACATTGTT
Organism: Ptychoptera albimana; assembly: GCA_961205885.1. NCBI lineage: Eukaryota > Metazoa > Arthropoda > Insecta > Diptera > Ptychopteridae > Ptychoptera > Ptychoptera albimana. The sequence goes on from OY540804.1 coordinate 7,572,797, forward strand.
GCTTCGTTCGTTATTCACTTTACAAGTATTTCCAGCTTGTTATTCATCCCTTATTTTATTTCCTTATACATTTCCATATTTAACACACGTTTGTGTATATTTATTTGTTAAATAAAAAAAAAGAAAAAAGGATTTTTATGTGCCGAAAGCATCAATTTTTCTTTTCTTTTCTTTATTCTGCTTTATTTATTTGCTTTTTGTTAATATTATTGCTGATACGCGTTACAAGTATATGTAATCGAAAATTGATTAAATCAATTGAAAAATGTCTTTATTTATTTGTTGTTTCCTTTAATCAGATGTTTTCTGTTTTTCTGTTTTTGTTTTTAACAGCATGCAAATGTTAAACATTTTTCTTGTTTATATTGTTAATTTCACTTAACATAGTTTTTATTTTTAATACTCTTGTTAAAATGTAGCATTATGCACATATTATGTTTGTATAATATAACAAAATGTTTGTATAATTGATTATAAAGCATTTAGAAATAAATCCATGTATAATAATCACTGTATAAATTTTAATTGTTTTATGAATAATTTTATTTGATTACTACAAGTGTTCTCATGTTTATTATTACAAAATAGTTATAGAATATTTAAAATAAAACTTTTAAACAAAGCACATTCAACTGCATTAACACTTATAAAAGCAAAAAAGAATGAATGTCAAATGAATGTGAAAGTTGAGTATACAAAAATTACTTAATGGTTTAAAATTAGATAGAAAACTTGTTTATTTGCTAGCAAATTATTTGCAAATAAATATAAAATGTTTAATGGTGCAAAAACAAAAAAAAAAAAAAAACAGAAATTCTAAAGATCAGTTAATAAACCAATAAATCGTGCATACAAAGATATAGCTGGTGATTTTAGAGGAAGAAAAATTCAATTTAGCATTTTAAATCGAAAAATAAACGTATTAAACAAGATAGGTAAAAAAAAAAAAAAAAAAACATAATTAAATAACGTCTTATTCAGGTTTCATTGTAATATTTGGCTTTATAATACAAAAAAAAAAATCATAACAAAATGCAAACTGAAAGAAAATGAAACGTAAAGAAAAAAAAAAAAGAAAAAAAATCACCCTGTCTTGTCTATGTCTGTTATCTAAATTCTTTATTTTTTTATATTGTTATAAGGTTATATGTGATAAAAAAAAAAGTGTTTCTTTACAAAAAAAAAAGAAGAAGACGATGAACAAAGTGTAGTTAAAACAGAAGAATGCTGTATTGCGCTCTTTGTATAAAGCAACACTTGTTGCGAATCATCATCAGCATTGAAACTAATTTTCTTCTTCTTATTCTTCTACTTTTTTTTATTATTTATTTAAAACAATTTTTCTACCCTTAAAACACAAATCTTCTTGATAATAACAAAAAAAAAAAAGAAAAAAAAAAAGATTGGCGTCCTTCACGCTTGTTGACATAGTTTCACCTTTTCTTTTTTTTCGTTAACATTTGCGTTTGATTGCATTGTAAACTTTATGCAAATCAAGGACTTTCAAGTGACTATTTTCGTATTTATCTTACTTACCTTGGGTAAATCAAAGTGTAATTATAAAGATTACTTTAAAATACAAATGATTAATCATTTATTGTTCACTAATAACGAGACACGTTTTTTCATGTCAACAGATTATTATGAATTGTTAAATTATAATTTTTATTCATTAACCTTTAAACTACCACCATGATTATCATTTATATTAACGCTTAAATTTCTCGTTATACAAAATTTTTTTTTTTTTTTTTACTTAATTTATGTTAATTAGACTTACTGAGTACAAATAAATAGTAAATAAATCAATTAAAAATAAACAGCTTATAAAATATATATTATATATATATTTTTTTTTGGTTGTTAATTAATATTCAAATGAAATAATAATCATAATAATAAAAAAAAAAGAAAAAATCAAAATATTAACCTCGTAAATACTCCACAACCATAAATAACAAAAAAAAAAAAAAAAAAAAAATCACATAAATTATCACAGAAATAATTTTATTATTTTGTTTTGTCGTTAAAAATAAAATTTTATTACATATATAAAAAAAAATAAATAAATAAATAAATATATTTAAAGCTTAGATTAATAAACAAAAAAAAAAAAAAAATAAAAAAAAGCTTTCTATACTTGGCTAAAAATGCCTTCTTTTTTTTTTTAATTTCATTTTCGTTAACTAATCGTTGTTTTGGGTGTTAAGAAACGATTTTCTTTTTCTTTTTTATAAACAAAGTTTATTGTGTTAATTAATCCTTAATTAATGGAGAAAATAAAATTATTTTATAAATAAAGTAAGCGTCATTCACAATATAACATTTCTAACAATACAAAGTGTATAATAATCAGATAATTTTAATTAATTTAAAAATACAAAATAGGCATATTTCAATCATACGTATATTTAAGTTAAGAAAATATGCCATCAGCAATACAATAGCGTAAGATAGAATTTTTTTTTTTCCTTTTGTCTTTTAGAATGAAAAACAGCGAAAACTATATTACAGCTAGCAAAAAAAAAAATGCACAATAGAAATCGATATTTATTAATTAACTATTAGAATAAATGTTATCTATATTTCTATTTGTTCAATAGTTTAGTTTCGATAGTTAACAAAACTTTTGACAAGCATTTGAAATAACATCACATCTGACATTCTAAATGACAAAAAAAAAGAAAAATTATATTTTTACTGTAAAAAGAGACACAAAACCTGTGAAACCCATAGTTTTTTTTTTTTTATTTAGAAAGATCCTTCTTTCAATTCTACTTATTATGTTTATTGTCCATTAGAAACCACTTCTGATAAAAGTTTGTTGTTTTATTAAATATTGTTTAACTTTAGTTTATGCTAACCCAAGAACATTTTAATTCACCAAACCGTAAATAGATTATTCAGAATATATTGTTTATAAGTTATAATCTTTAAAACGTACAGTGTTTAACATAACCAGATACCTAAAACAGTATTAACTATTTATTGAGATTTTTTTTATTTTATTTTCTTTATTTGAAAAAAAAACAAAAAAAAAGGAAATTTTTAATCGATTTATTTGCTGAAAAGAGAGTTTTCTTTTAACATTTTATTGTTGATTTTTAACGCTTCGTTTATCATCTATTATTATTATTATTATTAAAAAAAAAACTTTTATTACTATTGAATTTAATTAGTTTGTAACATGAATAAGTATTACGCTGATGTTTGTAATAAATATTTAATGATCTATATATATCTTTGAAGTTTTCTAACAAAATCTTTCTACCAAAGCTACTGTACTAACTACTATAAAAACTGTTGACTTACAGAAATGAAACGTTGCATAAAAGTTTTAAATGGAAAAGAAAGCACACATACACAGCATATAGAATTTTCTATTAATTTATAATGAAAAAGCAAATTCGTTTCCACATTATTAAACATTTGAGATTCAGGTAATTCACTTGAAATAATTCGATTAAATTATTTTATCTTTCGTTTTTCATTATAACATAGTTGTGAGTTGATGTTACTGTTTTCTAAATAATCTATTTCAAATAGCATTTTAACTAATAATTGACAAAACCTTGGTATGCAAATGATAAACTTTAATTAAACATCGGTATAACTTTTGACCGCAATGCAGCCTGACCTGTATATTGTTCTATTGGCTGACCAAAAATTAAATTAATTTTCTGATGCTTTACTGCAGTTTCGTATGGTTTTATATTTAATTTTTAATTAAATTATTAAATATAAGTGACGGGGTGTTTTTTTTTTTTTTTTTTTGGTATTTGTTAGGTTTTCATATGCATCACTATTATTAATTATTCAAGAAGTAAATATCTCTTTAAAATAATTTATATTAAAGTAAATGAGTATGACAAAATCATAAGCAACCATGTGAGTAAGTCACCATTAATCAAATAGTTTTATGGAAATAATGTCAGATTAGCTTTTAAGAGATTTCGTTTTACCTATAATAAATAATCTGATGAAGAATTTTCCGATAACTGCTTTCAATCATCTGATGAAATTATTTCTGTCAATTAAAATTAAAAAAAAAAAAAAAATTATATGGAAAACTTTTCTGCTGCTTATTATTCGTTTATTAGATAAATTAAGTGATAAAACTTTGTGTTTATTATGATAATATTTTTTTTCTATTGCACAAAAAATAATAATAAAAAAAAAAAAAGAAATGAAAAGAAAATTGAAATAGAAAACAACTACTGCTGTCTTAAAATTCTATAATATTATTTTCTCTTAACATAACCTTTAAAATGAATAACAAACTAATTTACTTTGTTATTCTATTTGTTTGCCAAAGAAACGAAAACAGAAGACACAAATTGATTATATAATAAATTTTGGTAAAAGAATGGAAAACAAATAAATAAAAACTAGAGAAAAGAAACTTTCTTATAGAATTATACATAGTTAGAAAACAACCAACCACCCACTCACGCAAATAGACATAACGCAACAATCTATTAAAGTTCAAACTTTGTAGCTTACTTTTCTAATAAAACTTTCCAACTTGCACAACATAAACATTTAATGTGTTTATTTTTGGTTTTAACAACTTTATTGTTTTATTTTCGTTAGAATTCTATTTTTTACTTTTCGTAAAAAAATCAGACGCGACTTAATAGACGGGTGAATAACAATAATAATAAGCATAATGTTTACCTTTTTCTTTTTGCAGAAATGGGCATTTTTATTGCACATTTATTCGTATTGTAAACCACGTAATAAAATTCTACTAATTATGATGAATATTTGTTCAACTTCTATATAACTAAAATCATTGCATAGAAGATTAGGTGGTCTGTTCTCTTGTATTGATAAATAGTTTCATGATCTATAATTGTCATGATGGCAACCTTAGTATAAGAATATACTATTTCCAGTGTGCGAGTGAGATTTATGTGCAATCATAAATGTTATAAAACAATAAGTAACAACAAGCAAGAAATTAAATAACTAACTTCCTGTGTGTGACCACATTATTTTATTGATAACAACTTCTGTAATTTCACAATACATTAATTATTACTTTTCGTGAAACCTATAAAAGAATTTACTATCGTTATCCCATTTAAGTTATTTTTGAATGTTTTTATCATTCTTAATTATCTTTGAATACGGTAAATTAGTAATAAGATTGTCAGTGTCACGATACGTAAAACACTCACAATTAATTTTAGAAGTATTATTCCAGGCACAACAGAATTATATTTTTGGAAATACTGTTCTAGCACATGATGATCGTTTCTAGTAATGCGATAAGAAAATTATAATTATATTTATAAATTTAAAATATCGTGATTAAAACAAATTGTAATGGTACTTATTAACAGAAAATTAAAATTAATGAGAATTACTATAAAAACATACGATTAATAGAATGATAACATGCAAAAAATAATAAACAATAAAATACAAATTTAAACTGAAATTATCTAATAAATTGTTAATTATTTATTAATATTGATGATGTGATAAAAATTATAAATTATAATTCTGCTTGTCATTAAAAATTAGTATTAGTATCCGTTATAGACACTTGATTGATCTTTAATAAAACTCTATAATATAAATAAATAGTTGGATCAAAATAAAATTCCTATTATTTTTTGGGGGGATTGACATAATTAGTAACATTGAAAAATATTTCTACTAAAACGGACATTTCTATTTACATATTTCAATGTCAATAAAAGCAAAAAAAATAAATATATGTATGTGTTTGTTGTTTTGTGTAGATAAAAAATAAATAAATAAATGTTTATACAGCATAAAAAAAAATAATAATAATAATAATATTAATACAGTGAACACAAACAGTACTGATTATGTTATTAAATTTCATTACGGATCGAGTTTATATTATTTTAACAATCTTTAAATATTTATACAAAAAACAACATAAGAGAGGCATTTATGATCAATTTAGTTTTGGACACATTAGACACAATATTATATATTGGATTATGTGATTTATTTTCCTTAGTATTTTTGTTTTTCTTTAGTAAATATTTATTGATGCATTGATTAATATAAGAACATAAATATTTAACAAGGAAATTTTAAATATAAACCGGAATCATCTAGAGAACCAATATTTTATGGGCAAGCAATTCATATAAGTAATAAATAAAAATAAATACATATATAAATATAACGACATAGTTTCATTGTTTGTGTTGTGCATACGTTCATAATCTTTAATATATACATAGAAAAAGACAAAACAAAGCTTGAATGCATAAGTGGGAATAGATTTTAATTGCTGTTGTTGTTGTTGCTATTTCTATTGTTTTTTTTTTTTTTTTGGTTGTGTTTCTTTAATCTACCATCCATAAAAAATGATTGATGCAGTTAAAGAGCAATAGTGACAGTAACCTAAAAGATCCATTTCTACATCGATTTTAACTTGAACTTATATACCCTCCTAATGAACCCTTTGATTTCAAACCATTTGCTTTAATTTTTCGATTATTTTATAAATTTAAATTTAAAAAGTATTTGTCTGTCTAAGTTATTTATATTTAATCAAAAACAATTAAATTTTTGCATTACAATGTCTACTCTACCATATAAATTAGTAATTTTTGTGAAGTAAAATCAAATAATTACAAATGTGTGTTTGTATACACTAATAATAACAATAATAATCAAAAAAAAAAAAAAAAATTTTAATTTATCAACTGGAATATTTACAGTTAAAAAAATTTATTTAAAAAACCCAAAAATAAAGTTTCACAAAATGTATCTATATAAGCAAAATCATTGCACATTTATAATTGGTGGTCTGTTCTCTTGTATGGATAAATAGATTTCTTCCATGATCTATAAATTACATGGAAGTGAAAAACAGAAGCAAAAAATCCAAGTATTCATATAATAACACCTTCGAAAAACTACTTACCTAATTAAATTTACTAGTCAAAAAAAAGCGTGACACCACCACCACCCCCAAAGTGGTGTGTGTTTAAACGTAAACTTAATATCTCACCAGTAAAAATTGGTAATATTTGGTAGCTCTGTAAGGCCTAATATCCTAATACTCCCTTACCAACAAGAGAAACGAATTGGTTTGACCACCTTTTTGTGATAATTTAAAACTGCAACACGTCACTAAGTCAAAGTTACAAAGTCAGAGTTTTTTAAACACCACCACCCCACCCCCAATTGCAACTTTCTTCCACCATTAATTAAAAATCCCCCATTACTCAAATATTTTAAAAGATCGTGTTTAAAAGTTCTCTAAATATTCTGTCATGTTCCCACACTTTCAAACATCTATTTTTTACAGGCAAATTACCGTATAATAGTTTGATAAGCATATAGTGTTGATTGTTAATTAGCTAATTGTCTGAAATTATAACAATTAGCAAAGTAAAACCACACCGGGCAGAATCTTACAATAGAAGCAGCTGCAAAACATTATTAAAATCAATTATAATTCATCATTGCAAAATTAATTATTTATTATGAATAATATTTGAATTTTAACGAATATGTGTATATGAAAGTTATATAAATGCAAAATTCTGCTTAATTAGCATAATACATACAAATTTTTATCAACTGTGTAGATGCAAATAAAAAAAACAAATAGTTTTTCAGTTTTTTTTAAAAGAGCACAAGAATAATGTTGTAAAATTTTTGGTATATAATCAAAACTATTCCGACATACAATTGGTGGTCTGTTCTCTTGTATTGCTAAATAGATTTAATCCATGATCTATAATTACATGGAAGTACATAAAAATATATTGTCAAAATAAAAACCACAAAAATATATAAAATAAATAAAAACAACGGGTGTGTGTAGATGCATAAAAAATCTGTGTTGTCACACATATGTTGTCACTAACAAGAGGAACTGATTTGACCACTATTTTGCAAGCGAATCTGTATAAGGAGAGTTATTAAAGCTAGCTTTATTAATAAATGATGATGGGAATCACTATTATTTTTATCATTCTCATTTTATTTAAGAGACGTCAATAACGATAGATAATGGATAAATAAATTGAAATTGAAACGACATAAAAGTTCCTGCGAATAAATAGTTAAATTATTATGATAATGTTAAATGATGTGAAAATCGTAAAAACTATTGTAGTAGATAGCGCGGCATCATTTACTACCACAGACAAATATTAAAATGTATGAAATTGTTAAAGAAGTTATAGGAAAAATCAAATGGAACGTGCATGATGTTTTATTTTAGATTATTCATTCGGAATACGAATACGAAACTAGTTGATAAGCGAACAGTGATTTTGTTAATAATATTTCTTAATTATAATCGGGAGATATAGCCAATGTTAATTAAGTAATAAATTATCGTAAAACATGTCAAATTTGTTTTTAATACACAATTTCATTGTTTCAATTTATTTTGTAATTCAAGTGGCTTGTTGTCGTTTGTATTCTCTGTTTTTTTTTTTTTACATACATTTAGTATACATTTCGTTGTAAGGATTTAAAAGCAGTTTTAGATTAATAGCAACGCGATAATGTTTACTTATGCATACACCAAAGTTCTTAACAATCCCAATAAAACAATGAAAATAAATTGCAAATGCTTTACTACCCATAATAACAAATAAAAGATTTTTTTTTTAATTTTTTTTTTTTTAAAAGATACAACCAGTTGCATACAATACATTCTAGTGCCATAAAGTAATCATAGAATATTGATGGACAGTTTTTAGTAACAACAATTTAATGCGAGCCACCGTAACGATCTTGGAACAACAACGAACAACAATAATATTAAGTCATTAAAAAATAAAAAAATGTATAAAAATCATGACAGAAATGTTATTATAAAAATAAGCAGCTTAATTATGCAGAAAAATTAATAAAAACGGAGGAAAAATCGATTTTTTTTTTTTTTTTTTTTTTGATATATACAGAAAATGATACAGATATGGAAAGGTCATTTCAAGTTTATTTTACTATTATCATTGGCTATTCAAAAATATTGTTATAAAAACTCTAAAAATTGCATTCAGCTTATGTTTATGCTGTGAAAATAATAATTAAAAATTAATTTTAAATATAAATTTGCACAACATTGAATTTGTTTACCATAGAAATTGCATCTTTGACATGGAAAATATTTTCAATTTTCAATTCATTTTGACCTTTTCAATAATATACCTGCTGTACGTGGAGAAAGGTTAAGAGAAATATTGTTTAATCGATAAAATCCGATGATTAACTTTTGTACACTAATTAATCATCTTTATTGTTTACTTTTAACATTTTTTAAGACCTTTTTTTTAATAAAATAGATTAGAATAGATTTTTAGGATACTAATTAACTTTGTTATTTTATTTTTTTTTTTTCGTAGTACTTATGAACATACATTTAATTTTCAGTGAATGAACCGGAATCAATGTGAATCAATTTAATTAATTATTGTGACATGATTAGTAATAGAGTGATGGCTGATTTTTAATATAAAAAATTGTGAATAATAGTGCCATAAAATATTCATTTGTTAAATAAAAAAGAAAAAGTTAATCGACGTGGCGGCCAAAGTAAAAGCTATTGAAAATACTGACAGTGGCAGTTCAGATAGTAAAATAGATGATATTAAAGAAAGATGCGGTAGCAGCATTGAAAATGCAGTGGTTGTTGTTGTTGTCAGCGGAGGTGTTATGATTAATGAAACAAATAATAATAATAATAACCACAATCATTTACATATTGTGACAAATATAAATCAAAATAGTAGTAGTAATAATAATAATTGTGTTAATTATAATAATATAAATAATAATGCTGATGTTGAAACAGACGTTAATGCTATCGATGTGTTTGGTGGTGGTACCGATAGTGAAAGATGTTGTGAAGTGATGACAGATAATCATATTTCAACAATAATATCGAATGCAAATGTAACATCAATTAAGGATATTAAAATGAAAGTAGATAAAGCTGTATGTACAACCGATGCATTAGAGGATTTAAGTCGTGCTATTAAATTTGAAGCAGTTTTTTCAAGTTTAGTTGAAAATAAAATTTTGGCTATTAAACGTGAATGTGAAGAGCAAAAACGTAATAAACGTGCCAGGTCACTGGGAAGAATATTATTTGGTAAAAAAATATTTGGCAGCAGTGATAAAGAGCAACAAATTAATGGTGTTGACATTGAACAAGGCGGTGATAATAGTAAGATTGATCTGGTTGCTAGCTATGTTACAGCTGAAATTGATACAATAAATCCAGTTAAAACACTAGAAGAATCATCAATTGTAATAACATCAACAGATTCAGCAATAACGACAAATGTCTCTTCATATAATTCAGCTGTATTAGATACAACTAATAATGGATTAGAGTCACTTAGGGCGACAACTATTGTTAGCGCAACAGATAATGGCTGCAGTGATTCCAGTCGTGTAAAATCTAGTGAGAAAAATAATCTGTATTCAACAGCTAGTAAATTGTCGTCACGAACAAAAGATACAAAATTTCATTGTGAAAAAGAGAAACGTACAGATTTAGATGTAGTGGTAAAAAGTGTACCAACAAGTGATAATTTAAAAAAGGATAGTGAGGCTGATGTCGTTGTGCCAGCAATAAAAAATGAGGTTAAAGGTGATCGTGTAACTGCTTCCTCAAAGACTATAGTTAAGGACTCGTCGTCGCATCCGCGCACACATCGAAAAAAATGTACTGAAATTGAAGTTGAAGTTGACCGAAAATATACTATAGATGCTGAAAGTGATAAAAGTTCAACGAAGTCGGGAAAGTCATCATCGCTACGCAGTTTATCAAGTCGCAAAAGCACCCTAGATGTTCATCAGCATAGAAGAAACGGAAGTGATACGAGTGCTGCAAGTATTCTAAACTCGGCGGTTGTTGAACTGCATGTTCATCCGCAGATAAGTGAAACTGAAGAAGGAATTCTAAAGAAGCCAACAGCCACCCAAAACGATTCTCTAATAAAACGAACTTGTCGTATTGTTACAACAACACCATCAACTGATATACTACCAAGTGATTCGGAGATATCAAACATAAGTGTCGACAGCAGTAGCATACTTAAGCCAACTTCTGGTAATCGACGACTTTATCAAAAATCCAAAGATGTTGAACGTCATGCGAAATTATGTTTGATTGATCGTAAATCGATGAGCGCACAGTCAAGTCCAATTTTATCATCACGTCAAGTTAATTTACCAAAAACTGATGAAATTATTAACGTCGGCCAAGAGCATATAAAACACCAAAATAAAACAGCAACAAGAAATGCATCACACTCTGATATTAGTGGTGTCACATTGGCCACAAACAAGAATGCATTTGGAGGTTTATTTAACACAAAAAATAAGCAATCAGCCGCATTACTAGTGACTACTACATCTGATAAAAACCGTAATTCCAATAAAATAATAAAAACAAAGCGATTGATTAATTCCAATAAAGCGAACTTAGAACAAAATCTACCATCAAATATCGATTATGATGATATAATAAATTCACAAGGTTTTATAAGTAGTTTTAATCAATTAACGTCAAATCAATTACCGCCTGTGATTACAACGATTAATAATAGTAGCAATAAAAATAAAATAAATTCTAATAGCAATAAAAAGTCGACAGTGCATCAACAATGTGATACAATAAAATTACATAAAATAACATCAGCGGCAATAGGTGGTACTGGGGATGGTATTACTAGTGGCACTAATCAACAAATAACCACCACATTTACAACAATACGTGACGATACTAAAACAAAAGTACCGCCAACACAAATAACATCGAAGCGAGGCAGTGCCGCTAGTGGGGCGAGTGAACCTATACATAGCAGCGATAGCAATAAATTATTCCAATCTAATTGTGAACAAAATCTTAATAATAGCGGAAGTGATGATGATTTTAAAAAGAGGAAACGAAAATTTCGTAAGTTTTAATTTTTATCTAATTTCAACACATTTCTTATGACTTTCACAGTTATCTGTGTAAAATTATTTAATTCGTATAGATTATTCATGTTTATTCCCTTGCTTTACATTAATTAAATTTAACGAATTCATGAATAATGAATATTTGCCGATGATAAATGCACCTGAGACCATACTTACGTTAACACGAATAAACAAAACTTTTTTCCTTTATTATATAGGACGTGGACATAGGTATTCAGATCCTATACTAGTTTACCCATCATCAAGTGGATTACAACATTGTATACTAAGTCGACCACCTAATCAGCCAATGTATGTTTTATTTAATTTGTATTCGAACATATTTTTCTGTTCAATGTAGAAATTATTGCATTTCTTGTTTTTTTTTTTTTTTTTTTTTTTTTTTGATTTTCTGTAGCCAATTTCAATATGATGACGATTTTGTGTACGACGTTTCATTACAAATAGACCCAGAACAGAATGCTGAAATGGATGAAATATTACCAAATCATCGGCGACATAAACATAGGTGCGTTTGAATACAATTTTATAATTAATTAAAACAAATAAAATATTTTTTTTTTTTTTTTTTTTGCAGACATCACCATCATCATGGTAAACGTAAAAGACATAAAACACGTAAAATACTCGTACATGATTTAGATGATCAAAGTGTTAAGGTTTGTTATATTTTTACATTTAAATTATATACAATATGCAAATTATTATCTCATTTTACAGTCGCTTGTTAATTTTTTTTTTTTTATTCTGAACATTCGTTGGCTAGAAATGGTTGCATAGTATTCGGCGTTAAGTTCATTTTCGCTGTGATTAACTTTAAATCTTCATATAAAATACATTTTTAATAGAGTTTGAGTTGGGTCGGACTATTTTTTACGTTATAATTGCTGAAGATTAAACTTTTTTTTTTAATTTTTTTTACTGATTTTCTTTGCTTCCTCACATACTTACTATACATAACACACATAATTATTTGTTTTGTATTCGTTTTTGTGCTTACAACGAATAATAAAGAGTACATTGTAGAAGAGATTGTTGTTTTTATCCGGTTTTCAATTATTTATTACATGAACAAAGTAAAAAAACAAAAAAATTAAATTAAATATTGTGTTGTAAACAGTGTGCTTCAGATATGAATTTTTCGTTTGTACAATTTTCTGCATACTTGTACAGTGGAGGCGCCAGATTGTTTTTTTTTTTTTGGTTTGTTTGGCTTTGTTTTTATTTTTGCTTTATATTTACCATTTAAAACAAAAATTTGTTATAAACATTTTATAGTTTTACAATGTACTTTTAAACGTAAAAGGATTATTAAATTTTCTCTTTATGTTTACGTCAATGACACTTAAATATACATTGAAACACCTTGTAAAATGCAAACGCAAATGTAATAATAAAATAAAGCACATTTTACACAAGTAAACAGATAAGATTCTTCTTCGTTTTTTTTTTTTTTTTTGTTTTCATATAAATAAACAACCATTGAGATATTTCTGCAGAAAATATTCACAACTCGATTTATAATATTAAAGAAATAAATACATTCTTGGATACATGTGCAATGTACAAAAGTATGGTTATGATAGAATCAAATATTTAAGCGATGCAGTTTTTTAAATATGAAAGCAAAACAAAAAAAAAAAAGAAGAAAATCCATGGTCTGTTTTTAATGGTACAATAATAAAATCTAAATTGAACGAAGCTGTACAAGTACCACGGGTTTAACGTTAATAGCTTGTGTCTGAGAAGAAAAATATTAAAAAGAAAAAAAAAAAGCAAAAATATCCACAGCCAATGTATTGTGTGTTTAAGATGGAATTTATATTCTCCCTTATTTGTGTTTCATCTTTTTAAATTGAGCTTTTCAAATTTAAACAGCTTTGTTGTTTTTTTTTTTCATATCTATTTTCGTTTCATACAATTTTTACATGAACCAAAAGGAAAATATTTTTCTTTTTTTTTCTTTTAATACAAAGTAAACAGGGGAGAAAAATATTTATGAAAATTAATATTGCATTGTTCTGGCATTAAAAATTAAAAGATACCGTTGGTTCATCTGTCTAGTGTAATGAGGCATTAATATGTTGATGTTTAATTTTTAAAAATTAATTACTGAACAGTAATAAGGAAATTATTCCTGTCTTTTCTTTTCTTTTCTTTTTTTTTTGGTCGTAGGTAATAGATCCGGATGATTTGCCGCAACGTGCTCGATGGACAATTATAGCAACTGCATTTTTATTACTATTAATGTGCCTATTATTGGTCGGTGTAACATTACGAATGGCGCCAATAATTGATGACATGGGTGAGTTTTATTTATTATCATCATTCATTTTATTTTTTCATGATTTTATATCCAAATTTCCTTACCTGAATAATACATTTTTTTTTTATTGTCATCATACGACACACCGTTCAGAGCGCCACTAACTAAAATTTACATTTTTATGTTTATTAAATAATATTATATTTTAAAAGGGAAACATATTTGTCTCTCTTGTACTTTTATTTTATTTTCAAAAGCTCAACTAATAAATTATAGATGGACTAGATAAAAAAGCAGCTGCTGCTGCTACTTTGTAAGTTATGTTTTCGGAGCTGTAGTTTTTCTGTTTGAAAAAGTTTTTTTTTTTTTTTTTTTTTTTTTGTATTTTAAATATATGTGCGCAGTATGTACAAAGAGACATATTATGTATCCCCACTCAGCATTAAATTATACCATAAATTAAGGAAAGGGAACTATAGAAATTATGGTAAACATAAAATAAGTGGGAGGTTAACGTTTAGAGTAGCTTCGATACAATTTTCGTATACGTAGTTCTACTGTTCTAAAAAATAAAAATAAAAAAAGAGATAAAATATACTTGTTGCAATATTTTTATATGTGTTGTTCCGAGGCACACTACGATATAAGTTGAAGTGAGAAAACATGAATCTTCATTAGTCAGGACAATTCTGACAATATTTATTATCTCTGACAAATTCTTTTTGGTTTATGTATTCGATAGGTTAACCAAAATTGCGATATTATTCCACCATTTAACATCAAACATATTTGTTATTACAGTAGGGAAAAACAATATAAATTAAAAAAAAAAAAATAATAATAATAAAATAAATTTACTTTATATTATTATACTAAAAAAAAAAAAAAAAAAACTTTATATAGAATAATAAAATAAATAAATAATTATTATAATACGCAACTGTGCAACAATTTACAGCTGTTCGTGACGCCCAGTTAAATATGTACGTGGTCTGATTTAACTTATAATATATGTCTAAAGGGTGGTTACGCTTAAATGGTTTGGCACTTTTTGCACGTCTGTATAGAAATAAAAAAATTAGAAAATAAAATCATGAAATTTTAATCAAAGCTGTGCACACAAAAGGAAACAAAACATTTTTTAAGTGAAAGAAAAAGAAAAAAATTTATAAACGTAACACAAAAATGTATGTAATGAATTTTTAAACTGTTTATCTGTTTGCTTTTGTATCTTGTTATTATTGTGTTTCTGTTTACAAGAATAAAATAATTAAACATATTTTATTTATGTAGCAAATTATTAACAAAAAAAAAAAAAAAAAAAAATCTTATTGCGGGTGCGTTATTACTGAACGCATAATACCGAAACGATGATTACATTAATATTGATGTTTGAAGTAATAAACTTTACGTTGTAAGGCTAGAACTTAAATTTGAGTAATGAACTTACTTAACAGTGTTGTCAGTAAACCATAAGGAACTTGTAATAACCGAATAAGGATATCTCCATGCATTTATGTATAATTAATCCTTATAATTTCCAAAATACATAAGATGGTACCTGCGCTATGATTATAATGTCTTCTGAACCAAAAAAAAATAAAACCCTGTTCCCCAAAACATAAAAATTTAATTAAAATTTTTGATTTTATTAACTTTATTACAAAGAATATTTTTTGTTTTACTAAATTATCAAAGGCAATGCCCTAAGGTCATGAACATTTAAAATATGCTATTACTTTTAAGTTTATGCTGTGTGAGAAAAATTAAATATTTTTGTTTTTTATTTTAATAAATTTTATTACAGTAAAATGCTTCTATCTGCCCATAAAATTCTTAAAATACAATATAAAAAGTCATCAAATCTAGAACAATAAGCTTTTTCTGTTTTTTCTGTTTTTTTTTTTTTTTTTGTTTGCTGCTAATCACAATTATTAATGGTTTTAATTGAAAATTTTAATTTCCATTATATTGTTTTGGGAAATGTAAAAAATTTTATATCAAATTTTTGTTTTTTTTTTTTATCTTTTACATTTAAAAAAAAAAAAAAAAAAATTTACTTTGCTTTTGACAAATATGAAGCGTAAAAGAAAAATATTTTATCTGCCCTGCATATACATAGAAAATGTAATAATCGCAGAGCTTTTATCTTATATATCATTCTCTTCATTTTATGTAAAACTTCTCAAACATTAATTTTTTGTTAACTATTTGTTAACGTACATGACTTAACCTTAATCTTTATCTAACATAACCATGAAAACTTTTCTTGTTAAAAAATTCTTATATAAATATTTTCTCTTTAATTTTAATTTATTTACATACATTTAAATTATGCTCTTATGCTATTACTTTTTGGTGAAAAAATTACAATTAATTAAATAATATAATACAGAATATGTTTTAATTATTTAAATTATATAAAATCATTAGCTGAATATGATTAAAAGAGTGAAAATAAATAGAGGAATATTTTGTAACCTAGGTAGTGATTAGAATATATAATGCGACTGTACATTTACATACTGTTTTGCATGGTATTGAACTTTTAATTTATTTTTCTGTTGTATTTATGTTATTACAATCTAATATTGATTAATATGTTACTGTAAATTATTAATTAAAATTTAATTTATTATAATGTTAGTAAAGGATCAAAATCAAGGGCAATTTAAATAAAATTATGTATTTTTTTTTTCTTTTACCTGTGATTATGAATCATTTCTTTTTTATTAATTGTCTTATTCCATTCAATAATTTTTTCATTATAATTTAGTCAATAAAAACAATACAATACAGAGCACTTTTACAACTTTAACAGCTTTTACAGGTTTTATCATATGTCCAACTACTTAAATATGAAAAATGTATGTAAAAATTGATAAAAAACAATCTAATTCTTGACATAAATACATATCAGGTGTTTGTTGTGTGATTTGATAGGTAAATATGATTTTTTTTTTGTCATTTTCTTTTTTATTGTATTATGCCAATATGATAATTATAATTATAAGAAAAATGACTTTCTTACTTAAATATAATCCAATTTAATTAAAATCATGATGACTATAACTAAAGTCATTCTCAAGAGAGTTGTTAGAGATCATTTGTATTTGATAACATTTTCATATCATACATTATTATGTTATTATTAGACATTTTTCTTTGCTGTCTCCATAATAATTTTTATGTTGATATTTTGACAATGATAAAACATCCCAAACAATTTCATTTGTACATATAACAGGCATATAACACCAGCAAAACTGAAAATGATTATATTTTATAAGAAAAAATATTTTCAATTTTTCGTTTCTATTTTATATATTTTCCATACATTTGCGTATTTATATATTTTAATAAAAAAAAATCATACATGTGTATATTGTGTATAACAATGATAACATGTTGAATATGATTTCCAAGGCTACACGGTATGAATAAAGATTTAAAATAATAATCATAATATGGATTTCACAATACAACTATATACGATGTTATTATATGAACACATATATAATACAGAACGAAAAACTTCATTAAAACTAAAAATTATAATCTAAATCCAATAATCTTGGTAAATTTTACTTATTCAAAAAAACCATGAAACATAAAAATACAAAATTGGATGCAACAAGTGTGACAAGATATATACATACATAACTTGTTGATTTTTTTTTTCTCTTGTGCTTTTTCCGTTCCTTTTTTATTATTTATTTTTTTTTTTTCGTCATGTTATTTAAAATAAACATTTTTTTTTTTATGATTATCTCGTATATGTGTAGGAGTTCTAATTTAGTCTTAAGAGGATATTCATATATGTTTACTGAAATAAACGGAAAATATATAATATGTAATAATAATAAAGGAAAAAAAAAAAAAACACGCACAGTAGATTCTCTAGAGAAATAATTTTTATTTCTGTTTGGTTTTTTCTGTTCTTTTTTTGTGTGCAATAAAGTATAAAATTGAAAAATTAAAAAAATAAAAATATACAAATAAATTATAATTTTAATGTTTTTTATTGGAAAAAAAAAAGAAAATTAAATTTGAAAAGATCTGCTCATTAAAAGAGACAAGAAAAATAAATCCAAGACAATTCAATCGAAATTAATTTCAACAAACATATATTAATATAAACGAATGTGATAAGGAAATGAAATGTACGAAAAACTGTCATATATTTGATATGAAAACAGAATGTAATATAAATAAAATCAAAATATAATGTAAACACGTCTTGTAATGTAAATTAATTTTGTTTACAGAAGCATCACAACCGGTCAATATGATTAATAAATGTAAATCCATTTGCTTTCATTTAACCAAATTAATAAATTAAACATTATCCCGGCTTTTATTTATGGTAAAAGATATTATAAACAATACACTTCATCAAAATAATAAAAAAAACAAAAAAATTGGCTGCTTGTTGCTCTTTTACTGTTGCTTCCTAACTACATGCTTATCGTCGGTGCTTCGTTATTTTCTGCTTTTTTTTTTTTAATGTTCCGGTTGTTGTCAACTTGTTTTCTTTTACATTTTTTAAAAATCATTTTTTTTTTGTTTGTTTGACTATGTGCGATAGTGTGTGTATGCGTGGGTTATCAACATTAAATATATTTTCTTTCGTTTAACTTCTTTTTTTTTATGTACTCTGATAAGAGAAAAAACGAAAAATTCTATAACAAACACAGAGCGAAAGGAAGAAAATGAAAAACATAGAGAGACGAAAATTATTTGTACCCTTAACAAAAAAAAAAAGAAAAAAAAAAGAAAAAGTAATGAAGAAGATTGGTTATCCTTATCCGATTTTCATTTATATGTCTATAATATCCCCATACATAGAACACTTAATATAAACTTTTGCA